>CM051406.1:4926816-5386816 GCA_028052125.1 Melia azedarach
ATATATCAAGTGCGGAATTAAAATGAAAAACATACCTCCCGCCATTGACGTCTTTCACAATCTAGTGATGAAACTTCCTGGTTTATAATTCTTCTAAACCTTATGTTTTCATAGATGCAAACTTTTAAACCAATAATGAAATACTTAAAAGAGCATAAATATATATAATCATATAGATAAATATAATAAACTAATTTTTTATATTTTATAAAAATAACATTTATTTGCCAGTGAAAATTAATAAAAAAAACTATGAGAACAAATTTTTTATGAAAGAACTATTGAAAAATATTCTAATTAAATAGTAATGTTATTTAGACGCAAGTTAAGTATATTTTTTCAATCGAAATTGTGAATAAATGGAGTTACGCGTTACATCGGTTAGAAAAAGTTAAAGGTTTCATGAGTTAAGAAATTGAATTACATTATTTTATGAAAAGATATTGAAATTTTATTAGTTAGGTTTTGACTACAAATTATTTATCACATTTCAAAGAGAAAGTAGTTGAAGTTTAGCTAAGCTAAAGGATGATGATTTATATGTTTGAATATAAGGTTAAACAAGGAAATATTATTCATAATAATATATAAAAAGATATGCAATTCCTTCTATTGGTATATATATATGTGTGTGTGTGTGTGTGTCAAAAAGTTAGGTATTAATTGCCTTTTTTTAAAAAAAAAATAAACAACTTAATATTTATATTCAAACATTTTAATAAATAAAAAATATTATTTATATTTAAATTTTAGTTAAATTCGTATTTCAATCTCATTCAAATTTCAAATAGAAAAAATAAATGCTACTTTATTCCATTTCAAATATTTATAGAAGTTAACCATACACATTAGAAGATATGAAATTCGAACCTTAAAGGATGAGGTGGAGATGAGAGTACTACTAAATGTTATTATTTATTTTGTTTATATTGAATATATTTCGGTTTTAGTTACTGGTTTGTTTTAATTTAGCACTAAAAAATTTGTAGTTATATTCCAATAAATTTAAGTTACATTTTTTAATTAATGCTGAATATAAATATCTAAAAAATCCGTATAATAATTAAACTTTATTTAGCTTTTAATATATAGAGTTTATTTAATTATCAATAGAATTAGTCAAATAAAAAATTCTCAATGATTTATATTTTATATTCAAATGCTACAAATGAAAAAAGATACATTATTTAAATAATTTAGATTTATAAATCATTTATTTTTTATATTCAAATGTTATGAATGGAAACGCTTCTAACTAGTACTTTTCTAAAAGATAAAAGCATTTTTAATAGTTTAATACCTTCATTAGTCATAATTATTTTAAAAATACTCTTAAAAGTCTCAATGTATTAAAAAATAATCATTATATTGTTATTTTCTAATACATTGAGTCTTTTAAGAGTATTTTGAAAGTATACACCAAATCTCTTTGAAACTATAAGGTAATTTACCCTTTCATAAATCTATACTTTAATGTAACACGGTTCTCTAATTATGTAATAAAATATTTTATTAAATATATAACTAATATTAACCAATAATTTAATAAATAAGACAATACATTTAATTTATTCTATTTAAATACAAAACTCTAATTATCCGTAATGCAATTGAAATCAAAATCAAAAATCAAAATTAATTTTATTACATAACGTGCTTGATGACGGTTCCATTTAACACAAAAATATTGTTTCTAATCATATGATTCAAAATATTAATAATAAAGAAAATTGTTTGCAAGCATATTCTTATAGGATAAAATTATGCTACAATTAAATTTTTTACATAATTTTTTTAATTTTAATAATAACATGTTACTAAATTTTTAGGTTACAATTCAAATTCCATGTTAACAGTATTTTCATTATTCATAAAACTTTTACTTAAAATGTATTTTATCATTTAAATTTTAAGACTTTCTCACAAAAGAAGAAAATATACATCTATTAAGATTTGTACTGCATGAAAGTTTAAAATTAATAAATTATACATATAATAAGTGAGTTTAATAACGGGTGTGCAATAAAAATTGAACTATGTACAAACTTTATTAAATATATATATGTCTTATGTAGTTTTATATAATTTCAATCAAGGTTAAACTTATAAATAGAAAAAGTGATGTGTAAAACGATTTTGAAGAGTTGGCAGGACCGTTCGCCTGCGGGAATCCGGAATCGGAATGTTATAAGCTTTAAACTAATTATAAGCAAGAGGGTATTTTAGTAATTATAATATAAAATGAATGATTCTTCAATCTTGAATGGTTGTTGGCAAGTTAAATTCTTGATTGATATGATCATTGTTTGACCACTGCCTATTAAAGATTGTGATGCCTTGACATTCCAGAATTATTATTGTCATATCAAGCAATTAAAGAAATTTTGTAAAATAAAATCCATTCTAGAAGCTTTATTGGATAATTCGGTCTAGATAACATTGCTATAATAACGTTTATTATAATACTTAAACTATTCTCTCTCTCTTTTTTTTAATTTTAATTTAATAATCTTTAATTATTCTAAAATCATAATACATCTTTTTCTATGATAGGTGATGTTTGGACAGATACTAACTGAATTAACTGATAAAAATACCTTATAAATTTTTCTTAATATTTAAAGGCCAATGTCCAGCTATTTTTTAAAATAAAAAACAGAAAAAGTATTAATTTTTTATTTTTGCACTCACAGAGATGCTAAGTATTAAACCAATAATAAAAAACTTAAAATAGCATAAATATAATCCTGTAAATAAAAATTACAAACTAATTTTTTATATTTTACAAAAATAACATTTACTTGTGAGTGAACATTGTAAAAAAAATTGTGATAGTATTAATCTTATTGTATTTTTCACTTCTAGTCATGATACGATGATTTGATACAGTTGGATTACAATAATAGAAAAATAAAAAGAACACAATTTTTATTAAAAAAGTATTGAAAAATATTCTAATTAATTATTAGATATTATTAAGGCTCTAGTTAACTATATTTTTTCAATCTATATTGTGAATAAACGGAGTTATGTATTACATCGATTAGGAAAAATTAAAGATTTTATGAGTTAAGAAATTGAATTATATTATTTTAGGAAAGAATATTGAATTTTTATTAGTTAGGCTTTGACTACGAATATTTTATCATCATTAGCTGAGCTAAAGGGTGATGATTTGGATGTTCGAATATTAGGTTAGGTAAGGAAAAATTATTCATAAATTATATTAAAAATATATGCAATACCTTAAAATGGTATTGATACATGAAAGTTGGCCCCGAGCCCAAGGCGAAGTCGAAACTACATCGTTTTATTTAGAAAATGTATAACAGGCATAAATAGACCCAAGCTATTTTTTGGAGTTTAAATTATTAGATGTGGTGTGGAAGGTAAAAATAGGTTTAAGTTTGACCCAAATTAATATAATGACTTAGGCCTAAATTACTCGTGGAAGTACCTAAAGGATCCATCATATGATTATGTTAATGTATAAAAAACACGATGAAAACCTATTTTGTCTATTTTAAGCCTAAAACCTTATTTTAATTAATCTAACATTAATTAAAATAAGTATTTTAATACAATTAGGATTAATTAAAAAAGTGTTTTATTACAAACAAAGTTTTTGGACGCCTCTTTTAATTAGAATTAAATTACTCTTAGATAAAGACTTGTCTTAAGAATATGAGTTGCATTAAATTAGGATTACATGGAGTTAGTTATGTCCCATGCACTTTAATTCCACATCACAGGCTATAAAAGGTGACATGATTCTAGGTTGAGAGGATCCGAAAATCATCATTTTAGGGGATAATCTTAGAGATCATGAAGGCTTAACTTGGTATCTTAAGAACATTGATCTCTTCATCCCTGCATCATTAGCTTTTCAGTCATCTTTGCTGTCCAAGTCGATCTTGAAACATTATCCTAAGTGCCCTTTCATTTTGCCTACGTCCATATAGCTATTAGTTTAGCCATTCTTACACAGAAACACCTAAAGTTTTGTAGCTTTAGAGTTAGGATATACTAATTCCACCATGAGCAGGTTTATTCAATAGTAATTAGTCACGACTTACCCTTAAAACCATTGTGTTCTTTTGAATTGGTATTAGGACTAACTTGCTCCCATACACTATAGACTCATAATTTAGGCTTTATACTTTTTCCAATTATTACAAGTATAGTAGCAACAGTAACGAATCTTTTTGGACAAGTCCAATTCAGTCTCATAAATTGCAACATTACGACTATCGGGCCACCTACTGAGACCTAAGGGATATGGTAGGCTTTTTTGCCCTACAATTCAGAAGGGATGCAAATGCTAAATTTTGATCTAAAAGCATAGCAGTATTGAAAACCACCAAGAGTAATACAAGGCCTACTCAAGTGACAAAGTAATGAGGATTCGATATGTGGATTGAGTAAAATGTTTAGGAAAAGTACATATACTTCCTTTGAATTGATAGTTGACTAACACCGTTTGATATAATTACATAAATACCCTTAAAAATAAAAATTAAAAATATTCTAATTTAGTCTAATTGAAAAACCCTAATTTCCTTTTATCATAAACCATAACACAACTATATTCCTACTGTTAGACCCTTAATTTCATGGCACGCAACATGTTTGGTGTTGGCCTTGCATCAAGTGAGAAGGTTGCAGAAAAATGGCACAAGGCAACACAACGGGCCTCGACGAATTGAGATGAGGGAAAGAGACTACGTTGCGGAGAGTGTCGGAGGGCATTTGTGGATAGCTTAGTGTTATGGGAACACTAGCTGACCAACCAGAACAGCGGGAACGCACCCATCG
Organism: Melia azedarach; assembly: GCA_028052125.1. Classification (NCBI taxonomy): domain Eukaryota; kingdom Viridiplantae; phylum Streptophyta; class Magnoliopsida; order Sapindales; family Meliaceae; genus Melia; species Melia azedarach. The sequence continues at coordinate 4,931,632 of CM051406.1, forward strand.
AACCCGAAACGCAGAGACAAGCGGGGATGGTACAGGTAGCAACTGTGCAGGAGCTGGGCTGTGAAATGGGTGGCGAAAATGGACATTACAGGTGAATACAGAAGCGAGCCATCAGTTAGCGCGCTCAAGGCAGTAGCGAGGGTGTTCGGTACAGCCTTGGACGGGGTGTACTTGTTGGCTTCAAGCAAGGAAGACCTATTCTTGATGAGGTGTTAAGCAAAGACTAAGTCAAGGTGACTTAATGGAGTGGTTCCTTAGCTTAAGGGTAGTGACATACAAAGTGGCCCTTGACTTATTCATTTGACTAAGCAAAGGTGTGATGGAAGTATATATGTAGGACATGTGGCCCTAGCAACCAGGGGTGTTGGTTGTCTTTGCTTGTATATATATAGTACCTTGTGAGAGTGCTAGAGATCAAGAATTGAGTGAGTAAATCTCTAGCACAACAAGGGTTGTAAACATTTGTAATCTTTTCTTAGAGAAATAGAAAAGTTGAAGAGAGTTATCCCTTCGTAAATTTGTACAAGTGTGCGTTGTGCTTACTTTGTGTGCAGAAAATTTAGAGTGTTGAACCTCCATCGCGGAAGAGAGTTTTGCTAACTGAAGCAATTTAGCGCAAACGCAGGGTTGCCGCATCAATAAAAAAAAGTCCCCTGCGACAATCTTACGTTTTCACTATCATCTCACTAACATCAACCACAACTCGTGCTACCTCTACCGTCTCCCTCTCTCCCACCATCACGGTTTCGCTTTTCTTGTTAAATCTGCATAAACACAAACATAAACACTCAACTTCTTTCTCATTCACGGTATTTTCTTTTATGATGTTATTAAAATAGCCGAAGTAAGCAGCCTCATCTCAAAGGCTATGGTTCTAGCTTCAGTAATGACCATCTTGTCGACTTTTGTTTCATATCATGAATTGGCGCCATCACCATCCCTTGCCCCATTGGTTAGATTTCGGTTTTCTTTGCCGATTTTCGCTGCAGTACTTGTGGGTGTTCTCTGTCAGTTTCTGGTGTAGTTGTTAGATTCTCTTTGGCTCCCTCCCTGTTCACTCTGTTGAAGCACTAGATAATAGATATCTTTCATTTTATAATCGAATAGTGTAGTTATAGTTACACCACTACGGGTATGTTTTTTACTTTGGAAAAACAAAATTCCTCTAGCAAAATACTATTACTATTTGAATTTGAAAAGAAAAATGTTGTGATTTAAGTTGGGAGATCAAGATAGAGACAAAGATAATGTAACGAGGCAACTAACAACTATGAGAAATCGAAGTTTGGACATAGAAAATTTAATTTTTCTAAAAAAGAAAAGTGAAGAAACATAAATGAGTAAAGTTTCCTTTGATTTTACTAGATTGTCCTTAATACAAATGGTAAAGACAGCTAGAGGGGAGAAAAAATGTGTCTTCCCTTATACTTTCTCTCTATGTATTAAAGTTTAAAACCTTAAATGTTAAAATCTCTTAATATTTTATGTTCAAACGTTGTGAATAAAAAACGCTACTAAAGAGTGATTTTCTAAAGGTAAACTTTTTTTAATCCTAAAATACTTGTCTAATACCTTTATTAGTCATAATGGTTTTAAAAATATACTTAAAAATATCAATTTATTAAAAAATAACTATTATACTATTATATAGTAATGGTTATCGAAAAACAAACAACAAATAAATCTTCAAAATTAATTGGAAAAAATACAATATATTTATGTAAAATACATTAATTGAATAAACAATAAATTACTTAAAAAAAGCATAAAAATATAATATTTATTAATAAATATAAATTTATAAATTTATTTTTTTCTTTATAGTCTATAATACATATTTATGACTTGTATTCTAAATATATTAATAAATATTTATATTATTAATGTGTCAAAAGGATAATCTTTCATTTTGTAGTTTGAATTTTCTTGGTCAAATTGGGAGGAGATAACTTGCTTAATTGATCTTCTATTATATTCTTTAATAAAATAATAATCTGAATCCAAAGAAATGATTAAAAGTCAAATAGTTTTTTTTTGGTTACGTACTCATTATAAATATTAGTTCTAACTGTTTCAAAAATATCATTAAAAGTCTCATTTTGATTTCTTGATTATAAATATTAGTTATATACGAAAATTACTTACAAATGTAAAAAATCACTTTCAAATGTAGGATATAAACAAAAATCGTGTATTAGTGTTTGAATATATATATCAAACTATTGACAATTATTTTTCCAAATGTCAATTCGATAGGATAATCTTTCATTTTATAGTTTGAATTTTCTTTGGTCAAATTGGGAGCAGATGACTTGTATAATAGATCTTCTATCATATTCTTTAATAAAATAATAATCTGAATCCAAAGAAATTAAGGATTGTAAAGCCAAATCATGATATGTTTCCATAGGCACTCATTATAAATATTAAACAACGCTTGAACCTAATGTCCCCCCAGTTACCGAAATAAACTAGAAATGGAAATTTTGAGGCTTACAAAGCTTTCATTGCTCTCAATTCTTCTTCTCTTATCTATAACATTCATGGAGAGCAACAGCAACTTCTGATAAACTCCATGGAGATTTTCTTCAATGTCTTCTCAGTCATTCTCAGCCTTCTCATCCGATTTCCCCAGCTATTTTTACTCCAAAAAACTCGTCGTATTCCTCTGTATTGCAAGCTTACATTCGAAACCTTCGCTTCAACACAACTTCAACTCCAAAACCTCTGCTTATTATAACTGCTTTGCATGAATCTCATATCCAAATTGCAATCATTTGTGCTCGTAAGCATGGCCTGCAAATGAAAATCCGAAGTGGAGGGCATAACTTCGAGGGAATATCTTACGTTTCCGAAATACCATTCTTCGTCCTGGACATGTTCAATCTGCGCTCCATTGATGTTGACATAAAAAATGAGACTGCTTGGGTTCAGACTGGAGCAACCCTGGGGGAACTTTACTATCGCATTTCTGAAAAAAGCAAAACTCATGGCTTCCCAGCTGGGGTTTGTCCTACAGTTGGCGTTGGTGGTCACCTTGGTGGCGGTGGCTATGGCAATATGATGAGAAAATATGGGCTGACAGTGGATCATATTGTCGATGCAAGGCTTGTCGACGTAAATGGAAGACTTCTGGACAGAAAATCTATGGGCGAAGATATGTTTTGGGCCATCAGAGGAGGAGCAGCAGCAAGTTTCGGAGTTGTTATTGCTTATAAATTCAATATTGTTCGTGTTCCGGAAACAGTCACTGTGTTCAGGGTTAGTAGAACTCTGGAAGAAAATGCGACTGAGGTTGTGAATCGATGGCAACACGTTGCGGATAAGCTGCCCGATGAACTCTTCATCAGGCTCGTACTCGACGTTGTAAACAGCACACGGACTGGGGGGAAGACTGTAAGAGCCACATTTATTTCCTTGTTCCTTGGCGATTCTCAGAAACTTCTGTCCATCATGAATGAAAGCCTTCCTAAATTGGGCTTAGTTCAATCCGACTGCATCCAAACCAGTTGGGTTCAATCAGTTCTGTTTTGGGCAGATTTCCCTGTCGGAACTCCGGAAGAAGTTTTGCTCGATCGAACACCTCAATCACTGACGTTTTTTAAGATAAAATCAGATTATGTTAAGAAGCCAATTCCGAAAGATGGCCTGGAATTTATATGGAAAAGGATGATTGAACTAGAGAGACCAACTATGGCTTTCAACCCTTACGGCGGCAGAATGGCTGAGATTCCATCGACGGCAGTACCGTTCCCGCATAGAGCTGGAAACTTGTGGATGATGCAGTATGCAGCAGATTGGAATGAACCAGGGGACGACGCAGCAAATCGTTATATAAATGCGACCAGGAAACTTTACAATTACATGACTCCTTTTGTGTCGAAGAATCCAAGACAGGCATTTTTCAACTACATAGATTTAGACTTGGGTATCAATCACAATGGGAAGGACAGCTATATCGAAGGAAAAGCTTATGGGATCAAATATTTCTTGGGTAATTTCAACAGATTGGTGAAGATTAAGACCGAGGTTGATCCTGCAAACTTTTTCAGGAATGAACAAAGCATTCCGGTTCTTCCACAGAAAATGAAGTAAAATAAATACGAGGAAGCAATAATAATGTTGTATTTTACTAAATGTAAGAAGAATAAAAAATAAGTTTGTTTGATTTGATTTGTCGAAAATAAAGTAAATCATCATATATATTGTTGCTTGATCAGAATCTTTTCACTATTCTTATTTTCCAATAAAGCAAAAGTTTAGCTATTAGAGATTTGAGTAAAAAATTTCAGAATCTCAAAGGAGATTAGTGAATTTTATTTTATTAACTAACTAAAATGTTATATCCAAATATCTGTCGTTGCGATTTCCACTTTCAGGCCAGCCCACGGTAATATAATTTGTACATATATAATATATTTATTAGTATTATTATTTAAATATTTTAGTTTCATATTTAAAGAAATGAACAATTAGAACATTTAGTAATTCAATTTTACATTTTAAATATTTGTAAAATAAGAATATTAATTAATCCCATGTGCTTTCTGGATAGTATTGTAAAAGTTAATCTGCTGCAGGCTGCTTTGATTGCTTGCTGCTCGTCGCAATAACAGTTTTAAGTATTTGGTTGGCTTTTCTATTCAACCCACGGATTTGCTGTTGGGAGTCGGGTTTTGGTTAGAGGTGGAGCTAAAATTGAGTAATTAGGAGTCAAAATGTTTAAAGGATAAAGTTAGTTAGCCAATATTTTAAAAATAATTGATAAATTAACGGGTAAATAAATAACTTTCTAAAGCTGTAAGGGTCAAATGTTATATGAGTCTAAATTGTAAAGGGTAAAAACTCTTTTAGTTTCCAAACTTTTTCTAATATTTTTATAAATCTTAATACTTTTAAAAAATACCTTTAAATGTCTTAATTTAATATAAAATAAGACTTATACCCCCATATAATAATAGTTATTAAGAATAATAATAAATCTATAAAATTTGATAAAATACAATATTTTATATAAAATATATTAATAAGTAATATAATTATGATTATTTTATAACATATTTATGATATAGATATTTATTAGTATATTATAAATTTTTACATTTTTATTGTTATTTTATTTTTAGTAATTATTTTTTATTTTAAATATATGTATATATATCATTTAAATAATAATAAAATCATAAATATTTATTAAAAATATATATAAAGTAATAAATTTGTGAATCTATATTTTACAATAAATTAATATTTACTTATGTTTTATTTAATTTTTAATAGTTACGAATGTGTAATTTGCTTTTATTTAATTTCTTACAAAATAATTATAATAAAATTATTTTGTTAATATACTATTAAAATAATATTGTTATTTATTTATTATTATATTTTACATAATTATATTATATTTTATCAAATTTTAAATATTTCATTACAAAAAAAAAAAAATTTTTTGCGGCTGATTCAAAAAATAAAAATTCAACCGCAACAGATGCTTTTACTGCTAAATTACAGCTATTTTTCAGTTCATTTTAGCAGCCACAAAAAGTACTTACTCCCAATACATATCAAACGAATTTGCGTCCAATATGTAACTACCACAAAAAATATTAGCTATTTGTAATACTTTATATTAACTCAAATATTGATCCCATAAAACTAATTTAAATATTACACTAGAGGTGAACTAAATATCTAACATAATATCATAAAATTTAAATATTCATAAAATTCATTTTTACTTCAAAAAGAAAGAACCAAAGACATGATTCATCACATGTCATGAAATAAAATGCAATATTTTCATTGAACATCTGTCTAGTAAATGAAATATAGCTTCAAATTAATGTTGTGGACATGAAATGAGATAGTAAAACTATAGCTTGCTCTTTGGAATCCAAACTGGTGCTTGGCCTCCTCTCCACTGCTCTTGAAAGTTGGTTCATTGCTTCTTTCGACATATGCCGAGATTGGTTCAACTACATTCCTCCATCGACAACCATTGTTGTTCCGTTCACATATTTTCTTCAACATTATGAAGCAAAAATCACCGAAGACCATTCACATGAACATATGATTAGTACTTTTGCAAGATGAAAACCACTAAATGAAGCATCTTAAGTTCAGCTTTCTTTTCGAAATCTTACTGCATACTCAAAGTGAAAGAAAATCTAGTCTCTGAATGAATTTAAGCACCAAAATGGACATGATAATATTGAATTCCCAATGAAGAACACTTAATTGCCAATGTATAATCATTGATTTTTACCTCAGAAATTCAAACCAAAAGAACTTGCGGATAAAAAATATACTCATAACTCAACCCAAATTAATTGGAACAGGGTGGGGTCTCAGACTTGCGGATAAAATTTCAATCCCTAATTATTGTTTAAAAAAGATCAAAACTTTTTTAGAATTTTTCTATTAAATTAATAGCAAAAATGCAGTTTTACGAGAATGTCCTAGGGACTGCTTGTGATGATGACCAAAGGGAGAGAAGATTTGATGTGAAAAATAATAATATAATATACTATTATATAATAAAGAAATAAAAAATGATATCATTATATTATGCAATAAAAAATAAAATAAACGTAAATATAAATATAAATAAAGATTAAAAATAAATATAGAATTAGATATAAATATAAATATAATTATAAATATGAATATAAATATAAATTAATACTTTTTTTTTCTTTTCATTTCAATAAATTGTTAGATCATACTGAGAGGTTTGTCTCTCAAGCCAACTAAATATGAGATAAATATCTATTTTGCTCGTAAAATCTAAGTTTTCTATGTTAGAAAAATGACGATAGGGAGTTTTGGTATTTTTTGAATAATTAGGGGTTAAATATATAATTTAGATCCTAACAGGGGTAAATTTTTGTTTTTCTAAAATTTAATATTGCTATATTTCCCCGTAATATAGCAATATTAAATTTGGGCGCACCCTGGTGAACTAGCCTACAAAATTTGGGCAAATATTGATGCATCTTGGTAAAATACATTTTGATTGATGGGTAAAGACCCTTTTAATCCAAAGGTTTGGTTTAATATTCTTATTAATCTTAATGATTTAAAAAATACATCTAAAAATCCCGATTCATTAGAGAATGACAGTTATACGCCTATAAAATAATAGTTATTTAACAAAAAATTAAGAAAACCTCTAAACTTTAATAAATATATTTATGTAAAATATATTTAATAAATGATTAATATATTAATAAAATATTTATATTATAATTTTTTTGTAAGAATACAAATTCATGATTATTAAAAATTAAATAAAAACTAAACATAATAAATATGAATTTATTAATGAAATATGGATTTATAAATTTATTTATTTAGTTTACAACTTATTTATAATAAAAATTTATGATTATATTGTAATTTAAATGAAATGTATGTATATAGTTTTAAAACATAAATAAAATAAATAAGAATAAGATATCAATGAAAAATAAATAAATTTATAATATATTAATATATTTATATTATCAATATACTATAAAATAATAATATTATTTATTCAATAAATATATTTGACATAAATATATTATCTTTTATCAAATTTTAATGAGTTATTAATTATTTTTGTTTTCACAATTAATATTATATAAAAGTATAGCTATCTTTTTTATAAATTGAGAATTTTAGGGGTATTTTCAAAATCATTACGATTAATAAGGATATTAGATCAAACCTTTGAGACTAAAAAGGTTTCTACCCTCCATTGATTAATTTAAGAGAAAATTAAAGCTGGTGGTGATGCCATCTGGCCTTTACTTGGACGGTGAATTTAAATGTGTTAGTTTAAACTTTCTCAGGATATTGATATCCTGCAATATTGTGATATTTGTTATTATATTAGAGTGTGAGTAAATTTTTCTTCGATAATGGAGTACTTTTTCACTCCCAAGTCAAACAATGGAGTAATCGGTAATTGCCATATATCCCATTGTTTGTGGTCCACATGTCCATATGTCCGTTGTAATAGTTATTCTACTTTTACTTTGCTCAAAAGTACTTAACACTTTAACCCTTTCTATTTGGTATAGCTCAATAATATCAATTTTAATTGTGTTATGGGATACACAATTAAACATGGAATTAAGATATTTTAACAACTTCTTAAAATATTCATGATCTACATAACTAAGAGAGTACTCATGTATAATGATCGATTTGGCAAGCATCTCCCTTATTACATTAGGATTAAAAGTAAGCATATCCAATTTGGAATTTCCTTGCTCATCCTTCACCACCTTCAACTTTTTTTAATAGCTAGTGTTAACCTTAGTGTCATACAACCCTAATTTTGATGATCACAGAATACCTTGTCCAATCAAAGAAATAAAAAAGAACATTTCAAGCTCAAATCATGAAGATAACATACAAATAAGGAAGACAGTACTCTACATATAATTTATTTGTTTAGGCTTCTATTTTGTAAGTGTGTCATATATTTTATGCATATCATATATTTTGTGAAAAAATGGACTTAAATATAAAATCTCAAAACCTATAGTTTTGGACTTAAATGCAAAATTATCGTTCATCCAGTCTACTGAAAATGCAATTTGATAGACCGAATTTAGTGCCAAAGTGTCCCGAAAATTCGGTTGCACACCCAATTGATCGAATATGCCACCCGATCAACCGAATCGTGCGAAATTTGAATGTTTTAGATGTCTAACGGCTAGTTTTTGAGAAAAATATAAAAAAAGTTTTAATTCTTTCATAAATTATTCAAGAAGTTTATTTTCAAAAATCCTAAAATTACAAAAACATCTTACACAGTTTTTTGATCACTAAATTGTGCATTACACATTAAGATTTCCAAGAACGTTCAATTCCATCATCAATTTTTAAAGAGATCAATATTGTAAGTGCTATTTCTTTATTCTTCAATTTCATTGTAAGAAAGTGAAAGAGGTGGGTCTTTCACTTGGTTGAGTGACTTGTGAGTGTTTGGAGAGTACAAATACTTGTATAAGGTCATTGGGAACCAAAACCCTATGTTGTAATTATTTAGTCTTGTGGGAATCAGGACTTGTTATTAGTAAATACTTCTAGTGGAGCTAGAAGGAGTGGATGTAGGCTAAGTTTTCCCGAACCACTATTCTTTGAACTTTTACAATTGTGCTTAATTTGTGTCGTTGGTATTTGGAATTAGAATTGAATTTATTTTCATTTTTGATTAGAAACCCAATTCACCTCCTCTCCCCTTCTTGGGTTGCTTGGTGTTATTTTAGTTAATTATTTCTTTTTGCTTCCGCATGACACATATCTTTATGTGATCATCTAAATGCCTTGTACCATCTTTAGCTCTAGCCACTAATTTACTTTTACAATGCTTGCATACCGTTTTTCTAATCTTATCACAATCAATTCTATCAAAATGTTCCCATACTATAGACCCCAATCTTTTTTTATCTTGTGTAAAATTATCACTTTCTATTACATCATTTTCTAAACATTTTCTAATTGAGATTTATCACCTAATGCCATTTCGTAAAAAACAAAAATTAATTTTAATTAAGCATGCATAAGAGAAAAGTAATAGAATAATTAATGGTCCAACAAAACAATTAATTAAAAAATTAGAGAAATGATAACCGATAAGACAAACTTAAGAGTTTAATTAATAAACAATTAAATTTTTATTATTTAAGGCAAGGAATTTAATTATTATACAATTAATTGTTTATTATTGAATGGAAAGTGGAGGAACCATTGCATTCAACCTCGATTGGCTAAGATCTTGTAGCCAATATAAAATTAATTGATTTCTCTCTTACTTTGAAATTTAATGAAGGAGCAAAAGAGATAAGAAAGGACGAATGGAAAACCTTGGACAACAAAGCTTGTTGTTCACAGTAGTGATTGCAAAGTTTGAATGACGATTGTAGTGATGAGTGCACAACTTGCACAATTGTGATGGCGATTTTAGCACTGACAAATAACTAATTGTTTAAGGTTGGTTTTGTCTTGGAAGAGTAAAGAGAGAGAGGTAAGAGAAAGAAAAGTAGTGATTATTTACTATTTAGGGTTTGTTTCGTTATGTAATTTCATACTTTATATTTTATTAATATTAATTTTTAAATTAATTTACTAAAACTTAATTTTTTGTGTTGTTTTGATTTCATTTTCTTAATATTAATTTTTTAAATTTATTTTCTTAAAATTTATTTTTTTAAACATTAGAAATAAATTTATGGAGTTAATCACATATTTAAAGTATATAATAAAAATTAGCTCCTACAATTATCAATTTTTAGTTTGTTATTTGAAAATATATAATCAATTTTTAATGTTTTATCAAATATTATAATACAAATAAGATTTTTATTTTTTAATAACAATAAATTAATTATTTATATGTAAAATCACTATTTCACATATCATCAAAATAATATCATAAAATAAATATTTGACTTTCCAATAAAATAATTGTTAAACATAAGATAGATGATAACATTCGTCAATTTGTATAAAACATTATAGTTTAAAAATGTTTTAGAGAAAATTATCAAATTTGATTGATACATTTACTATAATATTTTTATTAACCTTATAAATAGAAAAAATAAATAACTTTAGTAGTAAATTATGATATAATTTTTAATAAAATTGACAAATTTAAAAAATCGATTAGAGTTTTTTTATTTTTTGGTAATCTTATGTAAAATTATTTTTTTTGGTGAATAAGAAAATGAAATCTAAAAAGAACAAAACATATTTAAGAATTTATTTATTTCATTAATCTTATATTACTACGTTATAACATATTAATTCATTAATTATAAATTAATTATTTTGTTTGACATGCATCAATTTATTATTTTTTATCTTATCAAAATTTTATTGTCTAAATTAAATCATTAAAATATTCAATTGATAAATTTAAAAATCATTTTACCCATTTTTTTTATCAAGAAAATGAATTTAAAATCTTTTAAATTGATTAAATTGAAAATATGTAAATACTTATAATGTATAATTTATAAATTATAAAGGATTAAATTAATTAAATTAAAAAATTATAAACTTTTAGGAAGGATTTATTTGACTAAAATGAGCAATATATAATTTTTATAATTATTTAATAAATATATTGAATGCTTAATTAACCAGATAAAAATTTCAATTTGCAGACGCAGAATGCGGGTGGGCGAGGAAAGAGGCCCATCCCCATTCCCGACCCGATTTTCAACCGGAGATAAATTTCTCGACCCAATTCTCTATTTTTTTAAAAAACTTTACCTCAATTACCTTCATGAATGGGTTGGGCCCACGTTCTCGCGAGAAAATTTACCATCCCTACATCTAAGCATATGGTTTTTGGGTGCGTATTTGGGAGATATGGAACAAATACAAAAACATGTTGGACTAGTTCCAATGTATTCTGAACTTCTGTAAAAGCCTAATTTTGTTCCACTAAATAGTTAAACTGCCTAACCTTTGGCTTACAAATTTGTAAAGTAATTAGTTCATGATTTCTTGGCCTAAGAATCACATCTTTTGGCATTTTGGATTGAGAAATTTGCTTGTTATTTGTAAAAACGATTATTTTCTACAATTTGGGCCATTTTTTATTTTAAAACTGGATATAAAGGAAAATGCTTTAGTTAAAGTTAAATATTAGTCGGATCTAATATGAAATATCATTAGAGTCCAAAATTAAATATCAATTGACTCCATTTTATATTTCACCTGTGTTGATAATAAATATTATTAATGTCCACGCTTAAATACCATTATAGTCCAAAAACAATATCAATTGAGTAGAGTATAAATATCACCTACTAAAAATAAATATCATTTGTGTTTAGAGGTAAATATTATTTTAATCGAATATTTATGTTTTATATATCTTTATCTATTGATTATTTATGCTTTTTGACTTTAAATACTTTTATTTTATAAAAAAATTGTTTGAAACTTTAATATTTGACCAGTAATTCTTATATGATTAATAATTTTAATTATCTACAATATAGCCAAAAAACTTATAATTTATTTATATATTTATTTTAAGCATGCTATACTTGTGTGTTGAATTGAAGATACTATGTTTTTAATTCATTATAATATGATAATTATCTTAATAGTCTTTTGTTCTTTGTTTATAATTGTATAATTATCTTTATAGTTTTAAAAAAATGCATCAATTACTAGCATGATTAAAGAAATGATAGAAAAAAAGGAGATCATGGTTAATTATTTATAGTTAAACTATGAGAAGAATAAGTATTATTAAAAATAATTGTGGCTATTAACTTGAAATTGATCTCCTTTTACTAAAGAAAATTTATGTTTTTAATAAATTAATAAAATTTGATATTATATACACTAACCAAATAAGTTTCAATTATCATTTGATGCTTACTGTCTCATCATTTTGTATATATCAAGAATCGATGACATGTTTAATTTATGTGTATAATATATATATTTTGACTATATATAACATCATTTATTTATTTATGTTTAATCAAATAATGGTGTTATTGTATATATTTTTATTTGCTCACTATTTTCAAGAGAAGAAGACTGAAAAAGCCAACAATACACTTACGTTGTGCCAACTTCAGTGCCTTACGAAGGCGAAGACAAATGCACTGCATAGTGCTAGGTTCAATGCCTTAGACAAATGTATCTGCATAGTGCTAGGTCCAATGCCTTAGACAAATGCACCTATGTGGTGTCAGCTTCAATGCCCCATGAGAGCCAAGACAAATGCACTTATGCGATACCGACATCTTACCCAGAAGGGCCAAAAATTACAGGTTTACACTGCTAAAACTATAAAGTCTAGAGGAATAAAAACTTGGACCTTCAAGTACTGACTTCTAATACTCAGATGAACCCAAATCATGTATTTCCATGGTGCACATCTAGAGGGACAAAAGTAAATGTACCTATGTAGTGCCCAAGTCTCATGTTCATAAGAGACAAAAGTTATCTATCTCTGTAGTGTCAAAATAAGAAGTCCAGAAAGACGAAAATAAGTGTACCTTTGTGATGCTGATATTTAGTCCAGGAGGACAATAATAACATACCTCAATGGTACTGAGATCAAAGCTTAGAAGAGCCAAACATTTCATCGTGATGGTACTAACTTTGATCCCATAAGAGCTAAATATTATACCTCTACGGTACTAACTTGAATGCCTATAAGAGGCTAACAATGCACCGCTACAATGTTGACTTTAATATCTAAAAAAGATCAAATAAGGTTTCTCTGCATTTACTAATTGCAATATTAGCGAAGGCCAAACACTATACTTTCACTATACCAACTTAAAAAGTCCTAAAGAACAAAAATTATACTTACATAGCTCTGTCATCTTGACTAAAAGAAAAACTACAACGAAGTACCCCAACATTTGAGCAAGAGAAATGCATAACAAAATATTAACTACTTTATTTGAGATTCTCATATAATAGAGGGTAAGAATCCTAGGAAATTCGGTAAGAATATTAAGTTCCCAAGATTTTCATTAGTTTTCAATAGTAACTATATTATTTTTGAAACTATGATACTTCTTGTTGGATCGCTTTTTTTACATCAAAATTGACAATTTTTATTTGTATGTTAATCCGATAAGATAGCTACTTGGACCTAAATTAAAGAAGAAAGGCCTATAAGATGAAGGAGAAAGTCTAAAATTATACATGGACCCAAGGAAGTCTTTTTTTTAAGAAATATTATTTCATTCGAATTAAAAATAAGCCAAAGTCCTAAATTATCTCTAATTAGAATTTTAGGAGGACTAATATTTCAAATAATCTAAGGAATTAAAAAATATATAAGGAAAAGAAAGAAAAGAAAAAAGAGTTTTTTTTTTTTATGTTTGGTATCAATATATATAAATATAGTGGATAAGCAAAGTTGGCCAGATCTTAGTATACCATTGCAACATTGGAAAAATTTTCCATTTTCTATGGTTCAATAATACTAAACAAGATCCTAAGGATTGATTAAATAAATTTCATATTTCATAAAATAGTTACACTAGACTGCCTCAAAACAGACCACTTACTATTTGTATTAAATTCCAGGTATAGATCTATAGTAGACAAGGAAAGTATATAAGGTCGAAGTCATTTCCTTTGGTAAATTTTTGCTAATTTGTTGTAGGATTTCTAATCATATAGTGATTAACCAATCTTCAAAATAGACCTAGTAAATCTTACAAGTGGAATTTTCCAGATTTTTCTCGACCACAAAGACACAAAATAGTCACTAATTAGCAAATGTAATTTGGATCCTCCTAGTTATTTGCTTGGTATGAGTTTATAAATTAACACAACAAAAAAAGTCAATACTTCATATAATCATCTATTAACATAATTGTGCAGGGTAATCTTCAATTCATCCCAAATAACTTTGACAATCTTCATCAAGTACCCAAAAATTTTGAAAGTCATCAAGGTGCCATCAGATGTTAAGCCCGATCATTATGTTTAATAGTTTTTCTAAATTGACCAAAGATGATAGTGTAAAAAGATAATTTCACCCCTAATAAAAGGTAATCTTCAATTTACCCCAACCAATTTTAACAATCTTCATTACGTCCCTAATTTTTTTAAAAGTCATCTGTCACTCCCAAACATTAACTTATACAATTATTTCTAATAGTTAAAAGGGAAAATTATAATTTTAGAATTTTAAATTAATAAAATAATTCTTTGTTTTTTCCTTCTCCCTCCTTTTTTCTTTTCTTTTCTTTTTTGATTCGCGGTGGCTATACGTGGCAGCTATGAAAGGATGTTTGCAGCACCCATGGTGGTTGTCTACAGTAGCCATCGAAGGGAAGAAGAAGAAAATAAAAATAAAAAGAGAAAGAAGAAAAAATTAATTTTATATTTATTAGGGGTGAAATTATCTTTTTGCATGGTCAACTCTGGTCCATTCAAAAAAACTATTAAACATAACAACTAGACTTAACGTCTATGAGTGCCCTGATGACTTTCAAAAGGTTTGTGGAGTTGATGAAGATTGTCAAAATTAGTTGGAGCTAAATTGAAATTGTCTTTTTACATGGTCAACTCTGGTCAACTTAAAAAAAACTGTTAAATAATGGTTGGACTTAACGATTGGGAGAGCTCTAATGGCTTTCAACCTTTTTTGGGGGCACCCTGATGAGTTTCAAAATTCCTTGAGAATGCTGTAATGATTTTGAAAATTTATGGAGTCATGATGAAAATTGTCAAAATTGGTTTGGTGTAAATTGAAGATTACCGTAATTGTGCATCACTTTTTTAAATTGACTTTTTTTTTTATTCAAGCATATTATTAAATTGAGCTATTGCTCTTTGAAGCAATAGAAGGTCATGACAAATCAACCACAAAAACCAATTGAACAAGCAATGGCATGGTATGGTTGTAATGGCAAAAAATTTCAAAACTTCTCAAAGATTCATTCATAAAAACAATCTAGGGAAATCTTATTTATAATTCTTCGCTACAGTAAGTAAATCGTTCAGTATAAGGCTTAACAGTTTTTCACACCTGTCAAAACTTATTGATCTTTTAAAGGACAAGCATTATAATGTGGAACGTTTAAAGGTGACGTGGATTCTTTTATCCTAACTTAGAATTTATTAAACATTGATTCATTGCCAAAAAAAAATTGTTAGACTCAAAGCAAATGAATCAATTAATTTAAACTTACAAAAAAAAAATTAAATCCAAAAATCTTCTTTCTATGCTAAGTCTAATTGCAATTTCAATCTCTTGTACATCCACAAAAAATTGAGAACATAAGACAACGAAAGAAGTAGAATAAGAAGAAGAAGAAAGAAATACAGGAAGAAGACAAGCAAGAAGAAAAAACAAATTTTTTTTTATTAATTTAAGTTTAATTATAATTTCATTTTTTTAGTTGTTAAAGGGTGAGAATTAATATGTAGGAGTGATATGATAATTTTTATAAATTTTATAGTTGAATTGAAGATTATTAGCTTAGAGTTTATCATAAAAATAAAAAAAATAAAATTAAAAGTTATCCCACGTCACTAACGGCTGAAAACTTATAAAAATTTGGTCAAAGGACTTAACTAATATTGATTGAAATAATTTGGACCTAAGAAATAATTTTCAATAAAGGTAGGGACCTTTGTATTTGATATCTGAAACATGCTAACCAAATTGATATTTCTTAAAGCATTAAGGACCAAAATAAAATTATCCCAAAAATAAATACAGGAAATACGAAACAGAATATATTAAAGGAATAAAAGAAAGTTGTGCCTTCCAATTCTCATTTGTGTCCTTTCCTACTAACCAACATAGGAGTAATATTATTCTGTTTTCTTTTTCTAATGATACCTCTTAGTTAAGAGCTTTTAATTTGAAAAAAAAAACATAAGAGTAATACCATACGACATTAACCTTTCCGTTTTGAGCTTCAAAATTGTCAACTATATATCTCCTATTCCACATAATTAGTCAAATATTTCGGACACCCTATTTCCTTTCCTATATTTTGTTAATTACTTTCTTCAACTATTTAAAATGTTCAAACTTTGAGCAGCATTCATGTAAACGATAAACGATTCTTTTTTATATATATAAAAGACAAGAAAATATACCCATAAGAAAAACACTACTATAATTATTACAAAATTACAAAATAAGAATTTTGTTTTGTTGATAAATACAAAACAAACTTATTAGACTATCCATGATAAATTATTAATAGGGCCCCTTTTTTTCCAAGAACAACGTCTAAATGTTTAATCATCTTTGTTCTTCCTCCAAGCTGGAAGCGGTGGGATGCTTTGTTCATTTCTGAAGAAATTACCAGGATCAACCTTAGTCTTCACACGAACCAATCTGTCGAAATTTTTCTTGAAGTATTTTTTGCCCCAAATGCTGGCTTGTTCGTAGCTTGTGTAGCCTTTGTTATTTGTTCCAATGTCAAGATCCCTGTAATTGATATATGCTGCTCGTGGATTCTTGGAAACATAGGGAGTCAAGAATTTGTACAGATCTCTTATCCAATTTATGTGCCTTTGAGCTTCTTCAGTGCTGGCATCTTCATCCCAGTACACGACGTGCTCAATTGCGTATATGTTTCCGGCTCTGTGAGGGAATGGAATTTCTGACTCTGAAATCTCACTCATTTTTCCACCGTATGGAACGATGACCAGCTGAGTAGCGTTTGCTTCTTCTTTGAAAAACCTTTCATATATTCCTTCCAATGCAAGTTCAGGCAAAGGTTCTCTGACATAGTCGGATTTTCCCTTGAAAGGTTCTCTGAAGATAGCAGTCCTGTTAATCAATGGATACAAATCCGATATTTCTTCGATTTGGTATCCACCAATGTAGAGAACAGATTGAGCCCAGGTAATTTCATGGCAATCATCTTTTCCTACACCAAGTTCAGGAAATCTCTCTTGCATCAATGGCAAAAGCTTGTCAACTCCACCAAGAAACAAGGACTGGAATGTAGCTTGCATTGTTCTCTTTTCTTCCGTATTCAAACTCCTTAAGAACACCATGATGTATAAATCTTCAGGAAGTTTATCAGCAATACGTTGCCATTTATTATAAACCTTGGTCAAATTTTGCTCCAAGGTTTTCTGGACAGTGAATACAGTAACAGTTGATGGGACATCAACTAGCTTTACTTTCCATGCAACGATGACTCCAAAGCTAGCTCCTCCACCTCCCCGAATAGCCCAAAATAGATCTTCTCCCATTGATTTTCGATCAAGAAATCTCCCATGAACATCGATCAAATGAGCGTCAACAGCATTATCAGCAGCCAGGCCATACTTACGCAACAATATGCCATGCCCTCCCCCACTGATATGCCCACCAATTCCGACAGTAGCGCAAACTCCAGCTGGAAAGGCAAGAGTTCTGCTTTTCTCAGCAATGCTATAGTAAAGTTCGCCTAGTGTAGCACCAACTTGAACCCATGCTGTTTTATTTTCTGCATCAATATCGATTGAGCTGAAATTTCTCATGTCAATGGTCACAAACGGGACATCGGCAACGTAAGAAAGACCTTCATAGTCATGACCCCCACTTCGAGTCCTAATCTGCAAGCCATATTTTTGTGAGCATTTGATAGTTGCTTGAATGTGAGATATTTGCAGTGGGGTGATAATGACTACAGGTTTTGGTGTGGTGGGCGTGGAGAACCTTTGGTTTTGAATTGTAAGTTCCAGGACGGATGAATATGAAGAGTTGTTTTGGGTGTAAATTACTTTAGAAATGGAGGTGGAATTCTCAGAATACTGAGAAAGACAATGAAGAAATCGTTCATGACTGTCATCAGCCAAAGTTATCCAAGATTGAAATGAGAAGAGAAGAACAAAAATAAATGAGAGAATCGTTGTGCTCTGAGCCTTCATTTCTGACGGTAATCAATTAATTAAGCTTGATGAGATGATTCAAAAGCAATTAATTAATCCCTTATATACAATACTGAAGATACATGATATTATTTAAAAATAGAAAAATATATATGAATGGTGAATTCTAGACAATAGCATCTGGTATCTGGAGAAAATTCAATAATCTAGATTGGCATTAATTAATTAATTATATCAAAATAGTATAATTAATTTTGATCAAGGAAAGTTCTTAGTCACATGGCTATCTTCTTTTTTCAATTAATTAATATAATTGATGCTGACTATCTTCTTCTCCGAGTTGAATAGTATTCCGCCGGCCTTCTCATCACTTTGAATTTTCATATACTTTGAATAGTGCCTGAAGATTATCCATGGGAAGTTGCATGGCAAGAGTTGGTTGCTCTTATTTCTATCCTTGGTGGATCTACGGCTTTTGCTACTTCAAATTTGGTTACCAATTTGCTGAAATCCAATTGAATTGCTATCATTTAATTGAGTTTAATTATCCAAAAAGAGTTTAAGATTACTAGAAATTGAAAGGAAATTGTGATTTTCTATTCGTGTAGTTGCCTAGAATTAAGGTTACAAATTTTTTAAGTTAATTTTTTATATATTATGTTAATTTAGTTTTTAATATTAATGTATTATTATTAGTTTTAGTAAAAGTAATATTATCTTTTTTAAAAGAAACATTTTTTTACTTTTAATTATTATAATCACTTATTATTAATTTAAACAGTAGGTTATTCATATATAAGTTTGAGATTTCTTAGTATTATATATTACATCATAAGATGACTTTGAGATTGAAGAAAAACATTTTTCTCTATTTTAGCTCAAATAATTTGAGTTATGTTATTATAGATTTAGTTAATAAATAATGCAATTTGTATTTAATAGATTTAAGAATATTTTCGTCATTTTATTAGTCAATATATGTCAAAGGGATATTTAGGTCATTATAGTGATTAATCTGATTAAAAAGTTAATATTAGATAAACAAATGGACAAAAAGAGTGCGTTTAACAATTATTATCGAAGTGAAAGCATAAATATCAATTATACAAGTGAAGGTCTCGATATCATTTGCCCTAATCCTAAAGTTTGCTTATCAGGTAACCAAAATCAATAATTGTTTAATATTACATAATTCCTTAAGTTATTTGTAAATTATGGAAGCTTGACATTTTAAGTAATAAGATTAAATCTAACTCATGTACTTATGTATCATTAATATGTTATAGATAATACACATAGAAAATGTAATTTTAACAGTGTAGAGTATTCAGATATAATGGTTTATAAATAATAAAGGACCTATCGATCCACCTTCTTTATATATCAGTACTGATAAAATTATATAGCAAATTAATATTAAAATATATATAGTAAAATAAATAATTAATTAAATTTAAAAATGAAGTATTAATAGTTAAAACAGAAAAATATTTGAGTAAATAACATTATTTTGATTTTTATATACCAACAACTCTATTTTTATAATTTAGTTTTATATCTGAAAATTAGAATTAAAATCAAATTCAACTATTTAATTATTTTTTCTTAAATCGAGATTTTCAAAATAATAACTTAATCAAATGATTCGATCAATTGATAAAGACAGCAAGGGAAACACAGCAATAGCGAGAAGAAAGAGAGAAGAGCGTGGGTCCCACGTTATTCTGCATACCTAACATATTAGGTAGATATATGAACGTTTGATATTTCTCTCACACAAACAATTTTCTCTCTCTTTATTTTCTTTTCATTTTCTATCTTCTTCTAGTTGCATTATTTTCTTCCTAATTGCTTCTTCTTTTCTCCATTTCCTTTTTCTGTTTTTCCTTCCCCTCTTCTTCATCCACCTCTCGTCATTTTCCTTTTTTCTTCCTAAAACTATTGTCAAATAAATGAAGTTTATTGACGAATTATAAAACCCTTTAGCAATAGCAGAAAATTGACGGATGTTTGGTCAAAGGATCAAACTAACATAGACTGAAATAGTTTGGATCAAAACGATGATTTTTAAAACTACTGGGGACTTTTTTTGTGTCTAATTCATAAAACATGTCTACTAAAAGAATATTTTCTAAAACAGTAAGTACCAAAATATAATTACCGGAATAGAGTGCTAATTTGTTTAGTAGATAACGTTGGCATTAAGACAAGATTAAATTAGTTATTTAAATATTGAAGCACGTTATGAATTAAATGGTTGACTTGCAACTATCTTGATATTTTAAATCTACCTCTAGAAGTTCAACGATTACAAGTACCTCGCATATCACAAGGTACAATATTTAATCTTAGATATTACATGTAAAAGTACTAAAGCTTACATTTGAAAAATGAAAAGTGACAAAAACATAAAAAGAAATGAAGGCTCCAAGTTCTTCGATCCTCCTCTTTGTTTTTCTTCTTTTACTCTCATTCCATCAGAGAATTTATAGCGATGCTCATGACAATTTTCTTCATTATCTATATCTACACTTCGAGAATTCCACTTCCATTTCAAAAGTGATTTATACTCAAAACAACTCTTCATAGACATCGATCTTAGAATTTACCATACAAATCCTCAGGTTTTCAACACCCACAACCCAAAAACCTGTTGTTATTGCCATACCCTATATATGTGTCTTACATTCAAGTAGCCATTCGGTGTTCTCAATTATATTATATGTCTTGCAGATCAGGCTTCGTAATGGAGGTCGTGGTCACGAGGGCCTTTCTTACGTTGCTGATGTTCCATTTGTGATCATTGGTTTAATAAATCTTAGTTCAATCAGTGTTGACACAGAAGATAAGACAGCGTGGTTTGAAGCCAGTACAACCATTAGGGAACTTTACAAGAAGAATATTACTGAAAATGTAGAACGCTTGCCTTTCCAGCAGGAGGTTGCCCTACTATTAATGTTGGTGGGCATTTTAGTGGCAAAGGATATGGTGCGTTGTTCCGTAAATATGGCCTTACTGCTGATCATATCGTTGATACTCACTTGATAGATGCTAAAGGAAGATTTCTCGATAGAAAATCAATAGGAGAAGATCATTGGATACACTCAATAAAAGCCTTACATAAAGGATATACTTAATTGATTGCAAGTGAGAATTACCATGATCATTGAATTTCTGTAGTCATAGTGGAAAGATCAATAATCTAAACATTGGGATAATTGTGTAACTCACTTAATATCTCAATGCATGATTAGATAACTAGCCAACTCCTATTTGATTTTATCGGATTTAATCTATTGTCATTATTCTTGTCTTCTCTAAATTTTACAAGTTAATCCATTTCATTTAAAATCATATCAAACTACCAATTAAGTAAGTATCAGGACTTTATTGTTTATTAAATTTAGTAACATTAAGAAAACAAATAAGAGTATAAACCACTATAATTCCTTGAGAGATCGACTTTAGGGTGAACGTATCATTAACTATTAGTGATTCGTACACTTGCGAGCATATTAAAATTTGCACATCAATAGGTCTTATTCATCTCTTTCGAATTATCTTTACATGCCATTGATGAAGTGCTTCTCTAACTTGATTCAGTACAAACATTTTATCTTGCAGTAGTTTTCTTGTTACAGTAATTCTTTCAACATTCTTGTCTTAGTAGGTCTTTTCCTTGCCTAGTCAGTTTACTGTTGAAATAATCATTCATGGGGACTTCATTGTAATGAACGGTGAGTATCAATCATGATTAACTAACTCTTTATGTAGTAAGGTAAAGAGTAAGGTTCAGTAGGAGTGTGATCTTCATTATATGGAGGTGGAAAAAAATATCTACCATTTATTAGTGTGGTGCACTTGACTGATGTGTGCATTGTGTATCAATGAAGAATGCAAGTGTGAGGCATTCTAAGTTTCTTGGGTTTTGCTCCAACTATGTGTTCAAAGGTGATATATAGCGGAGTCAATAGCCCCAAGGATTCACATACACCGTCATTGTTCAAATATACAAGAGTTAAGACATCAGTATCATTTATAATATCCGTCAAAATAGGTGCAACGGATGATTCATTTGATTCCTTAAACTTTATTATGATACTGATACTAGATTTTATAGGATCTATTTGAAAGTGGGCATATATCATTTATGAGACGATGTTTTTTCACTACGGGTGATGATCAGACCCTTCAACCAATGTAATTTCTGATATGTACTAGGCAAAAAATTATAATTCTTGACACTTTTGGGCAAAATATGTCTTCACTCGAAAAGTAAGTTTCAAGGTTAGACTTTCAAGCAAGGTAATGAGCTCGAAAACAACATTAGTTTACCTTTAACCTCTAGAAATCACTTTGACACTTAAAAGGAAAGCATAAAATGTATTCAAACTTGCGTATAACAATTCAATGCACATTCTTAATTAGTTGTTGCTATTAGCACTGTATACTACTTCGGCTAGCATATTGTTCTTTACCTTTTTTCAGCACAGATCATAACAAGTTTTCAATTGATCCAACAGGCATGGCTTTTAGCATGTCTCGGTCAAAGACAACAAATCTAGAGTCTTTTTAATTTAAAAACTTTTGAATCAACTGAATTGAAATGCAAAATATCTTGCAATTTGCATGGAATTGAAAGTCCTAAACCCAACATTTTCATCAGTTCTTAGAGGTTATTATTCAAAGTAGTCCATGTATAGTATACGGATTTGGCAGTTAGCTTTGACTTGCTGTCATTATTTTCAGGGTAAGCTGAATTAGCTATTCGATTTGTTGGCATGATCATTGGTACCATTATTTCTTACAAAGAGTTGGCTTGGTTGAAAGGATAATAAAGGATGAGAGTAATATAATTAATGTCAAAATCGAGAGTATTTTGACTGTAACTATATAATTTTGTACTACTTAGTTCATTTGTATTTTTTATACTATTTAAAGCTTTTGTCGAGGTCGTTCTATCACGAAGAAGAAGAAGAAGAAAGTAGATTGCAAGACAATCAATCAAAATGTATTTTACCAACTTTTAGATAAAGTTATATCAGTGAATGACTGATACAACCCTTAGATTTGATTCAATTAACTAAATTTTTATATTTTAAAATTTTACTTGGTACAACCAATAGTTAATTTTTATTAACAGAAAATTCTAAATTTTAGGAATAATTACTAAAATAATCTTATTTATTAAAAATATATATAGTCTCATTTGATAGACAACGAGACTTGCTATAATATATAGGTCCGACAAACATCAATTTAAATATAATAAATATTCTTTGATTATTTATATAATAATATAGTTTTATTAATATTTTTTATTTTTTATTTTTTATTTTTTACTCTCTTTTCTATTTGCATTGAAAATCATCAAACAAATTCAATAAATCCACCGTATAATAACTATATTATTATTATAAAAATAATAAAATTATTTTTTTATTATGTTTTTTATTTTCCACATATATGAAGATGAGTAAGGAGTAGCAACTAAGTACAAGTCATTTTTTCTTTCCACAATCATACCAAAAACTTCAGTCATATCGAGTTCTTTTGGTTTAACCCTATCAGGGAGTTTCCAATCAAAATGGTAGAGAATATGACCAAGAGGAAGCTCTAAGTTATGCACCCCAAATAACAAACCTGAACATATTCTCGTTCCTACTCCAAATGGAGTTTCTTCAAAATTACTCCCCTTAAAACCAATGGAACTCTCTCTAATTTTTTTTTAATTTAAGTTTATAAAATTATAATTCACATTTTTAGTTGTTAAATAATGAGACTTAACATTTGAAAAGTAGTTCATCTATATTTCAATTCAATCACATTTTACTTTCCCCTTTTTTAATTTAATTAACCATATACCAACAAATCAAAACAATACAAAAATATCGAATTTTCACATTAATAATATTAAAATGCATGACATCAAGTTAGTGAAAAGAAAAATAAATCAACATATCAAGGACAACAACATCAAAATTCAAGAAAAATTTAAATCACCAACACTAAAAAAACTTCTAATGTATAATATTATGTCAATCTTAGGGCTCATAGTTTTGATGATAATAAATTATTGATATTTATTATTAATTAAAATTTTCTTATAGTGTTTTTTGTAATATTTTTAATACGAAGAATTGGAGTAATTATGATGACTCAAAGAATATCCAAAATCAAGAAATTCAAGATAAGCATAATGAAAACCCTATATTGAGCAAATGGAAGAGAGAACAGTTGAAGAATGAAGACACAAATTTGGTATTTCAAAAACTTAATTTTTTATGACTCAATTGAAAAGTTTTCAAAGTTTGAAAACATAAAGGGTTGTAAAATTTGGAAAATAGGGTTGGTCAACTGAATTTTGCATCAAGTTAATCGAATATGCCACATAGCTGACCAAATTATAGGTAAACGAGACAGGGTAGGGCAAAAAGTATAATCTTTAAATATGCTTCAATTTTCAAATGAATTGAATTTTTGGGCCTTAAACTGGATCTCAAACCCATTTTAGTTTAAGATTAACCCTATACTAGTCTCAAATGGGGTAAAGATCTTTAGGTTCAAGGATTTTTGACATCCTTACTAGTATATACAGAGAGGTGGGGACTGAATTGTTAGAATTAAAATAACATTGTCGAACTTATTAACCCTTATAAAGAATTTACCTCGTCCAAAATTTGTCAAGCCTACTTAAATCACTGAAAATAAAATAAATGTCACTGATAACTGTAGCAACAAGAATGAGAGAGAAAATTAAAAAAGTAATGTTCACAAGTACCCAACCATGTTAAAGCATTTTTCTTTATCTCTAATTTCTACTCTTTCTTGAATGGTAATTGAAGATGTCAATTTTTTATGAATATGTAATTTATTTTCTCTTTTCATATTTCATTGATTTTAATATTATCTAAATTTTTTATATAAGAATAAATTAATTTAAGTTATCTTGATTTTATATTAATTTAGTCATAAAATACAAAGGTCATTTTCCAAAAATGATATCTCCTTCAATAGTTGACAAGTGTTTAAAAGTGTATCATTTATATGTATTTTACAAGACATTATTACATCACTATTAAATTTAATATCCTTATTTATGCATAAATTGTGAAATTTCATTACCATAACTTTAATTTGTATGTTTTCATGGTATATAACTCAAATATATGCAAATATATATAATTGTAAACGATGACATGAGTATAATACTTGTATTAAGTATTTATATAGTGTATTTTTGTATATAGGTATTTAAGGAGTGCAAGTTATAATTAAAGATATAAGGTATCTACTTGTATATAACTTACTTGAGCGAGAATCACTATCATAGCCATAACTTTGTGTAGACATCTTCAAATGGAACCATTCTTTTTGCAAGTGAAAGTTGACTCAATTATGTATAATTTATGTTTGGAAAATTTTGCAAATTTAGAATGGATAGGCGCTGAAAGTGTGAAGGAATGTAATTAAGTATTGTTTATCTATGTGCACCTTAGACCTGTGAACACCTTTCTGTCTCTTGGCCATACCTTTCTGAATACCCTATCAATTCAGTTGATTCTTTAAGCAATAGAACTGTGGAGAATACAGTTACAACTTGAGTGTTATGAATAATTTCAAATTCGTGCTTCTATGCTGTCCAAAGTAGCCATCATTTCGACAGTGGCTATAAATATTGCAATTTGAGCATACTTTACATTTTTAAATATATCTCATGGTCTAGACGTCCAACTAACATGATTCTTAAAGCATCAGAAAGGTCATTCAATTATGCACAAAGTATATGAAGACTACTTTCTCTAATTTGGCATAAGAGATAGTCCAAAGTGGGATATAATCTAGAAGATAGAGATATGATGAAACTGCAATATGCATGTGTCAACACATGTAAAGTATCATTTATCTTACCTATATAAATGGTGGTTTTGAAGATGGAGGCATGCTATTTTTTATCTCATTTCTCTTAGGAAGTTCTTTCCTTGTTTTTTTTTTCTTTACTTATTGTAATCCAAGTGTTGTCACTAAAAACTTCATAGCTAGTGTTTGTGTTGTTTTTGTATTTTTCATCAAACAATTTTTACTAAAGAATTGAAGAAGACGATCAATCATTTTAAACCCAAGGAAAAATCTTCGATAAAAATAAGTTTATTTCAATCTTTGTTTATTCTTCTATATGTTTTGCACTTTCATACTTAATTTCATTGATTTGAACTTAATAATGGAAGGCTAAACACATAGTAAGAGTTTGGTTTAGCTACTATGATTGTGTTGGTTATTTTGTGAATTATGTTTAATGAATGTTTAAAATTATTACTTGTTAATTGTTCTTCATACCTTAGATTATGAATTATAGACTGATAATTTATTGTTTATAATTAAAGTTAACAAATGAGAATTAAGGTGTTAGAAACCTCATCTTACCTTAATTAAGTTCTATTGAACGAGTTTTTAAATTGAATCCATTGATTTGGTTTAATTTAAATGGTTATGTCATTTTCTTACAATTAATTCAATTAATTAAGTAAAAGCCTCACATTAAAGATATACTTAATTGATTGCAAGTGAGAATTACCATGGTCATTGGATTTCTTTAGTTATAGTGGAAAGATCAATAATCTAAACATTGGGATAATTGTATCATTCACTTAATATCTCAATGCATGAGTAAATAGCTAGCCAACTCCCATTTGATTTTATCGGATTTAATTTATTGTCATTATTCTTGTCTTCTCTAAATTTTATAAGTTAATTCATTTTATTTAAAATTGTATCAAACTACCAACTGAGTAAGTATTAGGACTTTATTATTTATTAAATTTAGTAACATTAAAAAAACAAATAAAAGTATAAACCACTACAATTCCTTGAGAGATCGACCTTGGATGAACTTATCATTAACTATTAGTGATTCGTGCACTTGCGAGCATATTAAAATTTGAACATCAATAGGTCTCATTCCTCTCTTTCAAATTATCTTTACATGCCATTAATGAAGTGCTTCTCTAACTTGATTTGGTACAAACATTTTGTCTTGCAGTAGTTTCCTTGTTATAGTAATTCTTTCAACATTCTTATCTTAGTAGGTATTTTCCTTGTCTAGTCAATTTATTGTTGAAATAATCATTCATGGGGAGTTCATTGTAATGAACGGCGAGTATTAATCATGATTAATTAACTCTTTATATAGTAAGGTTTAGTAAGAGTGCGATCTTCATTGTATGGAGGTGGAAAAAAATGTCTACCACTTATTAGTGCGGTGTACTTGACTGATGTGTGCATTAGAAGTGTATCAATGAATAATGCAAGTGTGATATATAGCAGAGTCAAAAGCCCTAAGGATTCAAATACACCGTCATTGTTCAAATATGCAAGAGTTAAGACATCAATATCATTTATAATATCTATCAGAATAGGTGCAACTGATGATTCATTTGATTTTTTAAACTTTACTATGATACTGATACTAGATTTTGTAGGATCTATTTGAAAGTGAGCAAATATCATTTATGATAATTATTGATAGACGATGTTTTTCCACTATGGGTGATGATCAGCCCTTCAACCAATGTAATTTCTAATATGTATTAGGCCAAAAAATTGTAATTCTCGACACTTTTGGGCAAAATATGTCTTTACTCGAAAAATAATTTTCAAGGTTAGAATTTCGAGCAAGGCAAGTGAGCTCGAAAACAACATCAATTTACCTTTAACCTCTAGAAATCACTTTGATACTTAAAAGGCATGCATAAAATGTATTCAAACTTGCGTATAACAATTCAATGCACATTCTTAATTAGCCGTTGCTATTAGCACTGTATGTTTCTTCGGCTGGCATATTATGCTCTACCTTTTTCCAACACAGATCATAAAAAGCTTTCAATTGATCCAACAAGCATGGCTTTTAGCATGTCTTGGTCAAAAACAATAAATCTAGAGTCTTTTTAATTTAAAGATTTTTTAATCAACCGAATTAAAATGCAAAATATCTTGCAATTTGCATGGAATTAAAAGTCTTAAACACAACATTTTCATCAGTTTTAGAGGTTATTATTCAAAGTAGTCCATGTATTGTATACGGATTTGGTAGTTAGCTTTGACTTGCTACCATTATTTTCGGGGTAAGCTGAATTAGCCATTCGATTTGTTGTCATGATCATTGGTACCATTATTTCTTACAAAGAGTTGGCTTGGTTGAAAGGATAGTAGAGGATGAGAGTAATATAATTAATATCAAAATAGAGAGTATTTTGACTGTAACTATATAATTTTGTACTACTTAGTTCATTTGTATTTTTTATACTTTTTAAAGATTTTGTCGGGGACTTTCTATCACGAAGAAGAAGAACAAGAAAGTAGATTGCAAGACAATCAATCAAAATGTATTTTAGCAACTTTTAGATCAACTTATATCGGTGAAGACCGATACAACCCTTAGATTGATCCAATTATCCAAATTTTTTATATTTTAAAAAATTACTTGTTACAACCAACAGTTAACTTGTATTAATAGAAAATTCTAAATTTTAGGAACAATTACTAAAATAATCTTATATCTTAAAAAAATATATGGGTCTCATTTGATAGACAACGAGTCTTGCTATAATATATAGGTCCCACAAACATTAATTTAAATATTATAAATATTCTTTGATTATTTATATAATAATATAGTTTTTATTAATATTATTTATTTATTTTTCTTTAATTTTATTTTTTTACTCTCTCTTTTCTATTTGCATTGAAAATCATCAAACAAATTCAATAAATCCACTGTATAATAACTATATTACTATTATAAAAATAATAAAATTATTTTTTTATTATTATTTTTTATTTTCCCCCTTTTTCTCCCACAAATCCATTGCGCCCATAAAACCTCAAAACATACCGTAGCTTTCTCCACTATTAATCACCACCACATACCTTTGTCATTAAAAGTCCTCTTCTTTCAATGAAGTGCACTCGTTTGTTTCACTGCTAACTTATACACCTCCTAACTCCACCTTAGAGACGCAGTGCCATTGCCAACATCACTATTTAGTCAACTTAACGAGTTGGGTTAGAATGAAGAAAAGGTGGCGATGGTTGTTAACTCAGTGGGTTACATTTTTTGTGCAGGAAACGAACGGAAGAAAGAGAAGGAAGAGAAAAGAGAAATAGGATATGTTTGTAGAGATTACGGAATGCAGCTGTTGGGAAGAAGAAGAGTGTTTTTTGGGTAATGTTTTTAGAGACTACCCAAAATTAATTTATTTTTTTTGTATTTATTTTATTATATATTTTTATTCATAAATTATTTCAGTAGTAATTTTAGTAATATAATTTTATTTTTGTTAATTTTTGTAATATTAAAAGATAAATTTGCCCTTAAACGAATTCAATTTGATCATTAGTCAAACTAATGGTTGAATATAAGTAATAATTTTTTAAAACATAAGGTGGATTTGGTTAATTAAACCAAACCTAAGGGGTTGTATCGGTCATTCTCTCCATCAACTTCTCTCAAACATGCCACCCACATCATAGGGTGGTATAGGACACTTGCTTTCTTATCGAAGAGCATGTATTTGAGTCCCACACATTACTATTCCACATCTTGTGGGTAGACTTTCTTTCGATTTTTGTAAGAGTAGAACTCCTTTCTCTTATATGAGAGTAGATATTTAGTTTTTATCATAATAGAATCTATCTAAACTCACATTCTCGTAGATTTATTATATATTATATGTGATATATAATATTAAAAAGAGAGAAAAAATTACTCCCAAATGCAATATAAAGGATACTTTCCTCCCAAAAGATGGTGGAAGCAGATTTTGTTCGATCTCCACGAGGGTAGAACTCCTTCCCTTTATATGAAGGTAGATTTTTTTGAGTGTATTACAATAAGATCTATCTAAATTCCTACTTCAAGTAAATTTATGATATAGACATGCATACTATCAGTAGACTATACATATAATACATTCTAAGACCAAAGATTTCAATATCCGATCTTCCCCTTTCAATAATACAACTTTTGATTTTAACAGCAACATGTTATGAGGTAGTGGTCCCACTTAAATCAATACATTCTAAGACCAAAGATTTCAATATCAAGCTAATTGGTCTCATAAGTATCATACTAAATCCCTCGTTCAGACTAATATTTCATAAACTATTCATCATATCTAAATAGAAAAATAAATGAATAAATAATAAACTTGGAAGAAGCTAACTTGATGCTATCAAAATTATCTTTGATACCTCTAACACACTTTCTTGATTAGGTGTATCATATTTGTTAGAAATATAAAAAAATTATTTCTTTATTTATTAATAATATGATTATTAATGGATGTACATGAGCAATGCTTGACATAGGCTAAAATAATAATACAACTAAAATTAGAAATTCTAAATCAATCAAAACTAGAATATAAACTAGAAATTCTCATAAATCTAGAGATTCTTAATAAATACTAGTTAAAATAAGAGTATACTTGAGAAGACTAAGTTGGATAGGATGTTAATATTCTAACAATATTGAATGGTCAATCAGTTGACCTTTTGATTGAAATTAAAATATCTAATATTTAAAAGGAAACACAAAATCATAATCCTCCATATATTACTTCTAATTCAAAGATTAAGAGAATTTTTAAATTGATAAGATTGAATATTGTTTGAAATTAAAACAAAAAGAAATTGAGGCTACATATATGAAGACGAGTAAGGAGTAGCAAACGAGTACAAGTCATTTTTTCTTTCCACAATCGGACCAAAAACTTAAGTCATATCGAGTTCTTCTGGTTTAACCCTATCAGGGAGTTTCCAATCAAAATGGTAGAGAATGTGAGCAAGAGGAAGCTCCAAGTTATGCACCCCAAATAACAAACTTGGACATATTCTCGTTCCTACTCCAAATGGAGTTCTTCAAAATTACTCCCCTTAAAACCAGTGGAACTCTCTCTAAACCTTTCCGGTATGATTAGTCAATTTGTCCCTCTTACAATACTATTATGATGATGTTACCAGTATATAAATGTTAATATTTTCATATATCACGTTAACCAATAAAACAGTTGTATCACGTTTATAACCCAACGCTAAATATCACACTCTTAAGTGCACACATATACTGACATGACTCTAAGCTCTTCTACATTGCCATGCCATTCTCTTATAAATCATAGGAATCATACAGCCTATGTATATATAAATACATGCAAAATAGATAACCAACTTCATAAGTCTCATGCATGCATGATCTGATTTTTTAATTTGTAAAGCGAAAAGGCACATAAATAAAATTTAACTATACACATTACCACACTCGCAACATTCTCATGCATAAGTTTCATGCATGCGTAGGAGCTATTTACGCTTAAGAAAATACAAAAGCCCGGGAAGAAATGTTGGTTTCATGCGTGTGGACCCATCCATGCATGACCAGTTTCTCTATAATGAAAATAAAATACTACTACTTCACCAAACAACCAAGACCATGATTTAATAATTAGCATCGCTTCAGCAGTAATCAGAAAATTTGGCACAATCATTTGTAACATGTCTATAGTTAAATCCCACGTGTGCATGAAAACCATTCATATTCAAAGACAAACAAAAGCCTATACATTTAGAATTAGTTTCCCTAGAACAAAATTTACTTAAAAATTCGAATTCATGATTAAAGCAATTGCATGCATGGATTCACGCATAATAAAATCAATTAAACATTTCCATGCATGACCAGCTTTCATGCAAACTAAAGTCAAAGTGAACTCCCCCATGCATGGTTAGTTTCCATGCATGATTAAAGTAAATCCAATATTCCAAGTATGTTTTCACATATAAGTAAAGACTGTCCATGCCCAAAGAAGCTGAAAAGCCAAAAGAGGAATTGTGATTTCATATACGTGAACTTATATCGGCATGGTCCTCTTTATGGAAGAATTAAATTACGGCACGGTCCTCTTTACGGTTACCGACTTACCGAGTAACTGAGATTATGGGCAGGCTTAGTCGGGAAATTATGATTGCAAGTGCACGGATTTATGTATCCATAATCCGAGCACAATGTGTCGATGATGACCGACAGTGGGTGAAAATCGGATAAGAAGACATAAATTAATAGTCAATAAATGAGTTGGGGAAAGTTGTCTTTTAGCTTGTGGATCCTATTTTTAAAATCGAAAATCAATAAAAACAAACTTCCATGGGTGGTCAGTGATAAAATATGCCAGAATAAATGTAATCCGTGCTATTTGAGGTCTCGATTCCTGAGTGCTCTGAATTAAAACTTAAAAGAAATCCAATAAGAGACGTCAGAGAATTCTTTTCTAAACTTGATTCAGTTTTTTCTGTGTTTGGGCCAAATATGTTGGACTCAGTAAAACAGAATGTTTCTTTAAATCTGGGTCTCTACCTTCCTTTTCTCCCTATGCAAGGCTTCATTGAAATGAAGTAAGACATTAGCTGGCTCATTGCACTCTCAGGCTCCTTATTCTTTCTGTTCATCTTTTCCTTTAGCTGTTCAAGAGCCATTCCCGAGGCGACAAAATATATGCAGAAAGCTACAGGATAAGTTGTAATCAACAGGAGCAAACGAATAAGCCATCTCAGTAGAAAAGGAATCAATAAAATAGAATCGGTACCTCGTCTTCTGTTACTAAATTATAAAAGAAACATCATAGAAATCAGGTATTCACATCCCAAGGATAAAGCTTTAATTGAAGTTTCCGGTAATAGTTGTAAACTACTACTGAAATTAGGAGACTCATGTTAAACCGGTGGACCTAGGGTCATGACTAACCGATTTCTATAATTTTTATTTAATATCCAGACCAATACTTCAATCTAGGGAGGACCAAACCCTGCCAAAAGATCCACGTTATATTCTTCACCAACAAAGCTAGACCCAATAAAACAATAACTTGAGAAAGCCCATTCAAAAAAATAGCAAAACACTAGATCTTGGATAAATGTTCATAAACTCCTAAGAATTACAACCTTATTAAAATTAGTAGTAGTAACATATATATATATATATATATATATTATTTATATCGAAGTCTATATTATATTTTAAAGAGAAAAGACTAGGCTGTTTGTGAATGTGTGGGCAATTAGAAAAGATCTTGAGTATTGTTGTATCAATTTATTTCTTCATATAAAATAAGTCAGTTGTTTGGATCTTCAAAGAACGTGAAAAAAGATTAATGAGATTCAATTTTATTTTTATTTTTTTAAAGAAATAAATTGATATAAATTAATTAATCTTTTTTTTATATATTATTACATTCACATACCAGTAATACACTCCAATAAATAGCAATTTTAGTATAACATCCCCAAAGTTTCAACTAAACCCATTCTTGAAAATTGCAACAATCTATGTAAGTACTTTTTATAACAAAATAAATATATGTGTTCATCTTCCAAGATATTACAGTCATATCTCTTGACAATAATAAATTGATTCCAACCATTAATTAAGAAAAGGTCTTAAGCTCTAAATGATTATTATTATTATTTTAATTTCAAAGAGAAGTCAAAAGTCAATCACAGAATCAACAACCATCCAAAGCCAAAACAAGTTGTTTTCGAAGAATTCTCAGCACAAAACTAAAAGTTGATATATCTAGAACTAGTTCAAACCTAGAAATACATACTGTATAATTATTGATAGCATAAAGGAATGTAGGAATAGTAATAGGCACATTGTTTTCGCAACCAAGAAACAAAAAAAATGTATGGATAGAAATTTTCAAGTTTGATATATAAAAATGTACCTGCAAGTTTAAGGCTAGGAACAATTTCCTTGTACCTTGACAACACTTCTTCGAATCCATTATAATATCTCTCATATGGATAGCAATTGAAAACATCTTGATCATGAATTAATGCTACAATAGAATGTAAGAGACAAAGTCAGCTCTCAGTCCAAATATCAATCAATGAACATAATCCTAATGACATTGGGCTATAAATCATCTATGGACTATACAATCACATAGATATCCACAAAAAAAAGAAAACTAAAGCAACAAGCATAATCAAGCAATGATTTCCCCATGAAAACTAAAACTATCTAACCCACGAACCATTTTGACTCATACTATGCCTTAGTCCCACAATCCACTAAAAAAGAAAATAAGGATATCTCTAAAGCAATGAAAAAAATACTTTTTTAAGGAGAAACATAAAGCATGAGAGAAATCAAAACTCATCTAAAACTTTCATCACTTAAAGGTAACAGAAGAAAACCAATCAGCTGGGCCTATTAACACCACTCAACTTTATCTCTCATAGACATTTTTGTTCCCTAGTACTTCGTTGTCTAAAAGAGCAATGTAACAACACAACAAGCCTAAAAGAGCAAGATAGCAAAAAACTTCATCTCTCAACATCAGAGCAACTGAAACATAAGCATAACAGTGGCAAGAAACACCAAAAAATATCTTCCTAGCAACAAGCAGCAAAAAACAGAAGAAAATAACGGTCATGACAGCAGCTTCCTAGCAGCAAAAATAGCAAGTAAAACAGCAGCTTGCCAGTAGCAAAAACAGTAGAAAATGACTACAGATGGTAGTAACAGCATAAAACTTCAAGAAAAAATGCAGATAACAGTTGCAGATAGCAGAAAATAATAGCATACAGCAGCAACAACACCATCAAAAACTAGCAAACAGCAGCAGTAAAAAATATCAGCACAAGCATATTAAGCAGTATAAAAACGAATCACTAACAATATCCCAATAACAATAAACCAATAGCATAAAAACATAGGAACAAAGACAATCCGAACATCCAAAATAACAGTATATATAATGCATATTTTCCTAGTAGCTATTGAGTTCTTGGCTTCAAATTTAATTAATCTATCTGTCTACAATAATGAACACTGATTTATTCATTTAAATTTGAAATTAGATGATTGTGGTATAATAGATGATACCATTAGCTTGTCATTTCCTATCTGCACAGTTTCCTTCAGTGGTTCGGACCTGGCCTTTAAACGCCTCTCTGATTGCAATGGAATTGAGGCCTGGCCTTTTGGACTCGAGTAGTATAGAGCACGAGTTAAAACCACTCTTTTGAAGGCAGTAGAGTAGCAACACAGCAGCTTCGTATCGACCAGTCAACTGGCATGGGAGAAATCATTCTCTTTATTAGTTAGGCATTCGATTAAGGACACTCTTACTGCAAAGGTGGAAGGCAGAGCATAGAAGAGGTATAAAGCGTCGGGGAGAAGGTGGAGAGGGCAACTTCTAGAGTTTGAACACAAACCCATACGATGAAGTGAAATTTTCTGCTAGTCAAGAAAAATTGGAGGAAATTTTATCACATTTGCTTGAAATAGAGGGATTTTGTCAAGCACCAACTTCTCCGGAAAAAATTGGATGGAAAAAGAGATGTAGGGATTTTGTTATTTTTGAAAGTTAGAAAAAAAAAAGAAAACTTTTATCAATCTTTTAATATTTAATAATAGGAATTTTGTATCGAGTGGCTTAGGAATGTTTAAAAGGTGAGAGGGAAGGACTAATTTGGCCAAAATTTTATTAAGTGCGGGAAAAGTTGGAGTCAAAAATTTGGCTGCAACAAACAAACGATGTCGTTTCTTTTTTTCTTTAATTTTAATTTTAATAATAAAAAATAATAATAATTACTCTCAAAATATAAATAAATTTAGTGTTAGCAAATGTTGACACACTTCTATTCTAATGCTCTTTAGATAAAATATAAAAATATAAATAAATTTAAATATAAATTTAATAAAATGGTAACAAAATATAAAATTTTAATAAAGCCCTTTAAGTCCTTAAAGTTTGGTTGAATACACTTATAACTCATAAGTCCTATTAATTTTGAAAATTCCCTTAAAGGTTTAATTTTATAAATATATAAATTATGTCCACGTAATTTTATAAAAGTAGGTAATTTTGTTAAATCATGTAATTCTTGTGTTTATGAATTTACTTATTATTTATCTGTTTTGCGTTTTTTTTTGTCAGACCTGATAGTTTTTATCAGATCTCAATATTAATTAAATCAATTAGTGTTAGAACATCGTTACTAAGGTTGATTTTTCGCAATAATTGGTATCAGAGCCAAGTTCCCAAGTAACGAT
The DNA here is from genome assembly GCA_028052125.1 of Melia azedarach. Taxonomy (NCBI): domain Eukaryota; kingdom Viridiplantae; phylum Streptophyta; class Magnoliopsida; order Sapindales; family Meliaceae; genus Melia; species Melia azedarach. Next base: position 4,968,095 of record CM051406.1, read on the forward strand.
GTCTCTGTCTAAGTTTGATATGGAGAAATTCAATAGAGAGAATAACTTCAATTTGTGGCGTTTGAAGAAAACCCCTATAAGAAAATATCTTTAAATTAAATCCAAGATGAACTCAAATCGATATTATAAGAATTTAACATTCTCCAACAACGGTGCCAAAAACGTATTGCATATTTTTATGGATACAAGTGCACATGTCGCAAGCAAGTAATAGAATGATAAGAGGATGTTGATCCCACAAGAAATGTTAATTTGATAATTACCGAAAGTGATTAAATTATGAATTTATCTAAAGGAAACAAAATATCTTTGGTTCGCGAAAGTTAAAATTGACTAAAATTAACTACTAAGTAAATTAATTAAAAGATTCAACTAATGGAGAAATCTAGAGCTAATGATTTTATCGTATTTGGTCGCATCCAATTCTTCAATTGACGTTGTTCTAATTTAAAATTTGTGTTGCTAGTTAATTATCCTAATTTATTCGATAGTCTCGTTCGAAATTAATCGAGCCTATTTCGCACCTAAAATTTTACTATATCTCTATGTGAAATTAATTAAATGGAAGTGCATTACGATTAGTGATAATTTCTAATTAAACTATGTAAACCATATTAATATATCTCTATCTAACATGCAATTTACGGCATCTATCACACGGTCTAGATACGATATTAACTTCTTAATTCCTATAAATTTACAATTCATTCTAATATTAGTCAAATATTTAAAAGTATTAATTATCATGATATATATTCAACACTAAATCTCAAATTAAATGAACAACCCATTATTAGAAGTTAGATGCTCCAAATAAATTAAATCATTGTCCTAGAAAATAAGTCTAGTCACATATAGAATAGAGTTCAAATCTAACAATCAAGAATTCAACAATTAACAACATAATCTTAATAATCACAATAATGTTAAATTCAAGACTAAATTAAGAAGGAGAGAAAGAAAAACTAGATGAAGAGAGTTGGAACTCACAAAGTTGACGAGAATCCCTAATCTTTTGCTGAAATCCCCTTCTCCTTGTTGATTTTCCCCTTTTTCTCTCTAAAAATCTCCTTTCCCTTTTTCTTTTCTCTCTCTCAAAACTAAACTCTTTTCAAAAGTCTTTTTTCCTTTCATTCAAAAAATAGAAAAACCTCAAACAAATTAAATTTGGCCATTAAAACTTGATCTAAGCCAAAATCATGCAAGAATTGTCAAACTTGAACCCAGGTAGCACTGCGTGCAATATTGGCATTGGGGTGTGGCAGACATAGCATGAGTGGTACGGCTGTACATCCTTTCTTACTTGGGGCAGAATGCATAGCGCGGTCGCGCCATTGATTGTGTCAAATATAGAAAATAAAATGATAAATTTCAATAAGACTTTTGTACGTTTGATTATTATTAATTTGGGATTTTCTTGTATTTTGTTCCACAAGATTGTTACTCTTTTCTCCTTGAATTTCTTGCATTTTGGCTGTTGAATATCTTGGACTTTGGTCCCCAAACATATTTTATTTCGGACCAAATTTACTTTGGATGGCCAATTCTCTCATTTTCTGCACAATGCAACCGAAACACATAAAAAACAAATAAAACTTGAAGATTAAACAAATAATTCAAGTCTATAAGTAAATGATTAGTGCATATTTTACGCACTTATCAATATACTTTTTCTTATTCTTTATGCTTTGAGAGTTTAACTCCATACTCTATTGGTGTACCAATTGGCTTGCAATCTTCCATCTTGAACTTTTTAAGGATCTCTTTTGTGCAGCCTTCTTGTGAAATGAAGATTCTATTTTCCTCTTATCTCACCTCGATACCCAGGTAATGCGCCATAAGCCCAATATTTATGATCTCAAACTCTTTAGTCATTATTTTCTTGAAATCATGAAACAAACTTGGATTGCTTCCAGTAAAAATCAAATCATCCATATATAGGCACACGATTAAAACATCTTTATCTTTGATCTTGATATAGAGTGCGTGGTCATAGGGATATTTGATGAAGCCATTGTCTTGGAAATACTAGTCAATTAAACAATTCCATGCTCTTAATACTTGCCTAAGTCTTTAAGAAGCATTTTTTAATTTCAACACCTTGTCCTCTTGCCCTTTAACTTCGTAGCCTGATGGTTATTGACTGTAAACTTCTTCTTCGAGAACTCCATTCAAGAAAGTAGATTTCACTTCCATTTGATGAATCCTCTTATTTTGAGCTGCCAAGAAAATAATTACTCTTATAGTTTCCAAGTGTGCTACTAGAGCAAACACCTCATCATACTTGATACCAGCTTTTTTACTATAGCTTTTTGAAACTACCCTTGCCTTGTCTTATATCGTTCAATTTCTCAATCTACATTCTTCTTTATTTTGTAAACCCATTTGACTTCAATTGCTTTTTTTTGGGAAGTGAAATAATCCATTGCATTTCTTCATTTTTCATCTTGTGCAGCTTCTTCAAAGCTCATTGGTTCACAATCAGCAAAAAGGCAAAAGAGAATAAGATTATCTAGCGTTTCAGTTACCTCTAGAGATCTTGAGGACTTCTTGTGCATTCTTCATTTCTTTCATTTAGAAACGATAGTGGTGAATCAATTCTTCTTGGTGAAGTTCGTGGTGTTGCAGTTGCTTATTGAATTTCTTCTTGTTGTTCAGCTTGCTCATTTTCTTCAAAATGGCGAAGGAAATTTAAATCATTAATATATGAGCCAAAATCTCATTTTCCTTCTTCATCAATTATTACATCTCTATTAATCACAATCTTCTTGTTGTTTGGACTGTACAACATGTAGCCTTTTGAGCTTGAATCATAGCCGATAAAGATAGAACTTTGGCTTTTATCATCTATCTTTATTCTTCTCTTGTCCGGTACATGAACATGAGTTATACTTCTAAAAACTCTAAGATGAGAGATATCATGCTTTCTTTTCCCCACACGTTTCTTATTGAAGATTGATTAGATAAATAGACAGTAGTCGTTTTGCAGCTTCAGCCCAAAACTCTTTCGGCAATCTTTTGCTTTACAGCATACTTCGTGCCATATCAAGAATGGTTCTATTCTTTCTTTCAATAATAACATTTTGTTAGGGGAATCTCGAAATGATTAGGAACCGTCGAATTCTATCTGCCTCATAGAATTCTAGGAACTCCTTAGAAGTGAATTCTTCATCATGATCAGTTCTCATAGTCTTAATTTGGTGGCCAAGTTCTTTCTCGACTGTAGCTTTGAGCTTCTTGAATGCTCTAAATACCTCAGACTTTTGCTTCAGAAAATGCACCCAAGTCTTTCTTGAAAAATCATCAACAAAGGGAAATAGTTATTATTACCAATAGAACTTGGTTTGAATGGACCATACACATCGGCATGAATAAGCTCCAATGGTTTCTTGGCTCTAAAAATAGACTTCTTTGAAATGATTTTTCTAAATTGCTTCCCATATAAACATCTTTATAAAGTTGATCCGGATGGTTAATGTAAGAAAGACCTCTTACCATCTCCTTCTTAGACAACAATTTTAGTTCTCCAAAGTTGAGATACCCAAATCAAAGATGCCATAGCCACGATGCATCTTTTAACAAGTTTTTAAACATTTTGCAACATCGTTGTAGATATTAAAAAAAAACCATTATATTCTTTGACATTTTTACTTTAGTAATTAAGTTGCTTTTATCATCTCTTATAAAAAGACTATAATATTTCATGTGAATATCATAACTCTTTTCTAAGAGTTGGCCTAAACTCAGAATATTGTATTTCATATTGGGTACATAGTAGACATTTCCAATAAATTGACTCTGAATCTTGGTTTGTATCGGATACAACAATTTGTGCTTCTCCGTCCTCTTTGTAGCGAGTAGGTAGTCTCACAACCCTCCCACTACATCGAGGCACCATGATGTTTTAATCATTAACAGTGGTCTCTTGATTTTGTCGTTTATTAACTGTTAATGGTGACTATCTGATTTTGTCCGTAGAGATCTTCTTTTTTTGACTCGTTGGATTGTTGGAGATGGTTAACTTTCACCATGTTAATCTTCAAGGTCGTGTTGCAGATGTAATTCATGAAGGAAAGTTGCACATTCCTTAATCTATTTTGGACTCCATTCCTATTTGGCTTATAGATTCTCTACAATTTTTATCTCTCCCCATTCACAAGATAATTTAGTTTGGAGTTCTTCTCAAGACAGGAAACTTTCCTTGGCTGAGAGTTATAATTTTATTCGATCACCTTCTCCTCCACTCGCTTGGACCAAAATGATTTGCATTCTTTTATTCCTCCCAAGGTTTCAACCCTGTTATGGTGATTATTGCAAAACCGTTTACTAACTGATGATGTGCTTAGATTTCGTGGAGTTTGTATAGTTGCCTGTTGTTCTCTTTGCACAAGCCCTTCCTATGTTGAAGATGCTGATCATTTATTTGTTTGTTGCTCTTTTGCTTATGGGATTTGGACTTGGCTTTTCTCGTGCTTTCGGTTACCCTTACCTTAGGAGTTCTCTAATAATTCTTTGTGGAATATTATCTATGGTGTTGATTTCAATCCTTAATTATTTAAACTTTGGCTCGCCTCTGTTTGTTTTATTTATTATGCCATTTGGAGTGTAAGGAACAATATTCGATGGAATGGTGGTTCGATAAACTTGGGGCTGTAGCTGATTGTGTCGCTTACATTAGCTTTTTTGCTCAGGTTTGTTCAGGATATGTTCTTTTTCGTAAAGACGACAGGGACATTCTAGTGGATTTTGTGGTCCCTTACTCACTCAGGCAAGCCCCTAAGGTGATTCCCTTTAAGTGGCAGTAGCCTCCATTGGGATGGGTTAAGATTAATTCTGATGGTTTAAGGGAATCCCACCCTGGCAGCTTGCGGTACAGTCTTTCATGACGATACGGGTTGGTTCTTGGGTGAATTAGGCTTATCTTTAGGTGCGAACACCTCCTATTTCGCGGAGCTTATGGTTGTCATCGTTGCAATTGAAAAGGCTTACAGTAAAGGATGGTTACATGTATGGACTGAATGTGACTCTAGCCTTATGGTTCACTTGTTACGTAATCGTCATCTATCCCCTCCTTGGGCTCTCCATAATCGTTGGTTGTACTGCCGCTCTCTGCTGGATGAAATGAGCGTTCTTTTTTCTCATACCTATTGCGAGAATAACACAGCTGCAAGGAAGTTAGCCAACTTGGGCTTACTTTGCCCGTCATTGACTTGGTGGGATAATCCTCCGGCGGGAGTTGGCCATTTGATCCCTGAAGACATTCAAGGGTTTCCAAACTTCCGGTTTTGCTAATTCTTTCTTTGGTTATTGGTACTACAATTGGCATTATCAGATTCTGCTGTGGTTTGTGCTCTCCAGTTGCTTTGCGATTGGTTTTATTAGTATGCAATCATGTTCTGCTTATTGCTTCTGCAAAAGCTTTGTGGACGAGCCATCATTGTTTTAGCTTGGCTTGTCTCCTGTCCTGTAATTGGTTATGGCTCATCAAGCCTTTATTTTTTCTTTTGGTCTTCTTTATCTTTGTATCACTATATAATTCTTAAATAAATTTACTCCAAGCTTAGGGGGATTACTTGAAAAAAAAAAAAAGAATTACAGGGATATTGACATTGGAACAAATAACAAAGGCTACATAAGCTACAAACAAGCAAGCATTTGGGGCAAAAAAATATTTCAAGAACAACTTCGAAGGTTTGTGCAGGTAAAGACTGTGGTGATTCTGATAATTTTTTTATGAATGAACAAAGCATCCCACCACTTACGTGATGGGGAAGAAGAAAGGTTAGTAAACTTGTTACATAATTTAATATAATATTCGTATTATTTCTTCCAAGGAGATGTTTATAATATCGCGAAATCAATTAATGGTACATTTAAATTTCGTTATACCTAAATTTTGAAATATTCTAAAGTAAGTATTTTGTTTATTTTTTAAACTGAAGTTTGAATAAAATTATTCGAATCCTATAAAATGTTATAAAGTAAGTGGTCTATTTATTTTTTAACCCGAAGTTCATAGAAAATTATTTGAATAAAATTTTTTAATTTAAATTTAATATCCAATTAACATATTTTAAAGGTATTTATATCTTAATAAAATGGTAAACTTTTAATTTAATGCTAATGTTATAAATCTTTTAGTGATGATGACCTAAATACTCTTGGAATTTTATTTATTTGATATTAAGGTTTATCTTAATTATTTATAAGGATATAATAAATAAAACTACTAGTTTTTAAATATTTATATTTAGAAGTAATAAATAAAATATTGACACATTATTTATAATGATTTAGATTTTTATATTTAAATTTATTTATATTTCAAATTTATTAAAATTTCAGGTAAAAATAAATGGGCTATAACACTCTTGACTATGTCAAAGTGAAAAATATAAAAGATATGATGGGATATTAATCATTGACATGATATATAGAATAACTTTTGATGATATTTTTAAAATGATATTTTAAATAATTATAATAATAATATATTTTTGAAAAATAATAATAAAAATGTGTTTGGTATTATTTTTAAAAATGAGTGAGATATTTTATATTTTAAAAAAGGTAATTAATTTTGGAACACATATTCAAACCTAATGAAAAACAACAAATTAAAAATAATTTTTACTTTTTTATTAATTTTTTACTTTTAAAAAATTAAATTTTAGAAAGCATATAATTTAACATATTTTCCCCTAACTTTTACTTTTAAAAATAAAAAATTAGTTCTAAAAATTAATCAAGCAATCTGTTTTAACTTCCTTCCATTGTCTAATTTAGCATCAACTAATTAATTAATTATAATAGAATTCGATACTTTTCAGATGACATCACTACGGAATGGAGATGAATATTAATTTTAAAATAATATTTTAATATGATTTTATAAGTGCATGCTCTATTATATCAAAGAAGAAGTTAAGCATTAAAAAAAATAATTACTACTTTTCTAATTAATTAAACTACTTGTTAATTCAAGTTGCTGACTTTGTTAAATCCTGAAGAGTAAGCATTCAACAAGTTTAAGTTGGAATATGTACCTACGAGTCTATAACAAACATATGTACAACTAAATATTCATATTTTATTTATTAATTCATAGAATAAAATATAAAATTCTTTTGCAGTATTTATCAATTTTTTTCCAGAAACATTAATGTCTAGACTGTACTATATACATTTAAATATATGGGTAATTATTTGTCCTTCACTTAAAGAAAATATAAATATTAAATTTAGTAGAGTGAAAAATTCTGCTACGGCCGAGTAAATCTCTCCAATTCTATAAATCTACATACTCTTGGAGGATTTTAAAGTCTCGTCGGAGACTATTAACCCGAAAACACTTTCAAGGATCTAGAGGAACGGTAGTAGAAAGGGAGAGTAAAGAGGCTTTAATGTAAGAAAATAGTAGAAAGAATAATCAACGAATGGGCGTTGACTTTTCCATTCCAAAAATGGTAATCAAGTATCTCAGTGACGAAAATGAAGTCCTATATCTAATGCTCCCAATTAATCAATACAGAGCATGGTGTCTATTGAGACGTTTTTTTTTTCTTTTCCTAAGAAAAACGTCTAAATGTTTAATCATCTTTCTTCTTCCTCCAAGCTGGAGTGATGGGATGCTTTGTTCATTTCTGAAGAAATTACCAGGATCAACATTAGTCCTCACACGAACCAATCTGTCGAAATTGTTCTCTAAATATTTTTTGCACCAAATACTGGCTTGTTTGTAGCTTGTGTAGCCTTCGTTGTTTGTTCCAATGTCAAGATCCCTCTAATTGACTGCTTGTGGATTATTGGAAACATATGGAGTCAAAAACTTGTACAGATCTCTTATCCAATTTATGTGCCTTTGAGCTTCTTCAGTGCTAGCTTTTTCAGCCCACCGCACGAACTGCTCAATTTTATTTATGTTTCCAGCTCTGTGAGGGAATGGAATTTCGAACTCTGAAATCTCACTCATTTTTCCACCGTATGGAATGACAACCAGTTCAGTAGCATTTGCTTCTTCTTTGAAAATCCGCTCATATATTCGTTCCAATGCAATTTCAGGCAAAGGTTCTCTCACATAATCCGATTTTGCCTTGAAAGATTCTTTGAAGCGAACAGTCCTACTAATCGACGGATCCAAATTCTATAATTCAAACCCCAAGATCTAGCAATCTTATGTTCCGATTTTTTATGGAGAAAATTATGATTTTTTATGTGTGAAGATAAAAACACGTTTTATTTCATTAAATCTTTGGAATCTAATAGAAACTAGAGTTTTGAACCAGGATCTATATCTACCTTGACAGAACAAGAACAAAGAAATATAAAGGAGAAGAAACAACGGGATGCAAATGCTCTTAGCAAAATTCTGCAAGGAATTTCCAGCAATGTATTCCCGAGAATCATTGGAGCAACAAAAGTAAAGGAAGCTTGGGAAATATTGCAAGAGGACTTCAAAGGGAGTGTAAAGGTAAGAACTTCTAAGCTTCAAGACCTTAGAAAAAACTTTAAAAATATGAGAATAAAAGAAAATGAAACAATGCAAGAATTTTTTGATAGATATCCTGAGTTAGCGAACAAAATGAAGATTTATGGTGAAAAAATTTGATTGAGAAGGTTTTAGGTTTCTTGCCAAAATAATTTGATCGTATTGTGTTTGTTATTGAAGAAACAAAAGATTTAGACACTTTGACATTGTAAGATTTGATAGATTCACTAAAATCATTTGAGTGTAAATGGATATGGCGTTTTAAAAAGTTTCTTGACAGTGCCTTTCAATCTAAGCTCAATGTAGGACCTAAAACTCATAATCAAGGTAGAGGAGAGTCATCTAGAGGTGGAAGACAAGTAAGAGTAAGAGGAAATGGCTGGAATTTTAAAGGAAGAGGCAAAGAAAGTGTTGATAGAAATTAGGGAGAAGAAGGAAATTTTCAGAAGTGCAAAATTTGTAAATGGAGCAAGCATATTGAAGAAAATTGTTGGTTTAAGGGAAAACCACAATGTTACAATTGCAAGAAGTTCAGACACCTTGAAAAAGATTGTAGATTCATGAATACTCAACAAGCAGGCTGGATAGAAGAGAAAGATGATGAAGCAAACTTGTTTTATGCATGTCAAAGTGCATTAGAATAAGGAAATGAAGTTGGTTTCTTGCAACGATTGTACTAATCATATGACAAGAAACAATAGCATTTTTCACGAAATAGATGCTTCTATTAGCTCACAAATGAATATGAAAAATGGTGCTCTTGTGCAAGCTAAAAGCAAAGGAACTATTGGAGTCCAAAGTAAGAGAGGAGTTAGATACATTTCAGACGTGTTGTTAGTACCGGAATTGGAACAAAATTTTTTGAGTGTTGGCCAACTTCTAGAAAATGGCTATTATTTGAGATTTGAAAGAAATAGTTGTGTATTTTTGATAAACAAAATGAGAAGTTGATTGTGGCTGACATAAAGATGAGAAACAAAAGCTTTATGTTAAAATTTCAATATGCAAAGGATGTTGCACTGAAGACTGAAACCATGGGTAAGTCTTGGCTTTAGCATAGAAGGTTTGGGCACCTAAATTTTAAGATTTTGAAGTTGTTATAGTAGAAAAATATGGTAAATGACCTTTTAAAAAGAGAATAAGAACAAAGCACATGTGGGGGATATACACTTGAAAAGTACCATAGGCAATCTTTCCTAAAAGGAATAATATGGAGAGCAAAGCAAGTGCTTGAGGTAATGCATACCGATATTTGTGGACGAATGAATACCATATCTCATGGAGCTAACAAGCACTTTTTTTCTCTTCGTTGATGATTATTTAAGAATGACATGGATATTTTTTATGAGACAAAAATCTGAGGTGTGCACAATGTTGAAACAGTTCAAGAGCTTTGTTGAAAAATAAAGTGATTATTTCCTCAAACTTTTGAGAAATGATAGAGGTAAAGAATATACCTCTAATTAATTCAATAAATTTTGTGAAGATGAAGGTGCAGATAGACAACTTACGCTGGGTTACACTCCACAACAAAATGGGATATGCGAGACGAAAAATTAAACGGTGATGGAGATGGAAAAATCCATGTTGCATGAGAAAAGCTTACCTAAGGATTTTTAGGCTGAATCAGTTCATAAACAAAGGCTTTAAACAACAAAACTCCTTTAGAAGCTAGGAGTAGGAGAATGCCTTCCATTAGGCACTTGAAAGTTTTCGGTTGTGTGTTATGCCCAAGTTCCAAAAGAAAAAGAGAAGGAAGTTTGATGAAACAAGTGAGAGGTGCATTTTTGTTGGCTATAGCTTACATTCAAAAGGTTATAGACTATATAGCTAGAAGACCAAAAAGATTGTTGTAAGTATAAATGTGATTTTTGATAAAAATGTCAACTACAATTAGAAGTAAGGAAAGGTTGAAGAAAAATTTGTTTCCATTGATATAATGCAAGGTAATTCATCTCAACTTAATGCCAATGTTGAAGAATTTCTACCATCCTCATCACCTAGCTCTTTGGGATTGTCGAGTAATGCACCAAGTTCTAGTTCATCTTTTCCGAGTTCAGCTCCAATAAGAATGAGAAGCTTGTGTGAAATTTACCAAAATTGAAAACTTTTGTGTTGTTGAACTTGAAAAGTTTGAAGACGCAATCAAGGAGAAGCCTTGGAAGCAAGCCATGGAGGAAGAAATCAAAGGAATTGAAAAGAACAACACTTGGCAGCTCATTGATAGGTCGAGTGATAAGGAAGTTATTAAGGTAAAATGGATTTATCGAGTGAAATACAATTCAGATGGTAAGGTGCAAAGATATAAAGCAAGGTTGATTGGTAAAGGTTATTTACAACAACCCGGTATTGATTTTCAATAAACCTTTGGTCTAGTTGCAAGACTTGACATCATTAGAGCTCTCATTACCTTGGCAGCATAAAAAGGTTCGTTATTATACCAACTTGATGTGAAATTAGCTTTCTTAAATGGAGAATTAGAAGAAGAAGTTTTTGTTGATCAACTACAAGGTTTTGTAGTCAAGAATAAAGAAGATAAAGTCTACAAACTCAAGAAAGCATTGTATGGGCTTAAACAAGCTCAAAGAGCTTGGTATAGTCAAATTGATTCCTATTTCAATAAAAAGGGATTCATTAAGAGCAAAAATGAACCAACATTGTATGTGAAGAAGCAAGGTATGTCAGATATTCTCAGTGATACATTAATGTTGATGACTTATTGTTTATGAGAAATAATGAGAAGTTGATAAATAAATTTAGAAATGAAATGATAGAGAGATATGAAATGAGTGACATGAGGTTGTTGAGATATCTTCTTAGGGATAGAAATTCACCAAGATGAAGATGGTGTGTTTATATCTCAAAGGAATTATACATAAAATATTTTAAAGAAGGAAATAATGTTTGGTTGCAATGTTATAGCTACACCACTTGTTGTGAATGAAAAATTGAAGAAAGAAGATGCAGGAAAGAAAATGGATGCAACTCATTATAGAAGTTTGGTTAGAAAGTTGTTTTACCTTACCGTAACAAGGTTGTATATAATGTATACAACAAGTTTGTTGTCAAGATTCATGAACAACCCAAGCCATATTCATCTTGGAATGGCAAAAAGAATGTTGAGGTACATTCAAAGTACCATGAAGTTTGGAATTAAATTTTGGAAGAACACAAAAGTTAAGTTGATAGCCTTTTATGATAGTGATTGGGGTAGCTATGTAAATGATCTGAAAAGCACAAGTGGCTTTGCATTTTCTCTTTGCTCAGGTGTGTTTTCTTGGTGTTCCAATAAGCAATAAACCGTTGCTAAATCAATATATATTTCAGCCTCATTGGTAACATCACATGCTATATGGTTAAGGAGAATACTTGAAGATATAGGAGAAAAACAAGAACAAGTAACACTTCTGCATTATGACAACAAATAAGCAATTGTAATAGCCAAAAATCCAGTTCATCACAGCAGAAGCAAGTGGATAACAATTAAGCATCACTTTATTAGAGAAGCAATTAAAGATGGAGAGATTCAACTTGAGTTTTGTAGGTCAGAACAACAACTTATTGACTTGTTCACAAAAGATTTGCCAAAGGAAAAATTTCAGCAACTGAGGGAAGCAATTAGAGTTCAAGAGCAACAATATTAAAGAGGGAGAATATTGATGTTAATGTGCAGAAAATATTCGGGGTACTGTTCACGTGACTATTTACGGGGTACTGTTTACCCAAAAAAATATGATGTACCTTGTGTTTGTAGCATCTTAATGGTTACATCCCACCAATAAATGTGAGACACATATAGGTCTCTTATGAAAAGTATATAAAGTGTATTTATGGTAAAAAAATACCTAATTTAGAGTGTTCAAATCAACCCAGAAAAATTTATGAAGTTGGTTATCATAAAATTTTGTTTTTTCCTTTGTTTTTTGCTTCTAATTTTTTATTGTCTGCATTGTTTTAGTTGCTACAACTTCTCATTCTTTTGATTCACTTGTTTGGATGCTTAGTTGGTGAAAATTTAGCCAACAATTGTCAACAATAAGGCCATATTTACTTAACAATATACCATACCCTCCCCCATTGATATGCCCACCAATTCCAATAGTAGGGCAAACTCCAACTGGAAAGGAAATAGTTTTGCTTTTCTCAGCAATGCTATAGTAAAGTTTGCCAAGTGTAGCACCAACTTGAACCTATGCTTCGTTATTTTCGACATCAATATTGATTGATCTGAAATTTGTCATGTCAATGATCATAAACGGGATATAAGTAACATAAGATAGACCTTCATAGTCATGACCCCTGCTTGGAATCCTTATATGCCAGCCATATTTTGTTAAATTTGATAGTTGCTTGAATGTGGGGTATTTGCAGTAGGGGTGATAATGACTATAGATTTTGGTGTGTGCTGGGTGTGGAGAACCTTTGGTTTTGAATTGTCAATTCTAGAGCAGATGAACATGAAGAGTTGTTTTGGGTGTCAATTACTTTAGAAATGGAGGCTAAATTCTCATAATGCTGAGAAAGACATTAAAGAAAACATTCATGAGTATCATCAGCCAAAGCTATCCAAGGTTGAAATGAGAAGAGAAGAACAAAAATAAATGAGAAAATTGTAGATCTCTGAGGCTCTATTTCTAATGGTAATTAATTAAGCTTTATGAGGGAATCAAAAGCAATTAATCCCTCACATATACTATTGATGATGATATTATTCAAGAATCGACAAATTAAAAAAATGGTGAATTGAAAAATTCTATCTGGTGTCTAGAGAATTTAATCATCTAAATTAGCATTAATTAATTAATTATATACCATACCCTCCCCCATTGATATGCCCACCAATTCCAATAGTAAGGCAAACTCCAACTGGAAAGGCAAGAGTTCTACTTTTCTCACCAATACTATAGTAAAGTTCGCCAAGGCAAGAGTGATATTGTTGCTTAAATAAGCAATAATAAATTTCAACTCAAATTACTCAACTCTCAATAAAAGTGATTTCTCACCATATCACTTAATTCATAACCTAAGTAAAATACTCATTTCTTTCACCTTTTACAATCAAAAACTGAAATTAAATTAATATAAGAAACTTACAAAATATCCTCCTCAAGAGTCGATGACGAAATTGAATTAAGCTTCGGGGTTTTATGTGTGTAAGACAATTTGGAACTCAAGCAAGAGATTGATGTTATTAGCTTAGGGTTTCTCAAAATAGACTTCAATATACATGTATTATAAAATAGAAGTTCCAAATTTATGTGTTAAAAATTAGCCATTATAAACTTTAAAACAATTAATTTTACAAAAGTCGGTCGATGGATTTGGTCAAATTGGTTAACTGGTTTGGGGTAGGAAGGGAAAAAATCGAAATCTTAGGAGGTCGGTCGATCAAGTTGTCAAGGTCAGTTGATCGAGTTGACAAGGTAGTTGACCAAGGCTATTCACTGTGCACTGTTCACAGGCATTATGCATGGGCACTGTTCGTAGACAGTATTTACTGGTTTGAAAAGTTTTCACTTTAGTCCATTTTGAAGGTTTGAATATTTTGCAATTTAGTCCAATTTTCAATATTCAAAATCTTTGTTTATAGAAACCTCTTAAGCTTTCCCCAAACTTCATACATACTTACATTCACAAGTATACAAGTAAAATATAAAATAAAATATCATACTTATGTCTTAAATCTTTACTTTGAACTTTTTTTCATTTGTTCAAGGAGATCTATTTTGCTTTCCTTGAAATCCTTAATTTTTCATATTCTTTGAGTTTTCACAAATGTTCTAATTCTTCATATTATAAATATCTCAATAAAGCAACAAGAAGAATTTTACTTAAAAATGGATGGCAAGATTTGTTATCATCAAAACAATTATTATAAGCCTTAAGGCTAACACCTATAACCCTTACAAGTGTTTGCTCACTCAAAAACTCAACACAATTTCAACTAAGTGAATTTCACTTCTTTACAATAAAAAACGAATTAAAGAGAAAAGAACACTAGCAAATTGATCTTCTACAAGAGAAGTAATACAAATGAATGTTCTTGGAGATCCAAATGTGCACATGACGATTTCAAACTCAAGAATGTGTTTTATAACTCAACAATATATAATTTTCTTTAAGAATATTATTTCATGAAATCGTTTAGATACTTACATAACTAGTTTTCATAATCATTTTTCATAAAGAGCAATAATACTATGTACTTTTATGTTTAATCAAGATATCACCTATGCTCCAAGAATGCGATAATTAGGAATCTTTTCTCCAAGATAATCAAAGAAAAGCACTAATAATAGAAAGAAATGCATAGAAACTAGAAGTTATAAGAAGCAAATGCAATGATGAGAAAGTGTTAGCTTTTATTTATAGCCAAAAGTTTGCATTAAAAAATTAAAATTCCTATGTTTCTTGAATTCAAAACTTAAAATTTTAAAAATTACATGAATAAAATCTTAATCTTTAACTTTTAAGCATTAAACTTCTTTGAATTTAATACTAAAATCTTATTCTTAAAAGTTAAACGAAAAATCTAAAAGTTATAGATCAAATCTTAAAAGTCTCTAATCTCTTAACTTCTATAAATAAGTGATATTACAAAAAAATATTCTTGTAATGGGAAAGAAGAGGATAACTGAAATAGGTCCTACCTATAATGAGCGAATAAAGGACACATGGCTGAGAAAGATTGGAGAATATTGAGGGAGCTAATAGGGGAGCTCTACCACTATAGCTAATTAGAAAATTGTCATGATGAGGCACATGTCGCCTGCGAGAAAGAGAGAACGAATGTATTGTGGAGTGCATTGTAAAGGATCTTATTATCCAGATTCATCAGCTAGTTGCGCTAGATATGCACCTCCAATATTCAATGAACACGTTGACAAGATCTCCAATACAAAGTTGACAACTAGGCAAGATGAGGAAAGGAGGGTATTTGAGGCAAATTATGCTAGAGGAAATGCGGAAGACTCTCCACTTTCATTCATTCTAACCAATCTACCGATTGATTCCATCCACTCTTTTCTCATACTAAAGCCCCTTTACTCTCCTTAACTACTGTTGTCTCTCTGGATCTTCGAAGGTGTTCTCAAGTCACCCTACAAAATTTCTAACAAAACCTCCAGAAATTGTTGAATTGTAAACTTAATCTAGAATATTGAATTGTCTAAATTGGTGTACTAGATTTAGTAAGCAATGGTGTACTAGATTTGGTAAATAATGGTGTACTAGACAAAGTCAATATTGGTGTACTGGACAAAGTCAACATTGGTGTACTAGACAAAGTCAATATTGGTGTGCTAGACAAAGTCAACATTGGTGTTCTACATGAAGACTAAATCAATGGTTTACAATGATTTACTTCAACTATAAATACCCCTCCCCCCTTAAGGTTTTAGAAATAAGTTAGAAATAAAGCTTGAGTCCTTGTTCAAGTATTTGAGAGTGTTTACATATTTTCTTGTAAATTTGTATGAGAAATAAATATATTTGTGTGTTTTGAGTCATTACGAAATTCTTATTTTTCAACAAAGTGGTATCAGAGCTCGGTTTTGTAACTTGGATGTTATATTTGTGTGATTACGTGCATATTTAGAAAATTATGTCAAAAAAGTCAAGATTGCCTAAGGAGTCTGGGTTTTAAGTGGGACCGTTGTGACCCCTCCAGTCTTTCCTGGAAATTTTCTTAGTATATATTTTCATACCTATAGGCATTCATATTACTATCCTGAAATACTGTTAGAAAGCTATGGCAAATGGAGGTATGACACCATTCCAAGTTCCAATTCTCAATAGAAGCAATTATGATAATTGGAGCATAAAAATGAAGGCACTCCTTGGAGCACAAGATGTGTGGGAGGTCGTGGAGAAAGGTTATAATGAACCTAGAGATGATGTTGCCATTTCTGTTTTGACTCAAGCACAAAGAGACACGTTGAAGGACTCGAGAAAGAGAGACAAAAAAGCTCTCTATGTCATTTATCAAGCATTAGATGATGATGTTTTTGAGAAGATATCAAATGCAATTTCCGCAAAGCAAGCATGGGATAAACTTTAGACATCCTACAAAGGCGCCGAGCAAGTAAAAAAGGTACGTCTTCAAACATTGAGAGGAGAATTTGAAACTTTATATATGAAGTAAGGCGAGTCAATTGTTAATTACTTCTCTAGAATTGAAGCTATTTCTAATCAATTGAAAAGAAATGGTGAAAAATTAAGTGAAGTAAGGATAATGGAAAAGATACTACGATCTATGGATTCAAAATTTGATCACATAGTCACAACAATTGAAGAAACTAAAGATTTGGAAGAAATGACGATCGACCAACTACAAGGATCATTGCAAGCCTATGAAGAAAAAATAAAAAGGAAGCAAGGCATCTCTGAACAACTTCTCAAGATGCAATTTAAGGAGAAAGAAGACATTCAAAGCTATGAGAGAAACCAACGAGGTCGAGGTAGAGGTCGAGGTCAAGGACAAAGTAGAGGTCGTGGTCGTGGACGAGGTTTGAATTATAACTACAATAATTTCAACAACTATGAGAAAGGAGAAAGCTCAACACGAGGTCGTGGAAGAAACAATCCAAATACAAAGTACGACAAGTCTAAAGTCAGATGTTATAATTGTCAAAAGTTTGGCCATTATGCTTCTGTATGTAGAGCCTACAACAATGAAGTGGAAGAGAAGGCTAACTATGTAGAAGAAAAGAATCAAGGAGACGAAACTGTCTTGTTAGCATACAAAGACAATAGTGGAGGCCAAGAGAACACATGGTATCTTGACACTGGTGCGAGCAATCATATGTGTGGAAAAATAAGCATGTTCGTGGAGTTAGACGAATCAACAAATGGAAATGTTTCTTTTGGTGATGATTCAAAAATAGCCGTGAAAGGAAGAGGTAACATTCTTATACAATTGAAAGATGGTAGACATCAATTTATTGGAAATGTCTACTATGTGCCTAATATGAAAAGTAATATTTTGAGTTTAGGTCAACTCTTAGAAAAAAGTTATGACATTCATATAAAAGATTATAGTCTTTTTATAAGAGATGACAAAGGACAACTTAATTACTAAAGTGAAAATGTCAAAGAATAGAATGTTTTCTTTGAATATTCAAAATGATGTTGCGAATTGTTTGAAAGCTTGTTACAAAGATGCATCATGGCTATGGCATCTTCGATTTGGGCATCTCAACTTTGGAGGGTTAAAGCTATTGGCTAAGAAAGAGATGGTAAGAGGTCTTCCTTACATCAATCATCCGAACCAACTTTGTGAAGGATGTTTACATGAGAAGCAATTCAGAAAAAGCTTTCCAAAAGAGTCTACCTTTAGAGCCAAGAAACCATTGGAGCTCATTCATGCTGATGTATGCGGTCCATTCAAGCCAAGATCTCTTGGTAACAATAATTATTTCCTTCTCTTTATTGATGATTTTTCAGGAAAAACATGGATCTACCTTTTGAAGCAAAAGTCTGAGGTATTTGGAGCTTTCAAGAAATTTAAAGCTACTGTTGAGAAAGAAAGTGGTCGTCAAATTAAGGCCATGAGAACTGATCGTGGAGGAGAATTCACTTCCAAGGAATTTCAAGAATTCTGTGAAGCAAATGGAATTCGACGATTCTTAACCGTTCCGAGATCCCCCCAACAAAATAGTGTTGCTGAAAGAAAGAATCGAACAATTCTCAACATAGCGAGGAGTATGTTGAAAAGTAAAAGACTACCCAAGGAGTTTTGGGCTGAAGCTGTATCAACTGCTGTATATCTATCCAATAGATCTCCAACAAGAAGCGTGTGGGGAAAAACACCACAAGAAGCATGGTGTGGAAGAAAGCCTGGTATTTCTCATCTTAGAGTTTTTGGAAGTGTAGCTCATGTTCATGTACCAGACGAGAGAAGAACAAAGCTAGATGATAAAAGCGAGAGTTTTATCTTCATCGGCTATGATTCAAGTTCAAAGGGTTACAAGTTGTATAATCCAAACAGCAAAAAGATTATGATCAGTCGAGATGTAATATTTGACGAAGAAGGAGAATGGGATTTTGGTCCAGATGTCGATGACTTCAACTTCTTTCCTTTGTTTGAAGAAGAGCCAATAATGGAGCAAGCAGGAGAAGCAAGAGAAGAACCTACTACTCCGCATACTCCACCAACTTCACCAACAACAAACAATCAAGGAGATTCACCACCATCCTTTTTAAAGGGAAGAAATGAAGAACGCACAAGGAGTTTCCAAGATCTCTATGAGGTAACTGAGAGGTTAGATAATCTCACTCTTTTTTGCCTTTTTGCTGAGTGTGAACCAATGAGTTTTGGAGAAGCTATACAAGATGAAAAATGGAGAAATGCAATGGATGAAGAAATTAAAGCTATTGTGAAGAATGATACGTGGGAGCTTGTGCCACTTCCTAAAGGACACAAAGCTATTGGAGTCAAATGGGTGTACAAAGCAAAGCAGAATTCAAAAGGAGAGATTGAACGATACAAAGCGAGGCTAGTTGCAAAAGGCTACAGTCAAAGAGCCGGCATCGACTATGATGAGGTGTTTGCTCCGGTAGCACGCTTAGAAACTGTAAGGCTAATCATTTCCTTGGCAGCTCAAAACAAGTGGAAGATCCATCAAATGGATGTAAAATCTGCATTTTTGAATGAAGTTCTTGAAGAAGAAGTCTACATACAACAACCTACAGGTTTCGAAGTCAAAGGGCAAGAGGACAAGGTGTTGAAATTGAGAAAGACTCTCTATGGTTTGAAACAAGCACCAAGAGCATGGAATAGTTGAATCGACAAGTATTTCCAAAAGAATGGTTTCACTAAGTGCCCTTATGAACACGCACTTTACATCAAGATCAAAGATGAATATATTTTGATCGTGTGCTTGTACGTAGATGATTTGATTTTTACTGGAAGCAATCCAAGCTTGTTCGATAATTTCAAGAACACGATGACTAAGGAGTTTGAGATGACTGACATTGGGCTTATAGCGTATTACCTCAGTATCGAAGTAAAACAAGAGGAAGATGGAATTTTCATTTCACAACAACGCTATACAAAGGAAATCCTCAAGAAGTTCAAAATAGGAAAATTGCAAGCCTATTAGTACGCCAATTGAGTGTGGAGTTAAGCTCTCGAAGCATGAAGAAGGAGAAAGAGTAGATTCAACTTTTTTCAAGAGCTTGATTGGATGTTTACGATATTTAACATGTACTAGGCCCGATATTCTCTATGCAACAGGACTTGTAAGCCGCTACATGGAAACTCCAACAACCACACATTTCAAGGCTGCAAAGAGGATTCTTCGTTATCTAAAAGGTACAACAAACTTTGGTTTGTTCTATTCATGTTCAGATAATTTTGAACTTGTTGGATATAGCGATAGTGATTGGGCTGGAGATACTGATGATCGAAAAAGTACAACTGGTTTTGTATTCTTTATGGGAGACACCGCTTTCACCTGGATGTCAAAGAAGCAACCAATTGTAACACTCTCCACATGTGAAGCTGAGTACGTAGCTGCCACGTCATGTGTTTGCCATGCAATTTGGCTTAGAAACCTACTAAAGGAGCTGAGGTGGTCACAAGAGAAGCCAACGAAGATTTATGTTGATAACAAGTCAGCTATGGCATTGGCAAAGAATCCGGTGTTTCATGATCGAAGCAAGCATATTGACACACGTTACCACTACATAAGGGAATGTATCACAAGAAATGATGTACATATGGAGTATGTGAAGTCCCAGGATCAAATTGCTGACATTTTTACCAAACCACTCAAACAAGAAGATTTTATAAGATTGAGAAATTCACTTAGTGTGATTAGATTAAGTTTAAGGGGGAGTGTTGAATTGTAAACTTAATCTAGAATACTGAATTGTCTAAATTGGTGTACTAGATTTAGTAAGCAATGGTGTACTAGATTTGGTAAATAATTGTGTACTAGACAAAGTCAATATTGGTGTGCTGGACAAAGTCAACATTGGTGTACTAGACAAAGTCAATATTGGTGTGCTAGACAAAGTCAACATTGGTGTTCTATATGAAGACTAAATCAATGGTTTATAATGATTTACTTCAACTATAAATACCCCTCCCCCCTTAAGGTTTTAGAAATAAGTTAGAAATAAAGCTTGAGTCCTTGTTCAAGTATTTGAGAGTATTTACATATTTTCTTGTAAATTTGTATGAGAAATAAATATATTTGTGTGTTTTGAGTCATTACAAAATTCTTATTTTTCAACAGAAATCTCTAAGAGTTATTAAATTTGTAGAACTAAAGAGGTGTATCCGATTATAATCGTAGTTTTTTACTCGACTAAATTTAATGTTTTTACTCTCTTCTCATTAAGAATGAAGTCTTGTACAAACAATTATTTTATATATTTGAATTTAACTGCGCGCAGTCTACACGTAGTTGAAGGAAAAAAAATTGATGAATACTGCAAAATAATTTTATATTTTATTATATATAAATTAATAAATAATATATGAATTTTTAGTTGACATATGTTTGTCATAGACTCGAAGGTACATATTCCAACTTACACTTGTTGGAAGCTTACTCTCCAGGATTTAACAAAGTCAGCAACTTAAATTGACGGGTAGATTAATTTAATTAGAAAATTAGCAATTATTTTATTTTTAATGCTTAACTGCTTCGTTGATATAATAGAGCATGCACTTGATAAAATCATATTCAAATCCTATCTGAAAAGTATTGGATTCTATTATTGTCGGGATTCTATTATAAATAATTAACTTATTTATTGCTAAAAAAACAATGAAAGGAAGTTAAAAGAGGTTGTTTGATTAATTTTTAAAACGAATTTTTATTTTTAAAATAAAACTTAGTGAAAAATATATTAAATTATATGTTATGTAGATTTTTTTAAAAGTAAAAAATTAATAAAAAAATAAAAAAATAATTTTTAATTTATTGTTTTTCATTGTGTTATATGTGTTTCAAAATTAATTACATTTTTTAAATATAAAATATCTCACTCATTTTTTAAAAAAATACCAAACAATTCCTTATTATTAATTTTAAGAAATATTATCAAAAGGCATTCTGCATATCATGTCAATAATTAATATACAATCTTATTATTTTAGAGTGTTATGGCCTATTTATTTTTTTCCATGAAATTTTAAAAGATTTGAAGTATGAATAAATCTAAATATAAAAATATGAATCATTATAAATAATATATTCATTATTTATCTATTACTTATAAATATAAATATCTGAAAATTAATAATTTTATTTATTATATCCCTATAAATAATTAAGATAGACTTTATATATTAAGAAATAAATAAAATTTCAAGAGTATTTAGTTTATTATAATTATAACTAGGAAATATATTAAGATTTTCAGAAGTTATCATTAAATTAAAAGGTTTTACTTATTTTATTAAAACATAATTACCAAATTATTTTAAAGGCTAAGTTAGAAAGTAAATAGCTTTAAAACATGTTAAACGAAACTTAGTTATTAAACATTGAATAAAATTTGGGGTAAAAATTCTTTTAGTCTCAAAGGTTTAGTCTAATACCCCTTATAAGTTTTAATAATTTTGAAAATACTCTTAAAAGTCTTAATTTATTATAAAATGATAACTTTTTCCATATATCACAATAGTTATTAAAAACTTATTAATAAATCACTAAAATTTAATAAAATATGATATATTTATATAAAATATATTAACACTATTATTTTAGTAATATATTAATAAAATAATTATATTGTAATTATTTATAAGAAATTAAATAAAAATAAATTACATTTTTATAATTATTAGAAATTAAAGAAAAATAAAACATAAATAAATATTAATTTATTCATAAAATATAGATTTATAAATTTATTTATGTATAGCATATTTATAATACATATTTATGATTATATTGTAATTTAGATAAAATATATGTATATATATATATTTAAAATACAAATAAAATAATCAAAATAAAATTTTAATGAAAAATGAATAAATTTATAATATAATAATAATATTTTTATTATCAATATATTATAAAATAATAATATAATTTAATTAATTAATATATTATATTTTATTAAAATGTAGAGATTTGTTAGTTATTTTTTAATGAATTGAAATTTTTAAAGATACTTTTAAAATTACTAAAATTTATAAAGGTCGTACTAAAAGGGATTTTACCTATAAATTTTGGTACATACTTCTGCTTCCTATATATGAAAAAAAAAAAACAACCACTTGTTTTATAATATTTTCAAAAGAGTTAGGTATAACGAAATGTAGACGTAGCATTGATTGATTTCACAATTTTATATTACAAACATCACCTTGGAAGTAATAATACAAATATTATATTAGATTATGTAAGAACAAGTTTATTGACCTTTCTTCTTCCCCATCACGGAAAGTGGTGGGATACTTTGTTCATTCATAAAGAAATTATCAGGATCCACTATCGTCTTCACCTGAACCAACCTGTCGAAATTGTTCTTGAAATATTTTTTGCCCCAAATGCTTGCTTGTTTGTAGCTTGTGTAGCCTTTGTTGTTTGTTCCAATGTCGAGATCCCTGTAATTGACATATGCTGCTCTTGGATTCTTAGAAACATAAGGAGTCAAGTATTTGTATAGCCTTCTGATCCAGTTTTTGTGCCTTTGAGATGTTTCACTCCCTGCTTCATCCCAAAACACCACTTGCTCAATCATATATATGTCTCCAGCTCTATGTGGGAATGGAATTTCTGACTCTGAAATCTCACTCATTTTTCCACCATAAGGAACTAAATTCAATTCAGCAGCCTCTGCTTCCTTTTCTTTAAACAATCGGTATATCCCTTCAAATGCAATTTCAGGCATGGGCACTTTAACATAGTCAGACTTAACTTTGAAAAATCTTTTGATCGTAGAAGTCCTGTTCAGCAAAACATCCAAGGATTCTCCGTTTTGGGATGGGGAAAAGTGGACGACAGATTCAATCCAGCTCATTTCAGAGCAGTCTTCTTCCACCAAACCAAGCTCAGGGAAGCTCTCCTGCATCAATGGAAGAAGCCTTTCAATCCCACCAAGAAATGACAACCCGAATGAAGCTTGCATCGTTCTCTTTCCATCTTTTCTTGAATTCACAGTTCTTAAATTGATTCCGTTAATTATATCTTCATCAAGCTTATGCGCAACGTACTGCCATCTGTGAATAATCTTTGTTACATTTTGCTCCAAGGTTCGTTGGACGGAGCAAACAGTCAGAGTTGGTGGAACGGAAACCAATTTTATTTTCCAAGCAACGATGACTCCGAAACTAGCTCCTCCACCTCCCCGAATGGCCCAAAATAGATCTTCTCCCATTGATTTTCTATCAAGAAACCTTCCTTTAGCGTCGATCAAGTGCGCATCAGCGATATGATCAGCTGCAAGGCCATATTTACGCAACAACGAACCATATCCACCGCCACTAAAATGCCCACCAACACCAACAGTTGGGCAACCTCCCGCTGGAAAGGCAAGCGTTCTACTTTTCTCAGCAATCTTATAGTAAAGTTCCCCAATGGTTGCACCGGTTGAAACCCATGCTGTCTTATCTTCTACATCAACACTGATTGAGCTAAGATTTATTAAATCAATGATCACAAATGGAACATCAGCAACGTAAGAAAGGCCCTCGTGGTCATGACCTCCACTACGAACCCTGATCTGCAAGCCATATAATCGGGAACATTGAGTGGCTGCTTGAATGTGAGACACATTCAGGGGTGTGATAATAACAAGAGGTTTTGGGGTTGTGGCCGTTGAAAACCTAAGATTTTGTATGGTAAATTCCAAGATCGATGTGTATGAAGAGTTGTTTTGGGTATAAGTCACTTTTGAAATGGAAGTCGAATTCTCAGAGTGTAGATATAGACATTGAAGAAAATTGTCACGAGGATCACCATAAATTCTCTGATGGAACGAAAGTAAAAGAAGAAAAACAAAGAGGAGGATTGAAGAACTTGGAGGCTTCATTTCTCTTGATGTTCTTGTCAAATTTAATTTTCCAAATGTAAGGTTTGGTACATTTAAACGTAAATTTTAACTTAAATATTGTACCTTGTGATATGCGAGGTATTACAATGCAATCGTTGAACTTCTGGCGTTAGATTTAGAATATCAAGGTTGTTGTAAGTCAACTAATTCATGCATAACGTGTTCTAATATTTAAATGGTTTTAAACTAATATAATCTCGTCTTAATTTATCTATTAAACAAATTGGCACTCTATTCGGCTAATTCAAATTTGTTCCTTAATGTTTTAGGAAATATCATTTTATTTGCCATGTATATTTTATGTACTAAACATAAAAAAGTTCCTAATATTATTAAAATATCACTTTGATCCAAACTATTTCAGTCAATGTCATTTTAATTCTTTGACCAAACATTTGGCAATTCTCTTTCGCTAACGAGAGGTATTTTAATCAGTCAATAAACTTTATTTATTTGACAATAGTTATTATCAAACAATGTCATTTTAATACATTCAAAATAACATCATATTTATCAATTTACAAAGAAAAACGGGGAAATGAAAATTGAAGGGGAAGAAGAAAAAGAGGGGAAAAATGGAGTAGAGAAGAAGGAATTAACTAAGAAGACAATGATACAACTAGGCGAAAAAAGAAAATGAGACAAGAAAATAATGGAAGCTAAAAAAGATGAATAAAGAGATAGAAAAGATATGAATAAAAGATGAATGAAGAATTGAAAACTAAGATTTGTTTTACCTACTAATAAAGATCATTAAATAAAGGGAGAATATCCTATACGCTCCTCACAATATTACTATTATTAATAAATCAAACAACTAATTTGAATCTGTTCTTTTAAAATTGTAAAATAATAATACTTTGATTAAATTCGAATCTATGGCTTACTATTAATGAACCGAACTAATGATTTGAATCGATTCTTTTAAAATGTTAACATAATAATACCTTGATTAGAATTGAAACGACTATAATTTTATAATTTAAAGAATATAATTATAATTTTATAATTTTATTTAAAATTAAATTATAATTGTATTGGTTATATAGATAAATGAGGAAGGTTTGTTTTTTATTTTTAATTAAAATTAGATTGTATTGGTTAGTAAGAATATAAAATCTATTTAATTATTAATTATATTGACAAATGATACTAAATATTTTGAAAATATGAATAAAGGTTTAAAAACAAAACTTGATTACTTTTATCTATAGTATATAAATATATTATAACATGTATTTATTATGTATATTTTTTTATTTAAATTTTCATATATTTTAAAATATATATAATGATTTAAAATTTTTTTTAGATAAATATGTTACATGTAAAAATAAAATATTAAAAAATATTTCAATTCAAATTTTTTAATAATTAAATATCAAATTATTACTATAAAAATAAAAGAAGAAAGTTAAAAATATTTTAATATATGAGTGGGATTTAACTCATTATTTGAATTTTTTTAATAATTGTATATTTGATTTTATTATTAAAATAATAAATTAAAAAATTATTT
Organism: Melia azedarach; assembly: GCA_028052125.1. Classification (NCBI taxonomy): domain Eukaryota; kingdom Viridiplantae; phylum Streptophyta; class Magnoliopsida; order Sapindales; family Meliaceae; genus Melia; species Melia azedarach. The sequence continues at coordinate 4,994,122 of CM051406.1, forward strand.
AGTTTTGAGTATATTGTAAAAAATATTAAATAGGGACTAAATTAGTTAAGATTAAAAAAGTTATTATAAAAAATATTAAAATATAGACTAAATTATTATATTTAAATAACATATATATTATATAGTTATTTTATAAACGTTTAGGAATACAAGTGATAATAAATTAACCGGTCAATAAACAGTCAACTAACACCAAGAGGGGTAAGTGTCACTTATCAATAGAGTTAAGGGGATATCTGTCGTTTCTAAACCTTCAGAGGGGCATCTGTATTTTCCTCATACTTCAGGAGGGTATATGTCAATTTCCTTTTAATATGTATATTAATTATAGATGCATTAATTAATTATGAATGCATTAATTATGTATTAATTATATAGTCAGATGCAATCTTACCTATTAGATGTTCTTACATCTAATGATTTATATTTAATGTAAGATTTTGTGTAAAAAAAAATAGGTCATTGATCTTGCCTTTCATATATATATATATATTATTTGTATTTAGATGCGAGCTCATAGTTACAAAAGAGACAAATCTCAAAATTAAACCAGGAAACAAGAGAAAAAGAGAATACTTTAGTTATTAAACCTGCTAAAATTTATCGATTGATGTGCATGAGAACTAGCTAATTCAGCAAATCATTAAAGCAGTTTGTTATTTAGCAATATAACTATCTAGTCACCTCTCTTCTTCCTTGGAGACAGAAGTGGTGGGATGCTTTGTTCATTTCTGAAGAAATTATCAGGATCAACCATAGTCTTCACACGAACCAATCTGTCGAAATTGTTCTTAAAGTATTTTTTGCCCCAAATGCTAGCTTGTTTGTAGCTTGTGTAGCCTATGTCATTTGTTCCAATATCAAGATCCCTGTAATTTACATATGCTGCTCGAGGATTCTTGGACACAAAAGGAGCAAAGAAACTGTATAGCTTTCTGATCCAATTTATGTGCCTTTGGGATAGTTCACTCCCTTCTTCATCCCAAAACACTATAGGCGCCATCTTGTAGATGTTACCCGCTCTATGAGGGAAAGGAATTGCAGACTCTGGAATCTCACTCATCTTCCCACCATAGGGAACCATCATTATTTCAGCATTCCCTGCCTCTATTTCGTCGAAAATTGGATATATCCCTTCGAATGCAATTTCAGGCATGGGTTCTCTTACATAGTCAGATTTTGCTTTGAAAAATCTTTTTGTGGTAGGAGTCCTGTTAAGCAAAACATCCAAGGATTCTCCAATTCGGAAGCGGGCCAAAGATGAGAACTGCTTCAACCCAGCTCATTTCATTGCATTCTTCTTTCATCAAACCAAGTTCAGGAAAACTCCTCTGAATCAATGGAAGGAGCCCATCAACTCCACCAAGAAAGAAGGATAAAAATGAACCTTGCATCGTTCTCTTCCCTTCTACACTTGAATTCACACTTCTTAGTATGTTTCCAATGAGTAAATCTTCACTTATCTTATCTGCAACGTATTGCCATCTGTGAAGAATTTTTGTTAAATTTTGTTCCAAAGTTCGTGGAGCAGAGCATACAGTCACAGTTGCTGGAACGTCAACCAGTTTTATTTCCCATGCAACGATGACTCCAAAGCTTGCTCCTCCACTTCCTCGAATGGCCCAAAACAGATCTTCTCCCATTGATTTTCTATCGAGAAATCTACCTTTAACGTCGATCAAGTGAGCATCAAACACATGATCAGCAGCAAGACCATATTTTCTCAACAATATGCCATACCCTCCTCCACTAAAATGTCCACCAACACCCACAGAAGGGCAAACCCCAGCGGGAAAAGCAAGAGTTCTACTCTTGTTTGCAATCTCGTAGTAAAGTTCACCTATGGTTGCTCCTCCTTGAACCCATGCTGTTTTCTCTTTCACATCAATACTAATCGATCTGAGATTGATCAAATCGATTATTACAAACGGAACTTCAGAAACATAAGAAAGACCCTCATAATCATGACCACCACTTCGAACCCTTACTTGCAAGCCATATTTTTGGGAACAAATAACGACTGCTTGAACGTGTGATACTTGTAATGGTTTGACGATGACTAATGGTTTGGGTGTGGTTTGAGTTGTAAACCTCAAGTTTTGTATGGTAAATTCCAAGATGGATGAATACGAAGAATTGTTTTCTGTGTAAATCACTTTCGAAATGGAGGTGGACTTCTCAGAGTATAAAGAAAGGCATTGAAGAAAACTCTCGTGAATATCATTAGCGGAAGCTATATAATTCAATGATAATAGAAGAACAGAAACCAATGGGATTGAAGATCTCAGAAGCTTCATTTTTGCCGAATTATTTTTGGTGAATGCATAGAAATAGTATATATAACAAATCTCTTATTTATGGTCCAAGATTTATAAAACAGGAAGATTTCTTTCTTTCTTTTTTTTAATACAGGAAGATTTGAATGGTGCTCAAATCTTGTGCAAGAAAGTTCAAGCAGAAGGACTTGCTAATCTGAACAATAAATTAATTGCAATTATTGACCGTATAATATTTCTTTCTTTTTAATTTTAATTTTCAATTCTCCTTTTTTGTGGACTTTTGACCTGTCTTTTGCCGACCACAACAGAAAATAAAATAATAAACAGAAGAAGATATAGATAACCATTGTTTGACTTGAGTCATTAACTTGAAGAATCAAAATTCTCTTCTGACAAAGTGTTTAATTTGAGTAATTAATGTATGTTCAAATTACGTTTGGTTTTTGTATATGTAGTCCAAAAAAAATATTTGTTTGTTATATTAAATTAAAATACGAAAAATTAATTTACCTATGTACATTCGTAAGTAATTTGTTTATGTTAAACAAATTATTAAATTTCTCTAACTGTTTTTAATTTTAGTGATTTAAATTAAAGTACCAATTATATACATACGATTCTTTAGAATAATTTATGCTAGATGAAAATAATTATTAGACTCCTAAAATTTAGTAAAAATACATACAATATTTTTATTTAAAATACGAATACCATAACTAAAACATAAACTTATATTATTTTACAATATATTTACAACATAATATTTAATTACATATTAAGAATTAAATAAAATATAATTTAAAGAAATTATAAGGTGATTTTACAATAAATTTATAAAATGAAATTTATTAATACATTATAAATTAAATGAGAATATTTATATATAAATAAAATGATAAAAATGAGAATAGTTCTTTTGATCATATGCAATTATCAATGGGTTATAATTTGCCCCTGTCATATTCAATTTGAATTGGATCAATGATCAAATTGGATCATATTCAATTTGAAAAAGAATTCTCTTTCTTGATGGAGGTAATTAAAGATTTCGTGCCTACCCCGGCAATAAAATCAAGTGTTGCTCTCTTTTTCCTTTCGGATAATATTAATTGCGACCGACTCTCTTTGTCCTAAATCTCCAAGTGTCCACAGATTTCCCTGGAGTTAAGTTGAAACATTCAATAGCCATCAGGCCTGAGGGTTGATGGTCATCCTGTGGGCGTGAGTTGGCTTCCCACCACTAGTAGAGCTCCCTCTTTATTGAGAGATGATTAATTTATAGGTGTTAGGTGTGCAGACCTCCTTTTTTAATCGAATTTTTAAGTGTTAGGTGTATTATAACAACAACTTCAACTTTCTAGTAGAGGTTTTATTCTAATATTAATAAAATTATAATAATAAATAAGATTACAATATTAAAAAAATTGAAACATTCAATAAAATTGAAAGGGTTATTGGCAGTAATATATGAGTTGTATTAATTGTTATATTATTGTGGTTTGTTAATACCCTTTCAATAGTTTTTAATTATTTAATAAAAATAACTTAAAATATTGAAGAAAATTAATAGAAATATTATCAATGAATTAAATCTTTAACCCATCAGTTGTTATATTGTTAAAATTTAAAATAAATAAATAAATTATTCAGTTATGGCAAACAAAATTAATTAAATGAAAAAAGATAACTAGGTCCTTAACCATACTTCCGCTAGTTTTCAATGGATAGAGGTTGGATAATTTTTAATTTAATCTATATAATATTAATAATTTTTAATTTAACCTTAAAATTTATAAAAATTATTATATCATTCCCACATGCTAATGTTTATCTTTTAACAATTAAATAGGTAAAATTATAATTTTATAAACTTCAATTTATAAAAATATAATTTTTTTTTCTTTTTCTTGTTTCGTTATTTTCTCTTCTAGTTTTTCCTTTTAAATCTAGAAAATTTGAAATTGCAACTAGAATTTGTTCATAGAGAGAAAGCTTTTTAGATTTGAATTTTTATTTTAAGTTTCAATTAATTGATTCAATTGCTAAGATTATGAAATTGATCATTTTGATTTATAAGATTATGTTAGATTTGAATAAATCAATTTCACTATATATTTTTTTTTGTTTAAATTGAGAACATCAAATGACTAATTTTAATTTGTTTTAATCTCATTACAATTTCTCCTTTATAAGAAAACATAGAGGAGAAAGATGAGGAAGAAAAATATAAAATTAATTAATTAACTTTATAAAATCATAATTTTATCTTTTTAATTGTTAAAATAAAGATGAAAATTAATGTGTGGATGGTATGATAATTTTCACAAATTTTAGGGTTGAACTGAAATTATTAATATTAGAAGAGTTAAATTAAAAATTATTCCACTTCACTATCAACTAAAGTCAGACAAAGGTTTGTTCAAGAGACCTAATTACATTGATCGAAATAATTTAGACCTAAATAATAATTTTAACAAAATTAGAGACTTTTTTTTTATCTAATTCGTAATATATATTTATCGGAGTGACATTTCTTAAAATTATTCGGTTAGAGTATAATAGGCGTAGGGCCAAGCAACAATTACAGTAATAACGCTTTCAATTTTATAAAATGTGAGACTGTTCGTTGCGCGCTTATTATTGGACATAATACTCTAGTACCCCTTGTTATTTAAAAATGTCCAAAAGTTTCCCTCCGTTAAGCACGATAACATGTGAGTCCCTCTGTTTGGCCTTGTAACTTTATCAGTCTTAATAGTTTAAAAAAAACCTTATAAATATTTTAATTTATTAAAAACTAACAATTATACCATCATATAGTAGTTATTAGCTATAAAATTTATTTCATCTCCTTGCTGAAAAAAATTATTAAAATAATAACATATATTATTTTATAATACATTGAATATAAATTTATAATTTATCTTTTGAATATAAATTTTTTTAAAAATTTCTTTTTGACATGACATTCATAAATTAAATGATTAATTTTATAATTTTATTCAGCAAATTTATTATTTCAAATTCTAAAAAAGAGTTAATTACATATGAATTTCTAAAATTTGAATTATTAACTTGATTTTAACTATCTAATAGTTTAAAAATATCCATAAAATTATTAATTTATGAATAATAATGATTATACCTTTATTTAATAGTAATTAACTAAAAAAATAATAGAATAGTTAGCCTAAAAAATAAATAAAATATTAAATATATGATTTATTTTATTTATTTTCTAATATCTCTATAATATTGAATTGTTAATATATTATAAAATTTTAAAATTATATTGTAATATAATATATAATTATAAATATTATATAATAATATATTTTATTTATAGATTAGTATTTATTTATAATTTATTTTATTTATTTTCTAGTACCTAATTAATATTGGACTTTTAATTTATTGGAAAATACATAAACTTATATTCTAGTTATAATATATTAATAAATATTTAGTTATTAATATATTTTAAAATAATATATATAATTATTTTAATATTTATTTTTAGTTAAGAGTTGAAAATAATGTTTTTAGCTAACTACTATTATATAAATGTATAATCATTATTTTTTAATAAATTAGAACATTTATGAATATTTTTAAAATTATTAAAATTATTTAAGTTAATAGCCAAACTTTACGAACTCGCATGTTATTAAGTTTAACACTATAAACTAATAGAAGGAGATTCCAGATATTTTTTAAATAATAGAAGAATATTAAAGTATTATGTCAAATAATAGGAGGGAAACAACAATTCTCCCTTTATTAAATGCTTCAATCCAGAGAAGCGTATGATAATAATCAGACGAGATTTGCTAGTCCAATTATGGAATAGTTTTACGTGAAGTCTGTAACAAAGAAACGAAAGTTCAAAGCCATGGATGGTCAAAGTTTATCTTATTGTAGTTTAACTTAAAAGGCCCAATCATATACAATTTTTTTTATATAAATAAATTATAAAAAAGAATATGTGATAGTGATATGAATAACGCTATGGCATCACAATATTGTTGATAAAAAACAACAAAGCGTTTAACATATATATTTGCTCAAATTAAAATTCAATATAGAAGAGACCAATGAAAAATTTAGTTATGTTTTTATATATTCTCTTATTATAAGTATCACTTTTATAATTAATAATTTAAAATGAATGTATATGTGGCTAATATTTATCGGTCGGGCAAATCAATAACGGTAGCTATCTCAAATATAAAAGAAAGGAACTAAAATCAAAAGCAACGAAAAAAAATAATACATTTTCAAAATATATAACGGCAAAAAGTCAATAGATAGAAATTTAAACTACGTGCATTTTCAGAAGGCTACCATTCCTGAACATTTTCTTGTTGAAATTGCTAAATCCAGAAGCTTGAACTTTCTTCGGACGCATAAAAGCCATCCACACTTGACACTATATATAAATAAGAGATTTCTAATACCATTATTTTTATGCATGCACCAAAATTAATTCAACAAAAATGAAGTTTATGATATCAATCCCGTTCGTTTTTGTTCTTCTATTATCATTGCATTGCATGGCTTCGGCTGATGATACTCATCAGAGTTTTCTCCAATGCCTTTCTCAACATTCTGAGAACACCTCTATTTCCAAAGTGATTTACACACAACACAATTCTTCGTATTCATCCATCTTGGAATTTACGATACAAAACCTGAGGTTCTCAACTCCAGCTACACCGAAACCATTAGTCATCATCAAACCATTGCAAGCATCACACGTTCAAGCAGTCATTAATTGTTCCCAGAAGTATGGCTTGCAAGTTAGGGTTCGAAGTGGTGGTCATGATTACGAGGGTCTTTCTTATGTTTCCGAACTTCCGTTCGTAATAATTGATTTGATCGATCTGAGATCGATTAGTATTGATGCGGAAGAGAAGACAGCATGGGTTCAAGGAGGAGCAACCATAGGTGAACTTTACTACAAGATTGCTAACAAGAGCAGAACTCTTGCTTTTCCTGCAGGAGTTTGCCCTTCCGTGGGTGTTGGTGGACATTTTAGTGGAGGAGGGTATGGTATATTGTTGAGGAAATATGGTCTTGCTGCTGATCATGTGGTTGATGCTCACTTGATCGACGTTAAAGGTAGATTTCTAGATAGAAAATCAATGGGAGAAGATCTATTTTGGGCCATTCGGGGAGGTGGAGGAGGCAGTTTTGGAGTCGTCGTTGCTTGGAAAATAAAACTAGTTGACGTTCCATCAACTGTGACTGTATGCTCTGCTCCACGAACTTTGGAACAAAATTTAACAAAAATTATTCACAGATGGCAATACGTTGCGGACAAGACAACTGAAGATTTACTCAATACAAACATATTAAGAAGTGTGAATTCAACTGTAGAAGGAAAGAGAACGATGCAAGGTTCATTCGAATCTTTATTTCTTGGTGGAGTTGATGGGCTCCTTCCATTGATGCATAGTAGCTTTCCTGAACTTGGTTTGGTGAAAGAAGAATGCAAAGAAACGAGCTGGATTGAATCGGTTCTCCATTTTGCCCGGTTCGAAGATGGAGAATCCTTGGATGTTTTGCTTAGCAGGATTTCTATTGTAAAAAGCAGTTTCAAATCAAAATCAGATTATGTAAGAGAACCTATGCCTGAAACCGCATTCGAAGGGATATATCGAATGTTTTACGAGAGAGAGGGAGAGAATGCTGAAATAGCGATGGTTCCCTATGGTGGGAAAATGAGTGAGATTTCAGAGTCTGAAATTCCATTCCCTCATAGAGCTGGCAACATTTACAAAATGCAACCGACAGTGTTTTGGAGTGAAGGAGGGAGTGAAGCATCAGAGAGGCACATAAATTGGAGCAGAAGGCTATATAGTTTCTTGGCTCCTTTTGTGTCCAAGAATCCTCGAGCAGCGTATGTCAATTACAGGGATCTTGACATTGGAACAAATAATAAAGGATACACAAGCTACAAACAAGCTAGCATTTGGGGAAAAAAATATTTTAAGAACAATTTCGATAGATTGGTTCATGTAAAGACAATGGTTGATCCTGATAATTTCTTTAAAAATGAACAAAGCATCCCACCACTTTTGTCTTCGAGGAAGAAGAGAGGCTGACTAGATAGTTATGTTGCTAAATAACTTTATGCCTTGTAATGATTTTCGATATTTTTTAATGTCGTCATATATAATATCAGCTAAGTTTCTTCCTTTAGCTTATTGAAGAACTTGAAAAATTGATAAAACTTAAATCTTCCGTCTTCAAGGAAAACCACTTTGATCTATTATTAAAAAATCTCCCGATTCTACTTTTGGACTTCAACTCTTACGTAAATTTGTTGTTTCGGCAATGCAAAAGTAGGAGAGGGTTTTCTACTAATGAATCATCAGTTAATAAATTTAATCAAATAACATATTTTCGTTTGAGGAGTTTCATTTTGGTGACTAATGTTTTATGAAATTGACATGTGCTTCAACCACTTGATTTAATTCTGTTTAAAACAAGGAGAGGTACATAAGTTATCATAGACCAGGGGTATTAGAACTTACAAACGCTCTCCCCACTCACCTAATTCTTCATCTCCGAGGCATCTTTTGACTTCTGATTTTAGAAGATATTCTTTCCATCTAAATTCAGAATTAGACTTCCTTCTTCTACTTAATCTTGCCTTTACTAGACACACTTTCGTTTTTCATCACCGCCAATATCTGTTGGATTTTAAACTTGATTTCAAATTGAAGCCCAAATCCAAGTTCTAGAAGTAAGCATGATACATGTGTTTTGGTAGGTTTGATGAATAATTGAAATTAGGTTAAGTGGGTTTGATGAATAATTGGTATTAGGTTAAGTGGTGCACCTTGGATGATGATGCTTTTTTGAATTTATTTTAGCGAGTGGTGCATATTAATTATGTTTTACTATAAATACCACCTCTCATCTCTTGTATTATGAAGTAAAAGCCGAAAGAAGTGAGTAAATGTATGAGTGAGTCGTAGCTTCAAGAAAGAAGCAAGAGTGAGGAGTTGTTTGAGCGTTTGTAATAAATCTTGGAAGAAATAATAAGAATTGTATTGTTTTATGCACAATTATTTCAACAAAGTGGTATAAGAGCTATGGTTATGTTATCACATATATAAGTGTAGCATATCCAATCTAATCTTTCGACGAGAGGAACGTAACGCCACCATAATCAACCAAATCGGAGTTGGGACGCGACATCACACTCCACCGAAAGTTTGTTATGCGAGAGGAAGAGTTAAGCTGCTGAACCAAGCCAGTCGAACCGGATGAGTCGAATTTAGTGAATTGAACTGAACCGAAGCTTTATGAATCGAACATGTTGAACTGAGTTTAGTAGACCGAACTGAGTCAGTTGAACCAAGTAAGTTTGACTAACCGTTGACCAAGATTTAAAGCCTTAACTAAGTCTTTTCTAAAAAATTTTGGTGTTTCAAATCCATCCGTACAATTAATTGTCTTGAGAAATATGGCAAATACAGGTATGACACCATTTCAAGTTTCAATTCTCAACAAAAATAATTATGATAATTGGAGTATTAAAATGAAGACACTCCATGAAGCGAAAGACGTGTGGAAAGTAGTGGAAAAAGGTTTTAACAAGCCTAGAGATGATGTTGCTTTTATCATTTTGACTTAAACACAAAGAGATGCAATGAAGGACTTAAGAAAGAAAGACAAAAAAGCTCTCTATATAATTTATCAAGCATTAGATGATGATGCTTTTAAGAAGATAGCAAATGTAACCTTCGCCAAGCAAGCATGGGATAAGCTTCAAATATCTTACCAAGGTGTCGAACAAGTGAAAAAGGTATGTCTTCAAACATTGAGAGGAGAATTTGAAACTTTACATATGAAGGAAGGCGAATCGATTGTTGATTACTTCTCAAGAGTTGAAGCTTTTTTCAATCAATTAAAAAGAAATGGTGAAAAGATAAGTGAAGTGAGAATAATGGAGAAGATATTACGCTCCATAGATTCAAAATTTGATCATATTGTCACAATAATTGAAGAAACTAAAGATTTGGAAGAAATGTTGATTGACCAACTCCAAGGATTGCTGCAAGCCTATGAAGAAAAGATAAAAAAGAAGCAAGGGATCTTCGAATAGCTCCTCAAGTTACAACTCAAGGAGAAAAAAGACATTCAATGTTATGAGAGAAACCAACATTGTCGAGGTAGAGGTCGAAGTGGAGGACAAAGTAGAGGTCATGGTCGTGGACGAGGTTGGAATTACAACAATAACCATTCCAACAACAACTACAAGAAAGAAGAAAGCTTAACACGAGGTCGTGGAAGAAGCTATTCAAATACAAGGTACGATAAGTCCAAAATTAAATGTTACAATTGTCAAAAGTTTGGTCACTATGGTTCTAAATATAAAGTCTACAACAATAAAGTTGAAGAAAAGGATAACTATATGGAAGAAAAGAATCAAGGAGATGAAACTGTCTTGTTTACATATAAGGACAATAATTGAGGCTAAGAGAACACATGGTACCTTAACACTGAGGCAAGCAATCATATATGTGGGAGAAGAAACATGTTCGTTGAGTTAGACGAATCAATAGGTGGCGATGTTTCATTTGGTAATGATTCCAAAGTTGCTGTGAAAAGAAGAGGTAACATTCTCATACGATTGAAAAATGGTAGGCATCAATTTATTGGAAATGTCTACTATGTGCTTAATATCAAAAACAATATTCTGAGTTTAGGCTAACTCTTAGAAAAAGGTTATGATATTTACATTAAAGATTATAGCCTTTTAATAAGAGATGGTAAACACAACTTACTTACCAAAGTGAAAATGTCAAAAAATAGAATGTTTTCTTTGAATATCCAAAATGATGTTGCAAAATGTTTGAAAGCTTGTTACAAAGATGCATCGTAGTTATGGCATCTTCGATTTAGGCATCTCAACTTTGGAGGATTAGAATTATTGTCTAAGAAAGAGATGGTGAAAGGTTTTCCTTATATCAACCATCCGAATTAACTTTGTAAATGATGCTTACATGGGAAGCAATTTAGAAAAAACTTTCCAAAGAAGTCTACCTTTAGAGCCAATAAGCCATTGGAGCTTATTCATGCCGTTGTATACGCTCTATTAAAGCCAAGTTCTCTATAATAATAACTACTTTCTTCTCTTTATTGATGATTTTTCAAGAAAGACTTGGGTGTATTTTTTGAAGCAAAAGTTCGAGGTATTTAGAGCATTCAAGAAGTTCAAAGCTGCTGTTGAGCAAGAAAGTCGCCGCTAAATTAATGCTATGAGAACTGATTATGGTGGAGAATCACTTCTAAGGAGTTCCAAGAATTCTATGAGGCAAATGGAATCCGATGTTTTCTAACCATTTCTAGATCCCCCCAACAAAATGGTGTTGCCGAAAAAAAGAATAAAACTATTCTTGATATGGCACGAACCATGCTGCAAAGTAAGAGATTGCCGAAAGAGTTTTAGGCCGAAGCTGTAGCACCTGCTGTCTATTTGTCCAATCGATCTCCAACAAGAAGCGTGTGGGGAAAAAACACCGCAAGAATAATGGAGTGGAAGAAAGCCCAAAATCTCTTATCTTTGAGTTTTTGGAAGTATAGCTCATGTTCATGTACCGGACGAGAGAAGAACAAAGTTATATGATAAAAGTGAGAATTTTATCTTCGCCAGTTATGATTCAAGCTCAAAAGGCTACAAGTTATACAATCCAAACAATAAAAAGATTGTGATCAGCGAAGACGTAATGTTTGATAAAGAAAGAGAATGGGATTTTGGTTCATATATTGATGATTTCAATTTCCTTCCCCATTTCGAAGAAAATGAGCAAGCTAAACAAAAAGAAGAAATTCAATAAATACCTGTAACACCGCCAATTTTACCAACAAGAATTGATTCACCACCATTATTTTTAAATGGAAGAAATAAAGAACGCACAAGAAGTCTTCAAGATCTCTATGAGGTAATTGAGAGGCTAGATAATCTTACTCTTTTTTGCCTTTTTGCTGAATGTAAACCAGTGAGTTTTGAAGAAGCTGCACAGATGAAAAATGGAAAATGCAATAGATGAAGAAATTAAAGTAATCGTGAAAAATGATACGTGGGAGCTTGTTTCACTTCCCAAAAGACACAAAGCAATTGAAGTTAAATGGGTGTACAAAGCAACGAAGAATGTAGATGGAGAAATTGAATGATATAAAGCAAGGTTAGTTGTAAAAGACTACAGTCAAAAAGCTAGCATCGACTATGATGAGAAATTTGCTCCAGTAGCACGCTTGGAAACTATAAGGCTGATTATTTCCTTAGCAACTCAAAACAAGTGGAGAATTCATCAAATAGACATAAAATCTGCTTTCTTGAATTGAGTTCTCGAAAAAGAAGTCTACATTTAACAACCATCAGGCTACAAAGTTAAAAGGAAATAAGACAAAGTGTTGAAACTGAAGAAAGCTCTTTACGGACTCAACCAAGCGTCAAGAGCATGGAATAGTTGAATCGACAAGTACTTCCAAAAAATGGCTTCATTAAATGTCCCTATAAGCACGAATTCTATATCAAGATCAAAGATAGAGATGTTTTAATTATGTGCCTATACGTGGATGACTTGAATTTTACTGGAAGCAATCCAAGCTTGTTTCATGATTTCAAGAAAACAATGACTAAGGAGTTCGAGATGACAGACATTGGGCTTATGGCATATTACCTTGGTATTAAGGTGAGAAAAAAGGAAAATTGAATCTTCATTTCATAAGAAGGCTACACAAAAAAGATCCTCAAAAGGTTCAAGATCGAAGATTGCAAGCCAATTGGTACACCAATAGAGTTTGAAGTTAAACTCTCAAAGCGTAAAGAAGGAGAAAAAATAGATCCAACGCTTTTCAAGAGGCTAGTTAAATGTTTAAGATATTTGACATGTACAAGGCCTGATATTCTTTTTGCAACCAGACTTGTAAGTCGTTATATGAAAACTCCAACAACCATGCACTTCAAGGCTACAAAGAGGATTCTCCATTATCTAAAAGGTATAACAAATTTGGCTTATTCTATTTAGCTTCAAGTGATTATAAGCTTGTTGGATATAGTGATAGTGATTAGGTTGGAGATGTTGATGATCGAAAAGCACAACTGGTTTTGTATTCTTAATGGGAGACACTGCATTTACCTAGATGTGAAAGAAACAACCAATTGTCACACTCTCCACATGTGAAGCTAAGTATGTAGCTACCACATCATGTGTTTGCTATGCAATTTGGCTTAGAAACTTGTTGAAGGAGCTGAAATTGCCATAAAAAGAGCTAACAAAAATTTATGTTGATAACAAATTAGCTATGGCATTAGCAAAGAATCCGGTGTTTCATGATGCTTCATACTTGTGCTCGCAATTTTGTTCTTTCGGGTTGTATTCAAAAAAGGAAGATTGGGCTTATTTCGTGGAACTTATTTTGTTCACCTAAGCAGGAAGGTGGTTTAGGTTTACGAAGATTAGACACTCTTAATTCTGCTTGTTTGCTCAAAAGTTTATGGGATATTCGCACGGGTAACTCGGAGAGTGCTGTTTATTTGCAAACTCGTTATTTTTCTGATGATGGAAAGAAATGCTTTTTGTGTTCTTCTATTTGGAGTGGTCTTCGTTCGGTTTTAGATGTTTTCGTTAGAGGTGTGGCCTGGGTTATTGGTGACGGGAAGAATATTAATTTCTGGCATGACAAATGGTTGGATGCACCTATTTTACCAAGGTCTGATGCTTTCAGATTCCAAACGAAAATCTCTGATGTGATCTCACAGGGGTTGTGGTGTCTTCCAGATGAGTTTTATCATGTTTTCCCTCACTTGAAGGACTCAATTCGTCAAGTTTCTCTCCCTTGCGAAATTAGGTCAGACCGTTTAGTTTGGACTACATCCAGGGATGGCATGCTTAGCTTAAAAGATAGCTACGATAGTTTCCGCAACCTTAGGGATGCGGTTCCATGGCATGGTTTGTTATAGAAGAATTTTATTCCCCCAAAATTTTCGATGATAGTTTGGCACATCCTTCATGGTCGAGTTCCTGTTGATGATGTCCTTCGTAGCCGTGGCATTTGCATAGCTTCAGCTTGCTTTCTTTGCTCACATTTTCAAGCTTCTGAGTCTATTAATCATCTTTTTTGTGCTTGCTCCTTTGCACAGAGCATGTGGGAGTGGTTTGGGAGTAAGTTTCGGGTCTCTTTTCCACAAATTAATACCGTTTCAGATCTTTGGCTTTGGATTATAGAAAAATCTTTCAACCCTCAGTTGTACAAGCTCTGGACGGTGACCTCATTCTACGTATTCTACTCTCTGTGGAAGACACGGAATTGTTTGCGTTTTGAGGATAAACAGCCTTCTCTTCGAAGACTCCAATCAGATATTTTGGCTCACCTTGCTTATTTTGCTAGATTCTGCCCAGGTTATGTCTCCTTTGGGTCGGATAGAGATTTATTGACGGATTTGGGTATTGCTTGGAACCTGGGTAAAGCTCCTAAAGTCATGATTCTTTACTGGCGTCCTCCTCCTGCTGGCTGGATCAAAGTAAATTCTGATGGCTTGGCGAAGGGCAATCCTGGAGCCGCGGCCTGTGGAGGTGTTTTCCGTAATCATCTAGGAGAGTTTATTGGTGGCTATGGCTTGTCTTTGGGCCATCGTTCAGTTTATTTTGCAGAAATAATGGCTGTGATTTTGGCAATTGAATTAGCTTTTGATAAAGGGTGGAATCGTCTATGGCTGGAATCAGACTCTTTTCTTGTCATTCATCTTCTCCTAAACAGAAGCCTTCGTCCTCCTTGGTCTCTTCATAATCGGTGGCTTAATTGTTTGGCTCTTACTTCTCACATGTCTTTCCGCTGTTCTCATGCTTTTCGGGAAACAAATTCGGCTACAGATGCTATTGCTAATTTGAGTTTGCAACACGAGTCTCTTTTTTGGTGGTCTTCTTGCCCCCCCCCAACTAGGAAAATTTATTTTTCAGGATGCATGTGGCTTACCATGCTATCGATTCTCTTAGTTGGATTATTTTATTAATTTTTAGTATTGATAAAGGGTTAGGTGCCAAGTCCCCCCTTTTTTGTCCCGACTTTCGATTTTGTGTTATTTTAATAAATTTGGCCTTTTAGGCTTTGCTCCAAAAAAAATGATCGAAGCAAGTACATTGACACACGCTACCACTACATAAGGGAGTGTATCACAAGAAAAGATGTACAAATAGAGCATGTCAAGTCCCAAGAACAAATTGTGGATATTTTCACCAAGCCTTTGAGGAGTGAAGATTTTGAAAGTTACTTGGAGTCACAAAATCAAGTTTAAGAAGGGGTGTTGGATTTTACACTTGATTTCAAATTGAAGCCCAAATCCAAGTTTTAGAAGTAAGCATGATACATGTGTTTTGGTAGGTTTGATGAATAATTGAAATTAGGTTAAGTGGATTTGATGAATAATTAGTATTAGGTTAAGTGGTGCACCTTGGATGATAATGATTTTTTGAGTTTATTTTAGTGAGTGGTGCATATTGATTGTGTTTTACTATAAATACCACCTCTCATCTCTTGTATTATGAAGTGAGTAAATGTGTGAGTGAGTTGTAGCTTCAAGAAAAAAGTAAGAGTCAGGAGTTGTTTGAGTGTTTGTAATAAATCTTGAAAGAAATAATAAGAATTGTATGGTTTTATGCACAATTCTTCCAACATAATCTTGGAAGAGACTGTGGCTGTTCTTTCCGTCTTAGACAACTGCTAGCTTATCAATCCCCTGCCTTGACTACATGCCGGTCCTCTAGTGAAGATACATGTGTGCTTTTAATTTTTTTTTTCAACAAAAAAATTACTATTGCCACCTCTTCGAAATTATTAATGAAACTCAGTTTCTTTATTTATTTCAACTAAAATATATTAGAATAAAAAAATTATAATATCTCATTATTAATTTTTAAAAGATCCTCTTTATTTCACTTTCTATGCATATAATAGTCTCAATTTTTTTAAAACAATTATTTAAAATTCTTTTCAAAGTGTATTCAATTAGTTAGTAACAAGTAAATTTTCGCCGTATTTTCAGATTGTGATTGAAGATCTTAGAAGCAGTGGCGGAGCCACACAGGGCCTGCAGGCCCCAAAAAACTTTGAAGTTTTGGTTAAATATTATCGATTTACCCTTCTAAATTATATATTTATTTTTTGACCAAATACATTTTAATATATTATATGTTAACCCCTGAAGGTCAATTCTAACTCCGCCACTGCTCAGAAGCTTCATTTTCGTTGAATTAATTTTGTTGAATGCATAGAAATGGTATAAGAAATCTCTTGTTTACGGTTCAAGATTCAGAAAACAGGAATTTTATTTTTTTGAATATAGGAAGATTTGAATGGTGCTGAAATCTTGTGCATGAAAGTTCAAGCTTCTGGAGTTGCTGATCTGAACAATAAATTAATTGCACTTATTGACTTGTCTTTTGCCAACCACAACGGAAGATATAGATAACCATTGTTTGACTTAAGTGGTTAACTTGAAGAATCAAAATTCTCTTCTGACAAAGTGCTAATTTAAGCAATTAATATATGTTTCAAATTATGTTTGTTATATTAAATTAAAATACAAAAAATAAATTTACCGATGCACATCCATTAATAATTTGTTAATTTTAAACAAATTATTAAATTTCTCCCACTTGTTTTAATTTTCGTGGTTTCAAAAATATTAATTAGAATACAATTATTTATAGATGATTTTGTGTTGGATGAAAATAATTATTAAACTCCTAAGATTTAGTAAAACTACCTACAATATTTTTATTAAAAATACATTAATAAAATAGATACAATAATAATATTAGTTATTTGTTTATTGTAGCATATTAATAATACAATTCTCTTCCGTAATTGAGTTAATTAAAGATGTGGCGTCAACCCTATCCATAAAATGAAGTGTTGCTCTCTTTTTCCTTTTGGATAATATTAATTGAGGCTGACTTTGAATTTTCGTTTCTTTCTACAGACATTCCATAAATCTCGAAGGTCAGAATTCCCACGATTTAAGTTGAAACATTCAATGGTCTTCCTGTTGGCGTGAGTTAGCTCCCCAGTTTACATAAGAATTTTCCAGAAATTCTAGGCAGTCTTCCCTTTTTATTGATGGTAGATGGATTTATAAGTGTCAGCTGTGCATATTTCCCTCTCTATTAAAGATAGATGTTTGAGTGTTAAGTATATTATATCAATAAAATTGTAATAATAAATAAGATTATAATATTAAAAAGCTTGAAACATTCAATGAAATTGAAAGGGTTGTTGGCAATAATATATGAGATGTATTAATTGTTATATTATTGTTGACTGTTTGTTGATGTTCTTTCAATATTTTTCCAATTATTTAATAAAAATATTAGAGAAAATTAATACAAAATAATATCAATGAATTAAATCTTTAACCCATGAATGACTTTTAATGAGATTTATATGTTAATCCAAATAGGCAAATGCTCATTTTAACTATATGGATCATGCTGATGTTATCATAAAAAATTTGTGCTTTTGCTTATTTGGAGTAAAGAAAGTGGATTTAATGTTTAAATACTTAAAACTTTAGGTACTTTGTTCTAAATGTCATGTGTAACTTTAAACGGCTTGAGATCAAAATATGTCATTACATTAACTAAACTTAAAATATATGGATATTAATGTTAGATCCTTAATCCAACATTGGGCTTATATGTGAATAATTATGTTTTGTGGACTGTCAAATAAAGTCAAGTCCGAATTAAAAGTGATCTATTAAGGTTTTAGGTGATTGGGCTCTGATGTATCTAATAGGATGTGGGCTTTTAATTTGTAGAGACTAAAAAGTAATTTCTATTTTTATAATAGATTAAATAGAAATACCTTAAGATAACAGGAAAGTTATCTTATATATAAAGGGGTCATGGTCCTCAGATTACACGTAATGTTATTTTCCTGATATCCCATCATCAGATAATACTTAGAGATAAATAAAGGGCTCTAAAGCAGAACGTGTTAATCTGGAAGGCCAACCGCAGAATTCTAGAGAGCAATTTCAGACTATGGATTCAGGCACGCTTCCGCTTTTATGTTGATTTATTCTTGATGATTTGACGTGAATGATTCTATGTATTGAGTGATAGTTTTCACCGTAGATAATTAATTCTAACAAGTGATATTAAAGCCTATTCATGTTGAATCATTGGGAATAAATACATAATGAATTAAGATCAATAATTCAGAATAAATTTTTCTGTATGTTTTTGGGTTATCAAATTCAGTTCTTGTATTTATATTTTCTTGCAAATATTCAGTTTTATATATATATATATATATATATATATATATATATAGGATTAAATGTTGATTGTGGCTGGCGGTGATGGATTTCACGCGCGGCCATCATGTCACAGCAGAGAAGGAAGGAGGCGGCCATGGCCACCGCACATATAAGGATTTAAAAAAAAAAAATTGGAAGATCGGCGGTTGCCCACTGCTAATGTTGGGAGACCGGCACGAGCAGGTCGTTGCGCCGGCAAGACAAAGTCGTAGCCAAATGGCTGCGGCATAAGGCAACGGTAGCCAAACGGCCGCCTACTTTAAAGATAAGTAAGGAGCGGGCGTTTGGCCGCTGGAAATCCTAGGGTTTTCTTGCTGGAAAAGGGGACTGGGTCATTGGGGCAGGATCCGGGTTGGGTTAACTCGATCTGGTCCAGCCCCTGACCCGATCAAGAAAGATTGGCCAACGGTCAACGGTCAAACCATTAACCGTAATTAAAAGAAAATTTTAAAAAAAAAATTTGTTTTGGAGCCTAGGGCAGGATCCGGGTTGGGTTAACCCGACCTGGTCTAGCCCCGGACCCGGTGGGCTCTTGACTCAGTCAACGGTCAACCGTTGACCAAATTTTTTAAAAAAATTATTATTAATTAAGGATTAATTTGGTGCATTTTTAAATTCAAATATTAATTTGTTATGGTATATATATATTTTGATATAAATTAATTGCAGTAACACGTCGCCAAAGTGACATCTCTTGTGAAAATTAATTTTATTTTGAAATATAAATGATTTTATATATGTAACTTATGTGAATATTAATTGGCCCAAAGGAAAATTAATATTTAACAGAATTATATGTACATTTTTTGGTAATAAATGCGTGATGATTATTTGGTTTTACATATAAATAATAAATCGGCCCAAATGAAGGTTTATTTTTCGATATGTTCTTATTATTACTGTTTTGATTACTACATCAAGATATCACTTACTAGTTAATATTTTATCCAAAGATAAAATATTAATGTAGTGCCCGGTATCTTGAGATGGGATTTATCTTATTTGAATTTAATTTTGTTTTTAAGATTTATATGAGTATGTTTTTTTATTGATTATTGTTCTTTGATTCAGCTATGACTCCTACTAATATTACTGCCAACATCAACTCCATTCCTTTGTTAAATGGTTCAAACTTTAAATCATGGAAGGAGAACCTCGAGATAGTTCTCGGGGTCATGGATCTTGATCTTGCATTAAGGGAAGATTGTCCCCCGCCTCTTACAGATAAGAATACCTCTGACGATAAGAGGGAAAAAGAAAGGTGGGAGAAATGGAACCGCATGTACATGATGATAATGAAGAGAGCCATTCCAGAAGCATTTAAGGGCACTGTGTCTGAAAAGATTACTACTACTAAGGATTTTCTTGCTGATATTGAAAAGTGGTTTGTCAAGAATGAAAAGGTTGAAATGTGTACACTTTTGACAAACCTACTTTCAATAAGGTATAAGGGTAAAGGTAATATTAGGGAGTACATTCTGGCAATGTCTCATCTTGCTTCAAGACTAAAGGCACTTAAACTTGACATCTCTGATAACTTGTTGGTGTGTTTAGTTCTGATATCTCTTCCATCATAGTTCAGTCAGTTTAAGGTAAGCTATAACTGTCAGAAAGAGACTTGGTCTTTGAATGAGCTCATCTCACATTGTGTTCAGGAAGAGGAAAGGCTAAAGCAAGAAAAGACAGAAAGTGCTCACCTGACCTCACACCCTAAGGACAAAGGCAAGTGAAAAAAGAAGGATAAGGATGTTGCAGATACGACACTCAAAAGAAGCAGCAAAAGAAATCGAATGATTTTGAAGGAAATGGTTGTTTCTTCTGTGGAGTTGAAGGGCATAAGAAGAAGCAATGTACCAATTATCATGCATGGCGTGCTAAGAAAGGTATGCTTATGAACTTGGTTTGTTCTGAGGTTAATTTATCTTCGATGCCTAGACAAACGTGGTGGATAGATTTTGGTGCAATAACTCATA
The DNA here is from genome assembly GCA_028052125.1 of Melia azedarach. Classification (NCBI taxonomy): domain Eukaryota; kingdom Viridiplantae; phylum Streptophyta; class Magnoliopsida; order Sapindales; family Meliaceae; genus Melia; species Melia azedarach. The sequence continues at coordinate 5,014,716 of CM051406.1, forward strand.
TCAGTGTGTCTATGCAGGGTTATTTGAGTTGCCGAAAGCCAAAAGATGCTTAAAAATACATCTATGTGGGCGATGGCAAGACAGTGCAAGTTGAGGCAATTAGAAAGTTTATATTATTGTTAAAGACTTGATTTTATTTGGATCTTGATGAGACATTTATTGTACCGTTTTTTAGATAGAATTTGATTTTTATTTCTACTTTGGACAAATTTGGTTATTCTTGTTCATTTGGGAATGAAACATTTAGTTTGTTTTATGATTCAAAATTAGTTGGTTTTAGTTCTTTATCAGGTTACGATAATCTTTATTCACTTGACACAATTACTTTATTTAATGAATCCCTGCATTTAAGTTCACGTGGCACTAAGAGAAAATTAACAAATGAGAATTCAGCTGCATTATGGCACAAGTGATTAAGTCATATCTGCAGACGGAGAGTAGAGAGACTTATGTCAGATGAAATTTTCGATCCCTTAGATTTCACAAATTTTGATATTTGTGTTAACTACATAAAGGAAAAACAAACTAACAAAATGAGATTTGAAGCCAACAGGACACTAGACGTCTTAGAACTTATACATACGGACATTTGTGGGCCATTCCCTACGATTGCTTAGAATGGTCAATAATACTTTATAACGTTCATTGACGATTTTTTCAGATATGGCTATATATATCTCCTTCATGAAAAGTCGTAGGCTCTGGATGTGTTCAAAAACTACAAGGCTAAAGTTGAGAAGTAACTCAGTAAAAGGATTAAAACCGTCAGATCTGATCGTGGTGGTAAGTACTATGGCAGATATGACGGCTCAAGAGAACAACGTCCAGGGCCATTTGCTAAGTTCCTAGAGGAATGCGATATCGTCCCATAGTACACCATGCTAGGTTCGCCCACCATGAATGGTGTTGCTGAAAGACGAAACATAACGCTTAAGGACATGGTGAGGAGTATGATCAGTCATTCTACCTTACCAGAATCTCCATGGGGCGAAGCACTTAAGATTGCAGCATATATCCTTAATAGAGTTCCAACTAAAGAAACTGCCAAAACTCCTTATGAACTTTGGACAAGCAAGAAGCTTAGTCTAAAGCACTTACATGTTTGGGGTTGTCTAGCTGAGGCGAGGCCTTATAGGCCCAATAAAAAGAAACTGGACTCAAGGACGGTGAGTTGCTATTTTATTGGATACTCTGAAATGTCCAGAGGATACAAATTTTATGATCCCAGAACTAAGTTGATATTTGGGTCGGGAAATGCCCGGTTCTTTGAGGATGTCGAGCTTGTCGGGGGAGATAATGTTAGGAACTTTGTCTTTGAAGAGGAATATGTTGATATTCCCACAGGTGTTATTAGCATCGATCAGGATTCGATTCTTGACCTTGTTCAAGACACAAATCAAGACAATGTCAAAGAACCTTCCATTCAAGAAATTGTTCCAGAAGAACAAGCTCTAACACCTCAAAAACTTATGCCATTAAGAAGATCCACTAGAGAGAGAAGAAGTGCATTGCCATATTATTACATTGTATTTCTCCAAGAATATAAGGTAGATATTGGAGTGATGGAAGATGATCCTATCAACTTTCGTCAAGTCATTGAAAGTTCTAACTCTCAAAAGTGGATTGATGCCATGAATGAGGAGATTAAGTCCATGAAGGACAATGATGTGTGGGATCTTGTCTCATTGCCAAAAGGTACGAAACCCATTGGTTACAAATGGATATTTAAGACCAAAAAGGATTCAAAAAGTGATGTGGAGAGGTACAAGGCACGTCTTGTAGCGAAAGGCTTTACACAGAAAGAAGGCATCGACTATAAAGAGACTTTCTCTCCGGTTTCTTTGAAAGACTCTTTTAGGATCATAATGGCATTAGTAACGCATTTCAATCTTGAGTTATATCAGATGGATGTAAAGACGACGTTTCTCAATGGTGACATTGATGAGATGATTTATATGGTGCAACCAGAAAATTTTGTGTTGGGAGACCCAAAGAATATGGTTTGTAAACTTAAGAAATCCATCTATGGGCTCAAACAAGTATCTCGACAATGGTATTTCAAGTTTCATCAAGTGATCATCTCGTTCGGTTTTGAGATGAATTTGGTCGATGATTGTATATACCATAAGTTCTGTGAGAGCAATTATATTTTCCTGATTTTATATATCGATGGCATATTGCTTGCCAGCAATGATATAGGCTTATTGCACGAAACCAAGAGATTTCTAGCTAAGAATTTTGAGAAGAAAGATCTCAGTGACGCCTCTTTTGTATTAGGTATCCAGATACACCGGGATTACTCTCATGATATTCTTGGATTGTCACAAAAGAGCTATATCAAAAAGGTTCTCAAGAGATATAGCATACAAGATTGTAAACCAGGTGATACCCCTGTGGCTAAGGGAGACAAGTTTAGTCTCAAGCAGTGCCCTAAGAATGACATTGAGAAAATGGAAATGCAGAAGATTCCCTATACCTCAGCAGTAGGGAGTCTGATGTATGATCAGGTTTGTACATGCTCGGATATTGCGTACGTTACCGGGATGTTGGAGAGATATTTAAGCAATCCAAAAGTAGACCATTGGAAAGCAGCTAAACAGGTCTTGCGGTACTTACAGAGAACAAAAGATTACATGCTGATATATCGGAAGTCAGATAAGCTTGAGATCGTTGGGTATACCAACTCTGATTTTGCTGGATGCCAGGATAGTATGAAATTTACATCAGGTTATGTTTTCCTGTTAGCTGAAGGTTCTATCTCTTGGAAGAAAGTTAAACTGTCTCTTATAGCCTCTTCCACCATGGCAGCAGAGTTCATAGCATATTTTGAGGCATCCAATCATGGAGTATGGCTACGAAATTTTGTCACGGGGCAGCGTATAGTAGATGGTATTGAGAGACCACTTAAGTTATTTTGTGACAATAAGTCAGCAGTTCTGTATTCCAACAATAATAAGAGCTCGACGAAGTCAAAGCATATAGACATCAAGTTCCTAGTTGTTAAAGAAAGAGTTCAGAGTGGAGAGTTGTTTATAGAGCACATTGGAACAAACTTCATGGTTGCAGATCCGTTCACTAAGGGATTGCCACCCAAAGTGTTTCATGAGCACACTACTCGTATGGGTGTTATGTCATTTGAGGATATTCAGTTTTAGTAGGAGTTTGTAATTTTAGATGCTCTTATGATAACAAACATTTTTCAGTTATTATAGCTTATAGATATTTTGAGGTTATTTTCTGCAGAAATAAAAGTTTTGGTTCATTTACACTCTAATTCAAGTATGGTTTGATCTCACTAAGGTTTAAGGAGGACCAGTTGGAAATAGGCATGTTAAGATCACATCACATGTAATTCTCATGCTACACATCCACATCATAATCCATGTCATTTAGTTGTATCAATATATGTGACCATTGATGGGTTGAGTTACAACAGCTATAACAAGACCGCTTTGATCCTATGTTGGTATAATTGATGGACCGAATTGGTTATAGATACATTTTGGTTATGACAGCAAAGTTGAGCTCGTTTCGGTTATTTTTGCAAAACATTATTATAAGGTTATACATATAGCCCAAGTGGGAGATTGTTGGATCCTTAATCTAACATTGGGCTTATATGTGAATAATTATGTTTTATGGACTGTCAAATAAAGTCAAGCCCGAATTAAAAGTGATCTATTAAGGTTTTGGGTAATTGGGCTCTGATGTATCTAATAAGATGTGGACCTTTAATGCGTAGAGACTAAAGGGTAATTTCTATTTTTATGATGGGCTAAAATAGAAATACCTTAAGATAATAGGAAAGTTATCTTATATATAAAGGGGTCATGGTTCCCAGATTACACGTAATGTTATTTTCTTAATATCCCATCATCAAAAAATACTTAGAGAGAAATAAAATGCTCTCAAGCAGAACGTGTTAATCTGAAAGGCCAACCATAGGATTCTAGAGAGCAACTTCAGACTATGGATTCAGGTACGCTTCCGCTTTTATGTTGATTTATTCTTGATGATCTGACAAGAATGATTTTATGTATTGAGTGATAATTTTCACCGTAGATAATTAATTCTAACAGTTAAAATATATAGATAGAAAATATTTAAAGAAATAAGACTATAGGTAAAGATGCTAGGTAATGAATCATTTGTTTATTTGTTTCCTAGACATAATTTAATTGATTTGGTCGAGTTCGAGTAATAGTAAGTTGAAGTTTTTCAATCTAATGCAGAACCTATAAATTTAAAAAGAAATAATCTAACTAAAGAATATAGGACTATCCAAAATCTTTAAATTAAAAAAAGTGAAAAAAAAAGAGAGAACTAGGTAAAGAATTGAGGAAAGAGATTATGGTTTGAGCATGGGGTATCTTCATTTTAGTTTCTGACATTTCAAGAAATATCATCTTAATTGGTATGTTTTACATATTAGATAAAAAGATTTCTAACTTTATTAAAAATTATCACTTAGGTCAAATTATTTCAATCAATATTAGTAAGGTTCATTTACCAAACTCGACACAGTTTCAATTTCTAGTGAAGTTGGATAATTTCCAATTTAATTCATATAATATTAATAATTTTTAATTCAAACTTAAAATTTTTAAAAACCATCATATCACTCCCATATGTTAACTTTGATCCTTTAGCAATTGAAAAGGTAAACTTGTAATTTTTAAAACTTAAATTAATAAAAAATTAATTTTTTATGTTTTGTTCTTCCTTAGCTTCCTCTTCTGTCTTTTTTTTATCCTTATTCTTCTTTTGTTATCTTATCTTTTCTTAGTTTTTTTTTTTTTAGATCGGGAAAGTATAGAAATTACAATTAGAGTTTGCTTAGAGAGAGAACAAATTTGGGATTTAATTTTCTTTTTTCTTTTTTGTAAATTTCAATTAATTGATTCAATTGCTAAGATTATTAAATTGATTTTGAATTACAAGATTATGAAAACAATTTGATTTGAATAAATTAATTTCACTGTGTATTGATTTTTGTGGGTTAAAATTGAGAACTTTAAATGACTAATTTTAGTTTGTTTTAATCTCATTACAATTTCTCCTTGACTTAAAAAAAAAGAAAGAAAGAAAAGAGAAGAGGAGAGATAGTGAAGAAGAAAAAGAAAGAAAGGAAAGAAATAGAGGAGAAAGATGAAGAAGAAAAATATAAAATTAATTGATTAATTTTATAAAATTATAATTTTATCTTTTTAGTTGCTAAAAATGAAGATAAAAGTTACCATGTGATAGTACGATGACTTTCATAAATTTTAGGGTAGAATTGAAGATTATTAATATTATATAAGTTAAATTAAAATTTATTTTACCTCACTAACGCCGCCTGTAAATGAAGAGAAGTTTAATCAAGGACTTGACTAACATTGATCCAAACAATTTGGATATAAGTGATGATTTTCAATAAAATTAAGGATTTTTTTATCTGATATGTGAAATATATTAACCAAAACGGCATTTCTTAAAATATTAAGGATCAAAATAAAATTATTCCCTTCTAGAATAATGGGCGTGAAGAAAAGCAACGTTTACAGTAACAACTCTTCCAATTTTATTGAATGCTTCAAACAAGAAAGGCTTCTCGTAACAATCACATAATAGTTTTGATGTGAAGTTTGTAACAACAAAACGAAAGTTCAAAGCTATGACTATTTTTACTTAGATGGTCAAAGTTTATCTTATTGTACTTCAATAATATATACGAAAATGTTTTATGCAAGTTAACGTGAATTTTTACGAAATTAAAACAACAATGAATTTTATGAAATATGTGATAATGATATGAATAACATACATATTAAAATTATTCCTAAAATTATTGTTAATATAAAACAACAAAGCTTTTAACATACATATTTGCTCAAATTAAAATTTAAGATAGAAGAAACCAATGAAAAATTTAGTTATATTTTTATATTTTCTCTCCCATTATTAGTCTCACTTTTATAATTACTAATTCAGAATGGATGTGTATGTGGCTAATATTTATTGGTTGGGCAAATTCAATAACGCGACCATCTCGAAGATAGGAGGGAGGGACTAAATCAAGGGCAAAATGTCAATAGCTAGAAATTTAAACTACGTGCATTTTTATAATTACTTATTCACATTTGCTTGTTGAAATTACTAACTCCAGAAGCTTTACATTTCTCCGGACGCACACAAGACATCCACACTCGACAATATAAATAAGAAAGATTTCTGATGCCATTTTTATGCATGCACCAAAATTAATCCAACAAAAATGAAGCTTCTGATATCTTCAATACCATTCGTTTTTGTTCTTCTATTATCATCACATTGCATAGCTTCGGCTGATGATACTCATCAGAGTTTTCTCCAATGCCTTTCTCAACATTCTGAGAACACCTCTATTTCCAAAGTGATTTACACACGAAACAATTCTTCGTATTCATCCATCTTGGAATTTACTATACAAAACCTGAGGTTCTCAACTCCTGCTACACCGAAACCATTAGTCATCATCAAACCATTACAAGTATCACAAGTTCAATCAGTCATTAACTGTTCCCAAAAATATGGCTTGCAAGTTAGGGTTCGAAGTGGTGGTCATGATTACGAGGGTCTTTCTTATGTTTCTGAAGTTCCGTTTGTAGTTATTGATTTGATAGATCTCAGATCGATTAGTATAGATGCAGAAGAGAAAGTAGCATGGGTTCAAGGAGGAGCAACCATAGGTGAACTTTACTACAAGGTTGCTAACAAGAGTAGAACTCTTGCTATTCCTGCTGGAGTTTGCCCTTCCGTGGGTGTTGGTGGACATTTTAGCGGTGGAGGGTATGGTTTACTGTTTAGGAAATATGGTCTTGCTGCTGATAATATAGTTGATGCTCACTTGATCGATGTTAAAGGTAGACTGCTCGACAGAAAATCAATGGGAGAAGACCTATTTTGGGCCATTCGAGGAGGTGGAGGAGGCAGTTTTGGAGTCGTCGTTGCTTGGAAAATAAAACTAGTTGACGTTCCATCATCTGTGACTGTATGCTCCGCCAAACGAACCTTGGAGCAAAATTTAACAAAAATTATTCACAGATGGCAATATGTTGCAGACAAGACAGATGAAGATTTACTCATTACAATCACATTAAGAAATGTAAACTCAACTATCAAAGGAAAGAGAACGATGCAAGGTTCATTCGAATCTTTATTTCTTGGTGGAGTTGATGGGCTCCTTCCATTGATGCATAGTAGCTTTCCTGAACTTGGTTTGGTGAAAGAAGAATGCAAAGAAACGAGCTGGGTTGAATCGGTTCTCCATTTTGCCCGGTTCGAAGATGGAGAATCCTTGGATGTTTTGCTTAGCAGGATTTCTATTGTAAAAAGCAGTTTCAAATCAAAATCAGATTATGTAAGAGAACCTATGCCTGAAGCCGCATTCGAAGGGATATATCGAATGTTTTACGAGAAAGAGGGAGAGAATGCTGAAATAATAATGTTTCCCTATGGGGGGAAAATGAGTGAGATTTCAGAATCTGAAATTCCATTCCCTCATAGAGCTGGAAACATTTACAAAATGACGCCGACAGTGTCATGGAATGAGGGAGGGAGTGAAGCATCCCAGAGGCACATAAATTGGATCAGAAGGCTATATAGTTTCTTGGCTCCTTTTGTGTCCAAGAATCCTCGAGCAGCGTATGTCAATTACAGGGATCTTGACATTGGAACAAATAACATAGGCTACACAAGCTACAAACAAGCCAGCATTTGGGGCAAAAAATATTTTAAGAACAATTTCGACAGATTGGTTCATGTGAAGACTGAGGTTGATCCTGATAATTTCTTTAGACATGAACAAAGCATCCCACCACTTTTGTCTTCGAGGAAAAAGAGAGGTGACTAGATAGTTATGTTGCTAGTGATCTCATTATGTTTTGTCTTGGGTATTTAGTTTTATTTTTTTTCATGTTTTGGATGTAAGATTGATTGTATGACACATGAGAAAGAATTATAGACCTTATTTGAACCGTTTGAGCTTTTTTAGCCAACCTTATACATGATTCCCTAGTTAACCACTTTAAACCTCAAGTTAATATCTTTTTCTTTCATAAAACCAATAGTACCCAAACCCAATAGCAGAAAATATTCTTTATATCCTTGTGGGAACTTTGAACTATCTTAAAATTTTAATGATATATGCTTCACAATAAGTTTGGGGATTGTTGCTAGTTGTGTTCTTGTGATGAAAAAGCTACATTAATTGATGCAGATAAAAACAAAAACAAAAAAAAAAAAAAAAAGAAAGAAGAAGAGAAGAAGAAAAAAAAAATGGGAATAGAAATGCATAGCCTTAATTTTACTAAGTAACCTGGACTTTTGCCTAGTTAAGCAATGAACGCTCACGTTAAAAGGTAAAATAAGGTGAAACATGAAAAGAATTGTGCTTTGAAAATAAAAGAAAAGTGAAAATGAATAAGTAATGGTAAGATTTGTTGTTAAGCAAAATTTAAAGGTGGATGGTAAAAGCATATGTTTTAAGGTCTTAAAACTTTGATTTATCTTTGATCCATTCTTTCGTATAACTATCTCACCCATGAGCTTTATTACAACCTCAAAAAAAATCCTATGTTGATCTTGTATGTTATTTGATTAGTTTGCATCCATTTTCATGAAAATCAAGCTAGTAGATTCCTTTCATGAGATCACCATCATCACATCAGAAATAGTGTATTCTTTCAACTGTTTTTGAGCATTGTTTTTCCATAAAAATAATCTAAGCATGATGCTTGTCTCGTATACACTTGAGTGCTAACCCAAATTTTGAGTGTGCTTGCTTGAGAGTGACTATTTTGGTGAGATTTGGAGTTTTGAACTTTATGCATGCTATGCTCTAACAGAGGATGATCAATTTATGACTTTTACACACTACACATGAGCATATCAAATGAAATCTTGTTAATACTTGGATACTTGAATGATTGAATTTATATTTTATTGCATTCTCATTGGCCACGAAATTGTTAAGTTAAACCTAGTTGTTGAGTATTATAATTTTTCTTTTACTGAGGACGAGCAAACATTAAGTTTTGGGATATTTAATATCTTCATTTTTGCTACATAATTATACTTGAATTATCTATCATTAAGTAGCATGCTTAGCGCTATGTAGTCTGTTTTAAGTGGTTATTTTATTTTTTCAGTATTTTAGTTTTATTTTACAGGCGTTAGCTTGTTCTAACATGAAAGATATAAAAATGAAGCATAAAATTACGTTTGTTAGCCATCCGTAGAAATCACAAAGTTTTGTTTATGGAGACCAAAATGCATGCAAATGAGGACTAAAATGAAAATATGTCAATTGAGAGATCTAAATTCAAAATATTCAAAGGTAGAGAGATTTAAATACAAATTGCCACATGATTTGCCATTGTTGGCAGAATCAATGGCGCGGCCGTGCCAAACTATAGCGCGGTTGCACCATGCATTCTGCCTCTAAACAGAAAGAGTAGTGTGACCACGCCACCAAGGCGCATAGGCGCACCATGCCTTCTACCTCTTCAGCTTCTTGATGCCAAATACCAGAATGTAATGCCATGCCTGGATTCAATTTTAACGATTTTTGTATGATTTTGGACCCTTGGATCAATTTTTAATGACTAGATTTAGTATTTATTTTAGGTTTTCATGTTTTCTATAGGGGGAGGACCACAGCCACTTGGAGAAAAAGAGAGTTTTTAAAGAGAGAGAAAGAAGATGGAAAAAAGGTTGCTAGAGAGAAAGGAAAATCAACAAGAAGAATGAGATTTCATCAAGAGATTGAGGGATTCTTATCAACCTTTTGGATTCAAGCTCACTTCATCTAGTTTTTCCTTCTCTCCTTTTAATTTAATCTTGGATTGAACAATATTATGATTATTGAGATTATGTTGTCAATTGTTGAATTCTTGATTGTTGGATTTGAACTGTATCTAATGAGTGGCTAGACTTATTTTCTAGGACAATGATTTAATCTATTTGACGCATCTAACTTCTGATTGTGTGTTGTCCATTTGATTTGATATAATGTTATGTATTTATCATGATGATTAATGCTTTTGAATATTTGGCCAATATTTGAATAAATTGTGGATTGATAAGAACTGAAAAGTGAATATTATATATAAACCATGTGATAAATGTTGTAAATTACATGTTAGACAGAGATGCATTAATATGGTTTATGTAGTTTAATTAGAAATTATCACTAATCGTAATACACTTTCATTTAATTAATTTCACATAGAGATATTGTAAAATTTTAGATGCATAGTAGGTTCGGCTGATCTCGAAAGAGACTGTCGAATAAATTAGGATAATTAACTAGAAACACGGGTATTAAATTAGAATAACATCAATTAAAGAATTTGATATGATCAAATACGATGTTGATACCTAAAATTCGCTCTTAAGTATCAACTAGTAAATTTCTTTGATTAAGTGGGAAAAAAAGTCCCTTCTCTGTCTCTTCCTTTCTCTTTATACGCTCCACCCCCTTTTTCCCTTTCCTTTTAGAATTCTATTTAGATATCTTTCTTTGTTTCTAAGTAAGAGTTTGATGCGTACTTAAAGTCGGAATAAGTTTTTGAGTTTATCTAATATTTTCTTTTATTTCAATTTATAAAATAAAATGCAAAAGGTTGTCTTGGGCCTAATTCTATTTAAATCCTTACAGATTTTCTATTTGGTGAGTCAGGCTAATTGGATTTTTTTAAAAGAAAATGAAATTGGGTCTCTCACAATATTTTAAAATCTGCCATGATCCAAGTCCGATTGTTAGACTTATCTACAGAAGTCCCCCAGTTTTGATTTTTTTACTTTCATGTAAAAAATTAAAACTTTAAATAATTTTTTTTTTTTTGTGTGGGCTTTGACTCAGCTTAATGTGCATTGGGGCCTTTACTAGATTTACACTCCCTTCGAGCTCTATTTCAATGAGTTTATTAGAAAGAAAAGAAAAATATTATTAATTTAAAAAGGTAATGCCCATTATATATCTTTTTTTTTTTATATAGAGCAGGAACTTACCACACATCATTTATTTCTTAGTCGTTTTTTTCAAAGTCTTCTGAATGTCTGATATCAGGAAAAGATTCAAACCCCGTACTCTTTATCACTCCATCTACCATCTTTATCTTTTCCTAACTTCAGATTAAGTGTGTTTCCCAAAAATGTTCAATCTTTACAGGTTTGCCGTCCGGTCCTCACTGTCTTACCAGAGCCGTGAATAGCTTTCAAATATTTGCGGCTGCTTCTTATTCTTATCGTGTTATCACTCGGTTATCTTGTTGTTATGAAATCTTTTCTCTTCTCTTCTTTTCTTTTCTTCTTTCTTTTTTTTTTTTTTTACCCAAAGCTTTCATTTTTCGTATTTATCGTTCTCGGAGTAAACCCGTGAAAAATTGCTTCTTTTCGACGTCTTCTTCTCACCGTTCCATTACTATTTCGAGCGAAAAAAAAGAAATAAGGTATCCCGTCCTCCTATATTTCTTTATCCATTTCATCTTTGATTTTTTCTGTAAAATTTTAGCTTTTGGGTGCATTGAGTGCTTGATTTTTGGGCATTAGTTTGTGACCCGAAGTGCATATTGTTGAAGGGAGAGTGAGATAACGTACAAGTGATGTGGGTTCTTGTTGGGGGACATTTATTTTTATGAGTAGTGAAGCAAGTTCTAAAGAATCTTCTTCGACAGATTGGGGTTTATGGAATAAACTAAATAAAAACACCAAAAAAGACTTATTAGAGGTATATAGAGAAATGTCGTTGAAGAAAATTAAATTGCGGTTGATAGAGATAGACAGTGACTCTGAATATAAGCGGAGTGAGGTCCCTGGTGAAAACAAGAATGCAGCTAACACCCCTGACTTACCAAGTAGTCATGATACTGAAAATGATACTTCTGATACTGCGAAATCGATACCGCATCGTTCGAAAATTCCTATGTACTATACTAGAGAAAGCTCATTTGAGATAGATTGGATTCGTTCGTCCATGAGAAAATCAGAGCTTACTAATTTGAGGGCAAGGTTTGACATACCCAACAGCGTCACTTTGAGACTACCTTTGAGAGGGGAGAAAGCGAGCAATCCTCGTAGAGGAGAGGTAGCCATCTTCGAAATCTTATTGGAACTCGGCCTTAGATTGCCTTTCCAGAGCTACTTCGTTAGAATCTTAGATGAACTGGATTTAGCTCCATGCCAGTTAGTTTTGAATTCTTGGAGGGTGTTGGTTGGGATGTATGTTTTATGGAATAAAATCGGTCATGGTGAGCCTTCCATTTCAGACCTTCGTAGACTTTATCAAGTGAGAGCAGGCCCAAAAACTAATCCTGGACTTTTTTATTTGGCTGCCCGTTCTAAGGGTGAAAGACCTGTGCCTGACTTCCCTGATTCAAACAAGTCTTGGAAAGATCGTTGGCTATTTGTCGGTGGAGAGTGGGGTCAGTCTATTGAGGTTGACGAAATCCAATTCTCGGTTCCTTCTTCTTTTTCTGCAGAAGGTGTTTTATTTTTTACTTTTAGGCATATATGATGTACAACGATATTTGTTGATCATGCTTTATCCTTTATGGAGAAGCTATTAACGTAAAGTTTGCTTCTTCAGCTTTTCGAGGAAAGAAACCAACTTTAGACCCTGCAGCTGAAGCTTTAATTCAATCGATTATTTCTGAATCACAAATACCTAGAGATTTATTTTCGGATTATAGTCTTAAAGCTTCTAGGTTGATAAGATTGATACCTCCATCCAAGAGAAAAAGTAAGTTTCATTTTGCTTCTGCAATCCTATCATTATTTTTATCGTTCTCCATATTTCTTGTTGTTTTTTCATTATTCATTTCATTTTGTCCATCCTTCATTCTTTTTCTTTATTGCTTTACTTTATATAAATATTTTTTGTATGCTTATCGGCTTCCTTTATTATGATTACTTGACATAACTTTTATCCACTTAGGCATGGCCCCAGGGAATGAAAGGAATGAGAAAGGAAAAAAGAAAGATTTCAGAGCAGCTCTAAAGAATTTGGCAGCTTTTACCGGTGCTTCTGGTTGCCGGAAGGAACATGCCGATGAAAAGGCTTTAGGGACCCAAAACGAGAAGGATGAGATATGTCCTATATCAGAAAGAGTATCCGAGAATGTCCTTTCCTAACCCACTGACCTGGTGATCTTTGATACGCAAACAAAGAAAAAACGCAAGGTTGGTATGTCAGTTGAAGGAACTTCTTCCTCTGTTCTCCAAGTAATTGATATCAGTGCCACGAAGCGAGATAGATATGAGCATATGGTACCCATGATCAAATCAATGGAGCGTGTAGTTTCTCAGGACTGGGCTGAGACAGAAGGGAAAATCGGGGAGAAGGAGATGCTACGTTTATGCTCAGAGTTTAATTATAAGGTAGCACCTATTTCTCGGAATTTATTTAACTTCCTTTCCCTTTACCTCACATCCTTTTTCTTCTTCTTCTTTTCCTTTTTTTTTTTTTTTTGGGTAGATGTCTTTCTGGTGGTCTAAGCATCGAGAGCAACTGTTTCAGCGGATTGATGATGCACACAGGATGTCTGAATTTGAACGAGAATGTAGCATACCGAAAAGAGATAAAGAGAGGCTACAGAAATGGGCTCCAGAGTTGCGGGATCAACATGAAAAACATATTCAGGAATTGCAGAAAGAAAATGAATATCTGAAAATTCAAGTCGCCGATTTGGATGATAGGTTGGCAGTGGCTATTCAAACTCAGGACGAAATTCGGGAAGAAGCGAATGCGAAGAGCTATGCTAGGGCGTTTTTCGATACTACGACTATGTTCAAAAACCGTTACCCTCAGCAAGACCTTTCTTGGCTAGACCAAGCGCTTAAAATTGTTCAAGAAATTCAAGGTGAGGAGTCGGAAAAAAAGGATGATGAAGATGGTGTCAATCTGAAGTCCAGGGAGAAACAAACGGAGAAGGATGATATTGTCGGTGATCCTGAGGACCCGACTGGGAACAGTGGTGTTGATGTAACACCTCCCAAGTGGTACGTATTTTGTATATATACACGTTAGTTTCTATTGGTTTGTACGTAAGTAGCTTAATACACTTAAGGTATTTCTTTTGAAATATTTTATGAGTGTATTTAGTATTAGATAAGAGTTTACTTAGAAAGGCCCAAATATAAAATTAGAGTATCAATACATGGGTGTATTTAGTGGTAAGTGTTGGTGTACTTAGTAAGGCCCAAATTACCATTTTAACCCTAAGTATAAATACATCCTATTTCTTGTTTTAGAAAGAGAAACAACATTTTGCAGATTTTAAGAGAGAGAGAGAGAGAGAGAGAGAGAAGAATTTGAAGAGAAAATTTAGTTTTCAAGGAGAAATTAAGAAGATTTAAGGTAATTTTCTCTCCTCTTTAAGATTTATTGTGTTATATATGATTAGATTGTGTTTTGGAAGTATATTTTGTATGAAGATTACATGAATATGCTGAGTATATATTGATTTGAATTATTTGTGGTTGTGAATATGATTTGGTGGTGGAATTGGTGAAGAACTTGGTAGAAGATGATTGTTGTTGTCAAAGGAAGGTTTTGCAGAACTTAGACCTTGAACAGTAGCTTGATCCGAAAATTTTATAAACTTTTATTCGTCTTATTTTGGAAAACTGATTTAACTGGAAATATTAGGCATCAAAAGGGTCATGATAAATTTTATTTCATTTGAAAATGTTGAATATTCGATTTTATATGAATTTTCCGATCTGACCCTGAGAAGCTGAAAAATGTTGATTTCTGCAGATTATATGAATTGTACAATTTTCTGGGTTAACCAAACGGTATCCAAAAATTACGAAATTTTACAAACCTATTTCTACTTATGTTTATTATAACATATTAAAATTTCATGCCCGGATTCTATGTATATAATATGTTATGAATTTTCAAAGTAGTTTATATCACTAAGAATGTGCAGTTTACAGAATCTGCAGAGTGTAAAGTAAAGCTTGTTTAAATTGGTTTCGACATGAATTATGTCTTTTAAATTTTATCCTGCTACTGAATATGTGTCTATATGATTTCTGGAAAGTTTCATGGCCATTGGATAAGTGTTAGATTTATTAAAAATCAGATACTTAGATATACTCAGTGATGCTCTGTTTTTGGGGCCTAGTGGCTAAGTGTTATAAATGACAAAACAAATAGTTACAAATTAAATTAAGGACCTATATTTTTATATGGGGTTATATAATGTTCCATTATGACTATATTCTGATTTCATGAGGAAATGATATCATTTAGGATATAAGAAAAATTGTTGACGGGCCTAAGGACAGAATTAGTATGTTTGTTTGATGAAATGTTATATGTTGGATTTTGTGCAATTTTGCTTATGAGATCAATTTTGATTTTAGGATTTATCTGATTGTGTGATCTTGGTGGGAACATCAAGAGGTAAGTATACTAGATTTTTTTATGGGATCACAATAAATATATACAGTTATGTGTGACTATGTTACAAAAGTTTTGGAATTGTGTATTAATATGCAAGCATCAATTTGCTTATGATTATATGCCAAAATATTTGTTTATAACTTTGTGTTTATGTGCTGTGCATGAGTCATTAAGCATTGACATTGCCATGCACACATGCATAAATGATTTTGAGACATGAGAAAGTGGTTTTGTAAGAAACATATTTGTGAAAGTTACGACTTCGTATTTTTTTTAGGGTATCCGAATTCATTACTTTCTTAGTAGGCAATTATAAGTGTTTGGAGCCTTTTGATATGTGTGGCCATTCCTTCGGGTTTGGTATATTTGATATGTGTTATGTGTTCCGTATGACATGGGAGAGACCTTTGGGTACCCTTAGGACTTGTGAGTCTTCGCAATTGTGCGTTGACGGATTTGTGCATGTGGGAGGACTCGCCGATGATCAGGGCGAGGGTGTGGCTCTTACCTTCGGGCATGAGTGTTTATTGTGTTTAAAATTTTGTGCCCCACTTGCTGATACCCCATATACGGAAAGTCATCGACGGGTGACTCAGGCTCAATATGTGATATGTGAAGTCCTACTAAGTAGTAATTGAATAAAGATATTCCTAGTTAAATGTAAATGAAAGTTTGAAAGTGAATGATTGTTGAGAACAAGTTTGATGTGATTTTGTATCACGTATTTTGTAATGAACATGGTTATTATCATGTTACATATTCATCTCATGCATTATATAATTATTATATATATATATATATATGTATGTATTTTTGTCTATGAAAAACTAGTATGCTTACTGAGTTTATACTCATTATAGTTTATTGTGATTCCCAGATAAATGATTGTGTGCGTAGTGGATTTGGCGAAGCTTCTGCTGTCCCTTGGTTCCCTAAGTTTAGGACATTGGCTTGTATTTTATTCTTAGTTATTAAATATGATGGCTTGGAGACTAGACAATGAAGACTTTTTGAATAGATTTTGTGTTAATAAATAATTGATGAATTTTCCTAGTGAAATGTATTTCTTGATATGTGTTTGATAGATCACTCTTTGACTTCCGCAAGTCGGGGTGTGACAGTTTGGTATCAGAGCAAAGGTTTAGGATTCTGTAGACATTTAGCTATAGTAGTCAAGGGAACCAAGTACAACGCCAAATCCTTAGGGTCTTGTATGTTTATATTTTGTGTGTATGTACTTAGTACATATTACTAACCATTGTTTGAGTTGGATTAGTGAAATGGCGAGAAATTCAAGGACGACAAGTGTCTCGAATGCAAATGCAAGAAATATGGCTAGAGATCAAGATGCGCCAGTGACTCAAAATGCAGGAGTGGGCCAAGTTGACTCTAATACCATTATTCAGAATTTTGTGCAAGCCATTACAAATGCCATGGAGCAAAGACCGCAAACATCCAATGGGAGTGCTAGTTCTAACACCATGCGCGTGGTAGAACAATTCAGGAAGCTGCAACCACCATTCTTTGAAGGCTCAATTAATCCATTGGTTGCTGAAGAGTGGGTTCGAGAATTGGAAAAGATTTTCCGCTTGATAGACTGCACAGATCAACAGAAGGTCACATGTGCCACTTATATGCTTAAAGGAAGTGCTAGCCATTGGTGGGAGATGACTAGCAGGGCTCAGGATATGGAGGGATATAATGTTACATGGGACAGGTTTAAAGAGCTGTTTGATGAAAAGTACTTCCCTCAATCTTTGAGAGATGACAAAGAGGCAGAGTTTATCCAACTCACCCAGGGTTCCAAGTCTCTGATAGAGTATGAAAGGAAGTTTGAAGAATTATCAAGGTTTGCTCCACACTTATTAGACACTGAGGCACGTAAGGCTAGACGTTTTGAGAGGGGGCTTAAACCAGAATTGAGGAAATTGATCTCTGTACTTGAATTGAAGACTTACAGCGCGGTGCTTCAAAAGGCTCAGATTTTGGCAAAAGATGAAGTGGAAGCTACAGCATCAGAACCTAAAGATGTGGGTCAAAACTCCCAGAATAAAAAGACATGGATTAAGCCTCACATAAAGAGATCTGACAAATGGAAGGGAAAGAAAAGGCAAAGAGATGACAAGACAGAGAAGCGTGACTTGCCACTTTGTGAAACTTGTGGAAGATATCATGGTGGAACATGCTACAGGAAAACTGGAGCTTGCTTCAAGTGTGGAAAGCCTGGGCATTTCATTCAGAATTGTCCAGAGATGAAAAATGTGCAAGGAGGTCCAAGGAAAGATCAAAGAGTTCAAGCAAGGGTGTATGCTCTCACCAGGCAAGAAGCAGAAGATTCTCCCTCTGTTGTGACAGGTACAATTTGTATATCTGGACATAGCGCATTAGCTCTTTTTGATTCGGGTTCTACGCATTCATTTGTGTCGCATGCATTTGCTAGAGGATTATGTATTGCACCTACTTTGTTGGATGATGAGTTATGTGTGGGAACCCCTTCAGGGAGTTTATTGTGTGCTAACGAAGTTTTACGATCATGTAAGATTGGAATAGGCGAAAGGATTTTAGTGGCAAACTTAATACTTTTGCCTATGCATGACTTTGATGTTATTTTGGGTATGGATTGGTTATCTACCTACCATGCTAGTGTAAAATGCTACGAGAAAGAAGTGATATTTCGACCACCTGGCGAGACAGAATTCAAATTTGTGGGTACTAAATTGTTTGTGATGCCAAGGGTAATTTCAGCTTTACAGGCTTGGAAATATTTAAAGAAAGGTTGTATGGGTTTCTTGGCCAGTGTAATTGATACTGAGAAGGTAGAAGTGAACTTACAAGATGTTCCTGTTGTAAGTGAGTTTATTGATGTTTTTCCTGAGGATTTACCCGGTACCCCTCCTGGTCGCGAGATCGAGTTCAGCATAGAGCTTGTTCCCGGAACAACACCAATATCCAAGGCACCATATCGTATGGCACCGTTGGAACTTAAGGAACTCAAGAAACAACTGGAAGAACTACTCGAGAAGGGTTTCATTAGCCCAAGTGTTTCACCGTGGGGTGCTCCTGTGCTATTTGTCAAAAAGAAGGATGGGATGATGAGATTATGTATTGATTATCGGGAGCTGAATCGAGTAACTGTGAAGAATAAGTATCCGCTTCCAAGAATCGATGATTTGTTTGATCAGCTACAAGGGTCTTCGGTTTTCTCGAAGATTGATCTTCGTTCTGGCTATCATCAATTGAAGATCAAGACAGAAGACATTCCTAAAACTGCTTGTCGAACGAGATATGGACATTATGAGTTCGTGGTAATGCCATTTGGATTAACAAATGCTCCTGCTGCTTTTATGGACCTTATGAATCGCGTGTTCAAGGACTATTTGGATAAATTTGTGATCGTGTTCATAGATGATATTTTGGTGTATTCTAAGAGTAAAGAAGAACATGAAGATCATTTGAGGATGGTATTACAAGTTTTGAGGGAAAAACAACTTTATGCAAAATTCAAGAAATGCGAATTTTGGTTTCATCGAATTGCATTCTTGGGACATGTTGTTTCTTCCGAAGGTATCTCTGTGGATCCAAGCAAAATAGAAGCAGTTGTGGATTGGCCTAGACCGACTAACATTGGAGAAGTTCGTAGCTTTCTTGGGTTGGCTGGATATTATAGGCAATTTGTTGAGGGATTTTCTAGGATTGCTACTCCTTTAACACAGTTAACAAGGAAGAATGTCAAATTTCAGTGGTCTGATGAGTGTGAGAAAAGCTTTCAAGAACTTAAGCATCGATTGGTGACTGCCCCAGTGTTGACAATTCCTACGGGATCTGGTGGATATGTAATTTATAGTGATACTTCTCTTAAAGGTCTCAGTTGCGTGTTGATGCAAAATGGAAAAGTTGTAGCTTACGCCTCTCGACAATTAAAGAATTATGAGAAGAACTACCCAACTCATGACTTGGAGTTAGCAGCTGTGGTATTTGCTCTTAAAATTTGGCGGCATTATCTTTATGGAGAGAAGTGTGAGATTTATACCGACCATAAAAGCCTCAAGTACTTTTTCATACAAAAGGAGCTAAATATGAGACAACGCCGATGGCTTGAGTTGGTGAAGGATTATGATTGCACGATCAACTACCACCCTGGAAAAGCTAATGTAGTTGCAGATGCTTTAAGTAGAAAATCTGTAGGAAGTCTGGCTACGCTTTTGACCACTCAGAAGCAAATCCTACTAAATTTTGATAAGTTTGGCATCGAAGTTGTGAAGGGTGACATTAAGGCTTATGTTGCACAGTTATCTATACAGTCTACTTTGATCGAGAGGATTAAAAAGGCACAACAGTCTGATGAATTTTTGAAAAAGATCATGGAAGAAGTTTTAGCAGGCAGGAGACCTGGATTCATGGTATCCGATGACAGCGTATTACGCTTTGAAGGTAGGCTTTGTGTTCCTAACAACAAGGACATAAAGTATGAAATTTTAACAGAGGCACATAATTCTTTGTATACCATTCATCCTGGTAGCACAAAGATGTATCAAGACCTTCGAGTGATTTATTGGTGGGTTAATATGAAGAAAGAGATTGCACAATTTGTTGAGCAATGTCTGACATGTCAACAAATTAAGGCTGAACATCAAAGACCATCTGGGTTGTTGAAACCTTTGTTAGTACCTGAATGGAAATGGGAACGCATAGCTATGGATTTTGTTGTGGGGTTACCAAAGACACAAAAAGGTTATAATGCAGTTTGGGTGATTGTTGACAGGCTGACAAAGTCCACACATTTTATTCCGGTGAATACTACTTATTCTATGGATAAGTATGCAAAATTATATATGGATGAGATTGTGAGGTTACATGGTATACCGGTTTCTATTGTTTCTAATAGAGATCCTCGATTCACCTCAATATTTTGGAAGAGTTTACACAAAGCCATGGGGACTAAGTTGAATTTCAGCACTGTATTCTACCCACAAACAGATGGGCAATCTGAAAGAACCATCCAAATCCTTGAAGATATGTTACGAGCTTGTGTGATGGATTTCAATGGTAGTTGGGACACACATTTGCCGCTAGTAGAATTCGCATACAATAATAGTTATCAATCTACGATTGGTATGGCTCCTTACGAAGCTCTTTATGGAAGAAAATGTAGATCTCCAGTACATTGGGATGAAGTTGGTGAAAGGAAAGTTTTGGGACCAGAGATTGTCCAACAAACATGTGAAGTAATTGAAAAGATAAGAGAAAGAATGAAAATGGCTCAGAGTAGACAAAAGAGCTATGCCGATAATCGAAGAAAAAGCTTGGAGTTTGCAGTGGGTGATAAAGTATTCCTAAAAGTTGCTCCAATGAAGGGAGTCATGAGATTTGGCAAGAAAGGAAAATTGAGTCCAAGGTTTATTGGCCCTTTTGAGATACTTGAGAGGGTAGGAGATGTGGCTTATCAGCTTGCTCTTCCTCCATCATTATCTAGAGTACATAATGTTTTTCACGTGTCCATGCTACGAAAGTATATTCCTAGCTCAGAACATGTGATAAGATATGAACCGCTCCATCTCAGGGAGGATCTTACCTATGAAGAGACACGTATTCAAATATTGGATCGGAAAGAGCAAGTGTTGCGTACACGGAAGATACCTTTCGTAAAAATTCTATGGCGAAACCATTCTATTGAAGAGGCTACATGGGAAAGAGAGGATGAAATGCAAATGAAGTATCCTCACCTCTTTGAGTGACAAGCAAATGAATTTCGAGGACGAAATTCTTCTAAGGAGGGGAGAAATTGTAACACCTCCCAAGTGGTACGTATTTTGTATATATACACGTTAGTTTCTATTGGTTTGTACGTAAGTAGCTTAATACACTTAAGGTATTTCTTTTGAAATATTTTATGAGTGTATTTAGTATTAGATAAGAGTTTACTTAGAAAGGCCCAAATATAAAATTAGAGTATCAATACATGGGTGTATTTAGTGATAAGTGTTGGTGTACTTAGTAAGGCCCAAATTACCATTTTAACCCTAAGTATAAATACATCCTATTTCTTGTTTTAGAAAGAGAAACAACATTTTGCAGATTTTAAGAGAGAGAGAGAGAGAGAGAGAGAGAGAGAGAAGAATTTGAAGAGTAAAATTTAGTTTTCAAGGAGAAATTAAGAAGATTTAAGGTAATTTTCTCTCCTCTTTAAGATTTATTGTGTTATATATGATTAGATTGTGTTTTGGAAGTATATTTTGTATGAAGATTACATGAATATGCTGAGTATATATTGATTTGAATTATTTGTGGTTGTGAATATGATTTGGTGGTGGAATTGGTGAAGAACTTGGTAGAAGATGATTGTTGTTGTCAAAGGAAGGTTTTGCAGAACTTAGACCTTGAAACAGTAGCATGATCCGAAAATTTTATAAACTTTTATTCGTCTTATTTTGGAAAACTGATTTAACTGGAAATATTAGGCATCAAAAGGGTCATGATAAATTTTATTTCATTTGAAAATGTTGAATATTCGATTTTATATGAATTTTCCGATCTGACCCTGAGAAGCTGAAAAATGTTGATTTCTGCAGATTATATGAATTGTACAATTTTCTGGGTTAACCAAACGGTATCCAAAAATTACGAAATTTTACAAACCTATTTCTACTTATGTTTATTATAACATATTAAAATTTCATGCCCGGATTCTATGTATATAATATGTTATGAATTTTCAAAGTAGTTTATATCACTAAGAATGTGCAGTTTACAGAATCTGCAGAGTGTAAAGTAAAGCTTGTTTAAATTGGTTTCGACATGAATTATGTCTTTTAAATTTTATCCTGCTACTGAATATGTGTCTATATGATTTCTGGAAAGTTTCATGGCCATTGGATAAGTGTTAGATTTATTAAAAATCAGATACTTAGATATACTCAGTGATGCTCTGTTTTTGGGGCCTAGTGGCTAAGTGTTATAAATGACAAAACAAATAGTTACAAATTAAATTAAGGACCTATATTTTTATATGGGGTTATATAATGTTCCATTATGACTATATTCTGATTTCATGAGGAAATGATATCATTTAGGATATAAGAAAAATTGTTGACGGGCCTAAGGACAGAATTAGTATGTTTGTTTGATGAAATGTTATATGTTGGATTTTGTGCAATTTTGCTTATGAGATCAATTTTGATTTTAGGATTTATCTGATTGTGTGATCTTGGTGGGAACATCAAGAGGTAAGTATACTAGATTTTTTTATGGGATCACAATAAATATATACAGTTATGTGTGACTATGTTACAAAAGTTTTGGAATTGTGTATTAATATGCAAGCATCAATTTGCTTATGATTATATGCCAAAATATTTGTTTATAACTTTGTGTTTATGTGCTGTGCATGAGTCATTAAGCATTGACATTGCCATGCACACATGCATAAATGATTTTGAGACATGAGAAAGTGGTTTTGTAAGAAACATATTTGTGAAAGTTACGACTTCGTATTTTTTTTAGGGTATCCGAATTCATTACTTTCTTAGTAGGCAATTATAAGTGTTTGGAGCCTTTTGATATGTGTGGCCATTCCTTCGGGTTTGGTATATTTGATATGTGTTATGTGTTCCGTATGACATGGGAGAGACCTTTGGGTACCCTTAGGACTTGTGAGTCTTCGCAATTGTGCGTTGACGGATTTGTGCATGTGGGAGGACTCGCCGATGATCAGGGCGAGGGTGTGGCTCTTACCTTCGAGCATGAGTGTTTATTGTGTTTAAAATTTTGTGCCCCACTTGCTGATACCCCATATACGGAAAGTCATCGACGGGTGACTCAGGCTCAATATGTGATATGTGAAGTCCTACTAAGTAGTAATTGAATAAAGATATTCCTAGTTAAATGTAAATGAAAGTTTGAAAGTGAATGATTGTTGAGAACAAGTTTGATGTGATTTTGTATCACGTATTTTGTAATGAACATGGTTATTATCATGTTACATATTCATCTCATGCATTATATAATTATTATATATATATATATATATATGTATGTATTTTTGTCTATGAAAAACTAGTATGCTTACTGAGTTTATACTCATTATAGTTTATTGTGATTCCCAGATAAATGATTGTGTGCGTAGTGGATTTGGCGAAGCTTCTGCTGTCCCTTGGTTCCCTAAGTTTAGGACATTGGCTTGTATTTTATTCTTAGTTATTAAATATGATGGCTTGGAGACTAGACAATGAAGACTTTTTGAATAGATTTTGTGTTAATAAATAATTGATGAATTTTCCTAGTGAAATGTATTTCTTGATATGTGTTTGATAGATCACTCTTTGACTTCCGCAAGTCGGGGTGTGACAGTTGAAGCTATTTCCCCGGAGGCGCCCTTACTTGATACCCTTGATGCCGTTTAATGTGCTCCTACTTTTTGGTTTTGATGATAGATGTTTATTAGATTTTGGATTTCATGTAGGTTTGGTACCTTATGTTGGTTTCTATATGCATGGGTTATTTTGTGGAATGTTGATGAATAGCTCGTATTAATTCGCCTTCAAAGTGCCTATGTTGATGGGTGGTTTATTTTGAATTCCATATGTGTCCTTTGTCGGTATATCGAGAATTTGGTTGTTTCTTGTGTCTGGCGTGTTTTCACACATGTCTACATGTATCTACTTTGTCGTTTATTCTGGGAATTTAGTGCTTCCGCATTTTGCATGCATATTCGTATGCTTCTGAATTTGCATGTGCTCATATATCAGGGCAATGAGACTACCATGGAGTTTTCTCGATAGATTATGGTTAATAATAATTTTTATTCTTGCATTCCCGCCAGAGGAGACTTTTTGCGATCAAGAGACAGGTGGCTGGAGGCGAATTAACAAGTGCTCTTGGTCTTGTCTTTTAGCTATGATCAATAGGTTAATTATTAGTATTAACGACGGTAATATGAACGGACATAAGAAAGTTTGGTAAAGTTTACCATGCAAAAGGGAACTCGTAGCGTGAATAAGCATGATAATATTTTCCCCTGTAGGAATTGTAATATATTTAACTACAATTGAGTTTGTTGCCTCATTAATGGATTATTTTTTTTCTTTGTTAATTAATTTAATATACTAGTTAGCAAAAGTAAAGTCTGCTCCATTAATGTTTATCTATTGTGGGCCAAAGCATGTATTCATACAATTAATCATTAAATTAGACAAAAGTTGCTTGTAAGCATGCCTTTTATTATTATTATTTATTGTGTGTATATGTATATTGACAAATTCGTCATTTCGGTTATAGATATATTTGTCATGATAATTTTTCAATAAACTGATTAAAGCTTCTTGCATAGGGAGATAATAATTAATGAAGATATGATGGCCCACTTGCTTAGTACAAAATATTAAATTAGACGTACGAACATTAATATATATATATATATATATATATATATATATATATATATATATATATGAGTTGTTGGTACGTGTAGTCAACGTGATTTACATATCTCCAATTTTATTTAATTGGAATACATGACTAAAATGACTAATAAAAATTTTAAGAAATGTGAATTCTGAAATTTTAAACAACCTTCTCTTAAAGAGAAAAATAAAAAAAATAATTTAATCACAATCTTGATAATTTATATTGGGGAATGAGGTGTATAGACTTTTATGTCGAACGTGAAATACGATGCATTTTGTAATATATTTTATACTGTAGTCGAGTATTTTGTATTTTTAGTTTCTATGATTCAAGGGTTTGCTTTATTACTTTGGGGCATCATTGTATTTGTTAATAGTCCGCAGAGGCTTTGTTTGGCTACAATGAGGCGGTTTGTCAATACCTTAGGGTGCCGTTGTGTTTACTGATAGTCCAAGAGGACTTTGTTTGATTACCGCGAGGACGGTTTCTCAATACCTAGGGGTACCATCGTGTTTACTGATAAGTTCGAGGGGACTTTGCTTGATTCTTGTGAGGGCAGTTTCTCGGTACCTAGGAGTACCGTCCTGTTTTCTAATAGCCCAAGGGGACTTTGTCTGATTTTCGCAAGGGCGGTTTCTCGATACCTAGGGGTACCGTCGTGTTTACTGATAAGTCCGAAGGGACTTTGCCTGATTCCTGCGAGGGCAGTTTCTCGGTACCCAGGGGTACCGTCCTGTTTCTAATAGTCCAATGAGACTTTGTCTGATTACCGCGATGGCAGTTTCTCGATACATAACGGTACCGTCCTGTTTGCCAATAGCCTAAAAGGACTTTGTCTGATTACCGCGAGGGCGGTTTCTCGGTACCTAAGGGTACCGTCCTGCTTGCTAATAGCCCAAGGGGACTTTATCTAATTACCGCGAGGGCGGTTTCTTGGTACCTAGGGGTATCGTAGTGTTTATGGATAAGTCCGTGAGGACTTTGTCTAATTACAGCGAGGGCGGTTTCTCGGTACCTAAGGGTACCGTAGTATTTTACTGATAAGTCCGAGGGGACTTTGTCTAATCTATTTTTTTTTTTAAAAAAGTGATAATCTATCTTATTTTATATTAATGAAGATCTAAATAGTTAAAATACTTCGAATGTAAAAAAGAAAAAACAAAACTAATAGGTAAATAAAACAAAATAAAATAAGGTAAAATATTAACTACTTGCCTTTGTTTTGACAGTGATTCCTTTTACGGATGATATTTTTTTAGCATGTCTGCGTTCCATGGTTTGCTGATCATCCTTCCGTCCAGGTGTCTAAGGCGGTACGTTCCAGGCCTGACTGCTTCTATGACTTTGTATGGCCCCTCCCAACTTGGACCAAATGCTCCTTCCCCAGGCTTTCGAGTTGCCAATGTGACCATTCGTAAGACTAAATCTCCCTCCATGAACCTTCTTGCCTTGACTTTTTTATTGTAGTATCGTGCTATTCGTTGCTGGTAAACTGCTACGCGAATATGAGATTCTTCTCTTTTTTCCTCCAAAAGGTCGAGATTTAAGTTGAGAGCCTCGTAATTCTTTTTCTCTTGGAAGTTGGTAATTCGGTACGTTGGTATCCCAATCTCTGCTGGTATTATTGCTTCAAAGCCAAATGATAAAGAAAATGGGGTTTCCCCTATTGCTGTTCTACTAGTTGTTCGGCATGCCCATAGTACTTCTGGAAGCTCATCTACCCAGTTTCCTTTTTTGTCATCTAATTTAGTCTTCAGTGCCTTCTTTATTGTCTTGTTGGTTGCTTCCACCTGCTCGTTTGCTTGAGGGTGAGTTGGGGATGCAAACATGAGGTTCATCCCTAACTCAGAACACCAGCACCGAAATTTATTATTGTCGAATTGTTTCTCATGGTCCACAATGATTGCATGTGGTATGCCGAATCGGTAAACAATATTTCGTCGAATGAAATCAGTAGTTTTCTTCTCCGTGATAATTGCCAATATTTCTGTTTCTACCCATTTGGTGAAGTAGTCGATTGCTACTATTGCATATTTCATTTGGGCCCTTCCCATTAGCAGAGGTCCAATCAGATCTACTCCCCATTGTGCAAAAGGCCACGGGCTTATTAGGGAATTTAGGTTCTCATGAGGTTGTTTTATTTTGTTTCCATGCAGTTGGCATTTCTCGCATCTACTCACCAACTGGGATGTGTCTTTATGGATCGTTAGCTAATAATAGCCTTGCCTTAATACTTTGTATGCTAAAGTCCTAGCTCCTTCATGATTTCCATAGATTCCTTCATGTATTTCTCTCATCACATAATTGGCTTCATTTGGCAATAAACATCGTAGATATGGTAGAGTGTATCCTCATCAGTATAAAGTTCCATCGATCCGACTATAACGAGTGGCTTTATATCTTAGCTTATTTGCTTTATTCTTATCAGCTGATAATTTTCCATTCTCGAGGTATTGCTGAATTGGATTCATCCATAAGGAAGCATCCTGGATAACATTTACTACTTGTTCTATTGTCGAGCTGATGCTTGGTTGTATGACGAGTTCGATGGGCACCGACTTTGGCTCTAAATTTTGAATACTTAATGCAAGTTTGGCTAGGGAATATGCTTTTGCATTATCTTTTCTAGGGATCTGATCAATTCTAACATGCCCTAATTTCTTCATCAACTTTCGTACCTCTGTTAGGTAAGCTTTCATCTTCCATTCTTTTGCTTGAAAATTCCCGTTCACCTGATTTATTATTAATTAAGAATCACCTTGGATATGTATATTAGTAACTTGTAATTCTACGGCTATCTTCAGACCGACTATCAGTGTCTCGTACTCTACCTCGTTGTTTGTGACCTTGAAACCGAACCTTAATGCATAAACAAATTCTTTTCCTTTCAGGGTTTATTCGCACTATTCCTGCTCCTGCTCCTGCTCCTTGGGAATTTGTCGCTCCATCTATATATAACTTCCATTCGCCTAGTCTTAAGGTCTTGACATTCAGGACAAATGCTTTGGGTAGTGAATCTTCTGAATTAGGTTGTTATGAAATAAAATCTGCTAAGGCTTGTGCCTTAATGGCAATTCGAGGTCGGTACTCAAGGTCTAATTCACTCAGTTTGATAGCCCATTTTACTAGTCTTCCGGATAAGTCAGATGGTGCAAGACCTGGCGCAGAGGTTGATTAGTCAAAACTATAATTCGATGAGCCAAAAAGTAGAGACGCAACTTTTTGGCTGCTGTGATTAGAGCTAAAGCCAATTTTTCAGATTGGGAATATCGGGTCTCTGGGTCCAATAGAACTTTGCTAACATAATATATAGGTTAAAAAACTCCCTTCTCGGGTTTTGACCGCACTTACGGCGCATTCTGATACCAATAAATACAAAAATAGATCCTCCCCCTTTTTAGGTGTAACTAAGAGTGGTGCCCTGATAAGATATTCCTTGATCTCTTAGAAAGCCTTCCCACACTCTTCATTCCATGTCATGTTCTTTCCTTGCTTGATGACCCTAAAGAATTCCTTACATTTATCCGTTGAACGTGAGATAAATCTGCTGAGAGATGCTAGCTTGCCAGTCAGACTTTGCACTTCTTTTAGAGTGCAGGGGGATTTCATGTCTAACACTGCTATGATCTTATGAGGGTTTACTTCTATCCCTCTTTCACTTACTATGTAGCCAAGAAATTTATCAGAGTTAACTCCAAAGGAACATTTTTCCGGGTTTAGTTTCATATGATACCTCCGTAGCTGTTTGAAGGTTTGCGCTAGATGTTCTATATGGACTGGAATATTTGTGGATTTGGTTATCATGTCGTCTACATATACCTCCATCGTCTTTCCAATCGAACACTTGAACACTTTATTGACTAGTCTTTGGTATGTTGCTCTAGCGTTTTTTAAACCAAACGGCATAACTTTGTAGCAGTATAGTCCTTGGTCCGAGTAGAAAGCAGTTTTCTCCTGATCTGGTTCGTACATTTGTATTTGGTTATATCCTGAAAAGGCGTCCATGAAACTCAAAATTTTATGCCCTGCTGTAGCATCAACTAGTTGATTATTTTTAGGCAAAGGGTAGCTGTCTTTAGGGCAAGCCTTGTTTAAATCTGTAAAGTCTACTGCTACAATTTTTAGGTTGTAATACCCAAGTGTAGGTTTGTCAAGTAATAAAGATTCGGAAGTCCGAGTGTCGGTCCTCAGGGAATTGGTTATACTAAATCCACAAGTCCAAAGTCCAAAGTCCAAATATTGTGAAAGTAGATTGAAATTTTGATTATTAACTTGAAATTAATTATTATTGAATATTAGGGCATTAGGGATCCATTTTAATGATATGTATAGAAATTATTCTTGATCCTTTTTTTTTATACACAATTAAGATTTAAATAAGAAATAACCTTAATTGGAGGATGGATAACATTTAAGCACAAAGAAACTAAAAGACTTACCTTTGAATTGAAGTGAAAAACCATAGGTTGCCTTGCTCTTGATATGTAGAAAACATCCAAGCATTCAATGTACCCTTAGTTAACAATGAATCAAGGTTTCTAACAAACCAAAATACTTGCAAAATATAGTACTCACTCAAAAGGAAAGTTGACAATGAAGAACAAACTAAAGGATCAAAGAACAATACTATACAACCATCAAAAGTTCACCCTTTGCCCTAATTACGAAATTAGAAATACATGGAGTAAAGAAAATATGAAGAAGAAGAAATGAAAGTGTTTTTGAGAATACAAGCCTCTTTTTTTCTAAGCTTTCAAAACCAAGGTTTATATAGGCAAGGTAAAGGAGAATTCGCACATGTGAATACAAGTAAGTGGCAGGTTTCATCATAGCATTATCATCCACATTGAGAAGCACGTTTGACTGTCTTCCACTCCGAATTAGAGAAATGTTTCTTCTTCAAAGATATGGCCCCATGAGTAATCTTTCCAATGCTTCATGAATCATGGTATTTGGACCTATGTAGTGAAAGTTACACTTAAAATATTAAGGCATGTTTAAATCGAAACGTTGACAGCTACTGTTTAAATGATAATTATTTTCAACCACCCAGATGCACGAATTGGAATTTTTCCATAACATCACAGTTATAGCTGTCTCTTTCAAGATTCATTTGAATCAAGAACCAACCCAATTGGAGCATTGTGGAGAGAGTTAGAGCCAAAATACCGAAGGATATGCACAGGTCCAGGCTTCAAATGGTAGGCCACATTTTGTTGTATTGCCTCAAACATCTGGTGGTAAATCATTTCAAAATCGAAAATGACATCTGAAAATGAATTATGAAAAATTTAGTCAGCTTCCATTTGAAACAAAAATCATTATATTTGGAAGTGGGTAGACAAAGATATGACCATTTAACTAATTAGTGCTTCAAATAGGAAATATGATGTTGACCATTTTTTTTCAATTACAACTTGGCCACCTTTCACCTATGTATAAAATACACTACATTACTATTTTACATAAGTATTATATGCATGTCAACTTATATAATTATACATATTTACATGTAATTGAGATTTAGATCATAAAAACATGCAAATTAAAGTTATGCCAATGAAATTCATAATTTTTGCACAAATAGGGACTTTAAATTAAATAGTATGTAATAGTGTCTTCTAAAATATATATAAATGACACACTTTTAGACACTTATCATCTACACACATTCTCCATTTTTCGTTGGCTTTCTTCACCATTACTCCGTTCGCTACCCATTCTGGATAATACGCCTCTTTAATAAAACCAACTTTTAGTAATTTGTCCACTTCTTCATGTATTGCAACATATCTTTCCTGGTTGAAGATCCGCCTTTTTTGCTTTATAGGTCGAGTTTTTGGGTCTACTGATAGTCGATGACATATGACTTCCTGATCGATTCCAGGCATGTCTGTATAAGACCAAGCGAACACATCTGCACTACCCCTTAGGAAGTCAATTAATTGTTCTTTTTCGGCTGGCTCAAGATTTGCACCAATTTTCACTGTCCTTGTTAGGTATGTGGACGAAATTATTACATCTTCATAAATCTCCCTTGATTGCGGCCGATCATTGGTAAAGATGTCACCTTTTGGAGTTATTGGTTTCTCGATACTTATACAGAATGTCTTTCTAGTAGTTGTTGCGTAGCAATTTCGAGTCTCCTTTTGATTTCCTCTTACAACTCCTATGCCTTTATCTGTCCTGAACTTCATTTTTTGATAGTGGATAGATTCAACAACTTGTGCGTTCTTAAAAAATGGTCTTCCTATCAGTACCTTATACGGGATTGAGTGGTCTACCACAAGAAAATCAATCATTTGGGTCTTTACATATGGACTTGTCCCCATGGTAATTGGCAGTTTCACTGTTCCCAAAGGCATGATGTAACCATCACCAAATCCATACAACGTGGTCCGCACCGGATCCAACTTAATTTGGTCAATGAAAATCTTGTTTATCTCCTGACCGGCTATGTTCATAGCAACTACTATTGCATCGTCATGAGGATATATTACATCTTTCTCATTTTAATCTGAAAAAATTATAGGTATAGAAAAAGTTTTTTGACGTTTATGTGTCTGTATACTAAAGACATTGGTCGGGTAGTTGGGCCTAGTTGAGTGTCTTGAGTAATTTTTTCTTGCATTATTTGAGTCTCCAGCTAGAGTTGGTCCCCCCGCTATTACCATGATTATGGAGGGTGGGTTTTTGTCTTAATTTTCTTGTTGCTCCTCTTTGGTCACTATGTATAAGTTTAGATAACTGTTTTTGACTAATGTCTCAACATGTCGTTTGAGGCTCATGCATTCTTCTGTAGTGTGACCGTGATCCTGATGAAACGAACATCGCTTATTCCTATTCCTCATCTCTAGAGGTGACATCATCTTCCTAGGTTCTACGACTAAGCCCCGCTGCCTAATATATTCTAAAATGACTTCAAGTGGTGCATTTAAGGGTGTGAACTCCATGTTTCTTTCTCTGTGTGTCATTCCTTGGGTATGGTTCGTGACTCTTGGTTCTAAACTTTGTAACGTGAATGTTGTTCTCTTATCTATACTCGACCTCTCGTAGTCGTGACCTCATGAGTTCTGGTCCTGGTTGTTATGCCCTAGCCTTGAACGAGATCCTATTTGTGTCCATTCTTTTTTCCCTTAAAGTTCAGACCTTGGGTTTCTAGAGCCTTCAGACACTTTTTCCTTATAAGGTTTATCGACGCGGTGTTCTCGAGTACGATCTGAATCACGAATGGTAATTTTGTTTGCACTCGTGCCCTCTTCTTGTTGTCTTTTCTCCATTTCTTCCTGCTCTAGAAGTATCCCTTCTTTTGCCTTCAGATATGCTTTCTCGTAGGTATTTATTGACGTTTTCCTTATTTTGAGCCACAACCAACCTGTTCTGAGTCTTTTTCTTAGCCGTTCTAAGGCAATATCTTGGTTGTATACACCTAAAGCCATAACTTCTTTGTGGTAACGATCGACAAAATTGTTTAGGTTTTCTTGCTGTCCTTGCTTTATTAGGAGTAGGCTTCTGAAATCTTTAGCTAATAAACAAGCACCTCGGAACTCTTTGACAAATTCTCGTGTAAGTTGTGCGAAAGAATTGATACTTCTTGATTTTAATCCTTGGTACCATGATCTTGCTTGTCCTTCTAAGGTAAGAGAGAAAGGTCTGCACATCTATTCCTCTATTAGGCCTTGAATAAACATGATCTCTCTATATCGCTCTATATGAAGCTTCGGATCTGCCTGCCCGGTGTAGGGGATGATGTTTGGCATTCTGAATCCTCTAGGCAATCCCTAATTCAGATCTCTAGACTTAAAGGGGTGGTGACTTTGTAATCGTCTTCTCTTCTTAAAGCACGATATTGCTCTTTCTTAACCTCTTGTAATTCCTTACGTAACCGTTTAACCTCATCCAAAAGAAGGGAGTCTGATTCCTCTTTTTCAGAATAGGTTTCTCTACGCTTATGAACGCCTATTTTTTCAGCCATTACATTTGCATTGAACTCATCTCTAATTTCATTGTTGTCTCCCTTTACTCTAGTTGCTTCCTGGTTCCCGATTTCTCGACAAGAAGACCATAGGCATTTTCCTAAGTTCAATTGTCCGCTAGTCTCGCGTGAAGGATTAGGTACGTCCCGAGATACCGGCATGGGCGGAACTTCATGCTATCTTTCAAAAATATCTCTCCATTCTTCAATTAACTTTTGCATGTCCGATATCGTCTTCCCTTGTTCTTCGATTTTTTGTTGAAATTCCAGCCTTTGCTTTCTTTCATCTTCTAATTCCTGTTCTAGATATGAAGGATCTTAATTGATCTGATTTGCCTGACTCGTTTGTTTTATTTGATTATCTCCTCCTTCTGCCATTCTTTTTCTTGCTTGGTCAATTTCTTACTCTAAAGCTCCTGGTTTTTTGTCTATTTTTCTCACAGACGACGCCAACTGTTGATACCTAAAATTCGCTCTTAAGTATCAACTAGTAAATTTCTTTGATTAAGTGGGAAAAAAAGTCCCCTTTCTCTGTCTCTTCCTTTCATTTTATACGCTCCACCCCCTTTTTCCCTTTCCTTTTATAATTATATTTAGATATCCTTCTTTGTTTCTAAGTAAGAGTTTGATGCGTACTTAAAGTTGGAATAAGTTTTTGAGTTTATCTAATATTTTCTTTTATTTCAATTTATAAAATAAAATGCAAAAGGTTGTCTTGGGCCTAATTCTATTTAAATCCTTACAGATTTTCTATTTGTTGAGTTAGGCTAGTTGGATTTCTTTAAAAGAAAATGAAATTAGGCCTCTCACAATATTTTAGAATCTACCATGATCCAAGTCCGATTGCTAGACTTATCTACATACGATAAAATCATTAACCCTAAATTTTTTCATTAGTTGAATATTTTAATTAATTTGCTCAGTAGTTAATTTTAGTTTATTTTAATTTCGTCAATCAAATTATTTTGATTCCTTTAGATAAATTCGTAAATTATAATTACCATCAATAATTATTGAATTAATATTTCTCGTGAGACTGACATCCTCTTATCACTGTATTATGTATTTACAACAACGTGCACTTGTGTTCTTTAATTTACACAACAACTAATAAAAAAATCGTATAATTCAGTTCTCTTTAAGAATGATTCATGAAGAAAAGATGAGTTTGGACTTTGTATGTCATGGTGTGGTGAACTGTTAAAGTCGATTCATTTTCATGTCAAGTCCATATAACTGGATCATAATCGTTATGGTGTTGCTACATCTTGCTTCTCCAAATCTAAGGTAAAATTGGGTTCTACCTAAATGACAACATGACCATTACAAAGGCCAACTTCAATGACAAAGATTAAGGTTTTTTTGGAAGGTTTGTCATCTGGTATCCAAAAGGGCAGACACTTATTCTATCAAAATTTTTTGTAATTTAAAAGTTCTTTAATTTTTGTTTTTTGGCTTGTAACTGAATATTTTAGTAAATTGACTTTTCAAATAATTAAGACAACATTTTTATGATATTTTATCAACTAAAATAGACTCATAGAATAAATTATTGCAAAAAAATTTTAATTTGTTGCAGGAACAAGGAAGAGCCCCGAAAAAGTGGTCCCATCCCTGATGCATTTTAACGATGAATGATAAAAGTGGACCAGTTACTCTCTTACCCCTCCAAACATATCAGCCCATCTCCTGGATATTTTTTCAAGGATAATAGATATAGAGGTCCTAAAAATTTGATTAATTAACTATATAAGTCTTAATAGTTTTAAAGTTTATTTTAAAAGTCCTTGTATCTATAAAAAAAAATATAATTTTACAATAATACTTTCATTAGTTATTATACTTAAGTTTCTCAAATTTTTGAAAAATAAAATATTTTGACTTAAAATTTTAATAATATAAAAATACCCTTAACTTTAAAAAAAAATACCCCTAAATAATTATTTATAATAAAAAATAAATATTTTATCTCTATATTATTGTCTTAAACTATTAAAAGATATGCCATTTATTTTTTCAAAATTAATACTAAAAAAAATATCTTATAAATATTTTTACAAATATTATTATAATTTTCATGTTATAGCTACTTTTTTTATGCTAAGTGACAATAAATTTTAAAGAAAATAATTAATTATTAAAATATTATTATAATTTTTAAATTTAAATATTAAAATAAAACTACATTAATCATGAAAAGATAAAAATAATATATTATAGTAATTTTATATGTCTTTTAATAATTTAAGACAATAATATAAAATAATTTTTTATTATAAATAAGTAGTTAGGAGGTTTTTATCTTTTTTTTAAAGTTAAGAGTAATATGTTCTATTTTTAAAAATTCTGAGGAACTTAAAAATAATAACTAATGTATGTATTATTGTAAAATTATATTTTTTTATGGATACTTAGACTTTGAAAGTAAATTTTAAAATTATTAGGACTTATATGATTAATTAGCCAAATTTTTAGAACCTCAATATCTATTACCCCTTTTTTCAATCATTAAACAGTAAGGATGAGAATGGGGCGGGTTCAAGGAGGGTTTGCCTTCCCTAAACCCGCCCAGTTTAGGGAGGGTGTGTTCCTGAACCCACCCTATCCCGATTTAAAATGAAAGGGGGCCGAGGTCAATCCGTCCCATTTTTAACCCGCAAGAACCCGGCCCTTTTGACCTAGTTTGACTAATTTTATCAATAACAACAGCATCAAGAAGCACAAAAAAATCAATTACAATCAATAAATACCAACAAATTTTCTAAAATTTTTACAATAATTTTAAACATCATTAATTCTTCATTTATTAATAAATTCATTAATACCAATTTTTCTTTAAAAAAATCGAATAAATCCAAAAATTAAAAATATAAAACATATAAATTCTTCTATAATGATACACATTGTAAAATAATTCATATTTTTTCTTATTCCAATTGAATTACATTTTGTTTTTCTCTTTTCATTTTAATCACATATTGATCTCCTCCTTTTCATTTTGATTAACCATATACAAGCAAATAAAAATAATTAACCTTCACATTTATAATTTAATATGCATATAATTAAATTAATAAAAAGAAAAATAAATAAACTTATCAAGAATAACAACATCAAGAAGCACAAAAAAATCAATTATAATCAATAAATACCTACAAATTTTCTAAACTTTTTTCAATTTCTCATAATAAAGTACCACCCATAATTTTCTAACTTTTCAACATTCCAAAACAAAAAATTACTAATAATTTAAATTTTTCACAACATCTTCAACTTTCTTCCTCATCCTTCAAAAATCAAAAATAAAAAAATTAAATCAATATCAAATATTAAGAATTAATAATTATTAAATAATCAACTATCATGATAAAGAAATAGTAAAATAACAATAATAAGAAGAGAACAGACAAAAATAATGATAAGTGAAAAAAAAAAGACTTATTAGTACAAACAATGAATAGTCATAATATCCCAAGAAAAATATTTACATAAACATTAACAAATTTAATGAAACATATCTTAGAAAATTTAATCATTTTTAATTAATTGAAGAATAATATTAAATGAATAAATATATCGGGTAAACGGGGCGGGGCGGGACGGAGTAAAATGTATAATCCTCGAACTTGCCCTGAAATTTTGAACAGATTGATTTTTTAAACCCGAACCCGACCTAAATTTTAAACGAGTTAATTTTTTAAGCCCCATACCCATCTCAAATGAAACGGGATGGGGCGGGTTGGGGCGAGTTCGGAAAAAATTCCCAACCCTATTAAACAGTACTTAAATTGTTTAAAGTTGAGACAATTATTCTTAAATTGTTATTTTAGCAAAGTTTAGGGACACCAACGTTAATAATCCATTCGGTCTAACTAACAAAATTTGACCTCCATGGACGTCTATTCTGATTCAAGATACCCGTTTGTTTCTTAAAATTTATATGTCCACCCCTAATTCTCTATAAAATATATGCACCATCCTCAAACTTCAAAAAGTTTTATGTCAATTTCCTTTATATCCTATTTAACAATTATTTTTACAATATCTGAAAAATCTATTGATTACACTATTACACTTTTTAATTAATGAATATCACATCTTAAATGAAAATTTTAAGACAATTAGTTAGAACAATTAATGAGAATACTCTTTGATGAAAAAGGGTAAACAAAAATTATTTATTACAAAATATTCTTCTAAATTCATCTAATCACCATTCTTCTTCCACCTTGACGAAAGTGGTGGGATGCTTTGTTCATTCCTAAAAAAATTGTCTGGATCCACCCTAGTCTTTACATGAACCAACCTATTGAAATTGTTCTTGAAATACTTAAGGCCCCAAATACTAGCTTGTTGGTAGCTTGTGTAACCTTTGTAATTTGTACCTATATCTAGATCCCTGTAATTGATATAAGCTGCTCGAGGATTTTTGGAAACATAAGGAGCCAAATAACTGTACAAATTTCTTATCCAATCAATGTGCCTTTGAGATGCTTCAATTCCTTCTTCGGTCCATGCCACTAAGTGCTCAATTTGGTATATGTTACCAGCTCTATGTGGGAATGGAATTTCGGACTCCGAAATCTCACTCATTTTTCCACCATAAGGAACCAGAAATAATTGAGCCGTCTCTCCCTCTTCGTGGTAGAACCTTTCATATATCCCTTCCAACGCAATTTCCGGAATAGGTTCCCTTACATAGTCAGATTTTACTTTCAGAAAGCCTTGGAGAGTAGTATTCCTTTCAAGCAATACATCCAAGGATTCTGCGTTTTGGATTCCAGAAAAATAGATGACAGATTTAATCCAGGTCATTTCTGTGCAGTCTTCTTTCACTAAACCAAGTTCAGGGAAGCTCTGCTGCATCAATGGAAGAAGTCTGTCAACCCCACCGAGAAACAAGCCTGTGAATAAAGCCAGCATCGTTCTCTTTCCTTCTGTCGGTCCATTCAGTCTTCTTAAGAATGTTGCGAGAAATAAATCTTCGGGAAGTTTATCTGCAACATTTTGCCATCTTTGAATAATATTGGTTGCATTTTGTTCCAAGGTTCGTGGGACTGTGAACACAGTCACAGTTTCTGGAACGGTAACGAGCATTATTTTCCAAGCAACGATGACTCCAAAGCTAGCCCCTCCACCTCCTCGAATGGCCCAAAACAAATCTTCTCCCATTGATTTTCTGTTCAAGAATCTACCCCTAACGTCAATCAAGTGAGCATCAATTATATGATCAGCAGCAAGCCCATATTTTCGCAACAATACACCATACCCTCCACCACTAAGATGTCCTCCTACGCCCACAGAAGGGCAAATTCCAGCAGGAAAGGCAAGAGTTCTGCTCTTCTCAGCAATTTTATAGTAAATTTGGCCAATGGTTGCACCAGCTTCAACCCATGCTGTTTTATTTTCTGCATCAACGTCGATTGAGCTAAGATTGATCAAATCAATGATGATGAACGGGACATCTGAAACATAGGATAGACCCTCAAAATCATGGCCTCCACTTCGAACTCTAACTTCCATGTCGTAATTTTTGGAACAATTAATGGCTGCTTCAATGTGGGATACATCCAATGGCGTTACAATGACCAGAGGTTTTGGGGTGGTCGGCGCTGAGAATCTACGATTTTGTATGGCGAATTCCAAGACTGATGAATATGAAGAATTGCTTTGCGTGTAGATAACTTTAGAAATGGATGTAGAATTCCCAGACTGTACAGAAATGCATTGGAGAAAATTGTCATGAATATCGGCAAAAGTTCTCCATTGAAATGATAACAGAAGGAAGCAAAGAAATGGAAATATTGAACAGCATGGAGGCTTCATTTCTGTTGTCAAGAAAAGAAATCCCTTTCACTTATATTACATTGTTCTTCAAGCATCAGGAATGTCAACGGTTCGTATGATTCTCAAACTGTTGAGCCTTATCTGGCGTCTGAAGAAAACCCATTATTTATTTTATCTCCGAGCCTCCAATGTGGACCTTGAGAGACATTATTGTAGAGATTGGATTTTAGTTGGTGCGATTGGAAAGCCATAGAAAGCTAGAAAAGTTACATGTTCTTTAATATTTTTCAATCTCTCTCCATTTTTTGGTGTTGACTTTCTTTTCCATCAATTGCTGCACAATTTTCTGTTAATTATTATATTACTTCACTGAATTTTCTTTGCCATGTTCAGGAAACAACAAATGTTTATTCGACAAACGGAGCCATTTACAAGAGAATAAAAGCGCTTTTAATCCTTACAATTTGATTAAATATTCTCATAAGTGTTAATAATTTTAAAATTTTTAATTTTATATAAAATATTTATTATATTTATATATATAATATGTATTAAAAATAATTATAAATTTTTAAATTTTGATAAAATACAACATATTTATTTAAAATATATTAATAAAATAAATAAAAATATTATTTTAATAATATATTAACAAAATATTTTTATTGTAATTAATTTTAAGAAATTAATTAATAATAAATTACATATTTGCAATTATAAAAAATTAAATACAAATAAAATATAAATAAATAATAATTTATTAATAAAATATAGATTTATAAATCTATTTGAATTACAACATTTGTATAATAAATATTTATGATTATATTGTAATTTAAATAAAGTATATATATTTATAATATAAATAAAATAATAAAATAAAAATATTAATCAAATAAAAAATATATATTAATAATTATTATATTAAATATGTGCTACAAAATAATATTACTATTTATTTATTAATATGTTTTATATAAATATATTGTATTTTATCAAATTTTAAAAATTTACTAGTTATTTTTAATAAATATTATAATAGGGGTATAATGGATATTTTATATGAAATTAGAAATTTTAAAAATATTTTTAAAATTATTAAGACTTATAAAAATATTTAGCTAAACTTTAGGGATTAAAAGGGCTTTTACCCTTTACAAGATATGCAATTGACTCCACATTTTAACATATTTTGCAGATTATTTTTAATTTTGTCCTTCATATATTGATCATCTTCATTTATAATTTAAAATGATAGAAAATCCTCAACTATGTTTTTATTAACAATAAATCACTGTTAAAGATTGTGGTACCAGGTAAAAAAAGAAATTGCACAAGTTTTACTTAAAAAAAAAAATACATTTCAGCAATGTGAAATATTAGTTGTGCTTATGTTAGTCCTATCAAAATGTCAATTCATTTATTACTTTTATTTAATTAATTAATATAAAAACAGTAATTGTGCTCAAATATGATAACAATAATGGAGATAATAATAAACCTTTTAATTTTATTTAATTAATTAATTTTCAAGTTTCTTTTGCTTGGTTTTTCAAGAGATTAATTTAATTTAATTTGAATATATAATTAATTTACTTTTTTCAATAATATATACAATGCTAACTATACCTAAAGGGTTAATTTTATCTTTTTAATTCACAATCAATTGTACACATAGGTTTATAATTGTCGTTTGGGCAAATTTTAGAAGAATGAAGTTATTATCATCTGCTTAAATTTCTTTTAAATTTTTTCCTTTATTTGTAATCTTAAAAAATAAGAATAACAAAGATGAGTTCACAAACATTAAAAGTAATAATAAACCTTCTCTTTAACCATGGAATTAGTTATACTTTACGAGATGATTAACTTGCATATTATGAAGAGTGGTGTAGTCAAAAATGGGAATTGGGGAATTCAGGGCTAAAATTTTAAAAAGGTAAAGTCAGTCGTCCAATAGCACTTTAAAAATAATTAATAATAATGGATAAATGAATAATTTTACAAAATTAGAGGAATTAAAATATACATAAATCGAACATATGAATCTAAATTATAAATAATACAATGAATATTTTTAAAAATTGTGTCCTAGGGTTAGAGTCTTACTCTAATTTGCCTCTAATTATAAACTAAATTTATCTTCATTCTATCTTATAATAAGAGAATGAAGAGTGAAGAACTCAACTACCTAAATTTTTAATACTATAAAAATACCATTAACTTTAAAAAAAAAATTAAAAATACTCCTAACTAATTATTTATAATAAAAAATAAATATTTTATCTCTGTGTTATTGTTTTAAACTATTAAAAAAATCAATTAATTATTTTTTCCCTAAAATTTGATGTCAATTTTTTCATAATATAATTATATATAAATTATGTATAATAATATTATCAAAATCTCTAAATTTTTTTAAATATTAATTATGATAATTTTTATAATATAATATTTATTGTCATAAATAGTTAAAATTTACAATATGCAATTTTTTACTTATTTGTAAACATATTTACGATATAATTTTTTATTGTTAATTGCAAAAATTCAATACTTTATTTTAGAAAATTTAACAATGTTAAATGATTTATTTTATCAAAATCTCCAAAATATGCCATTTATTTTTTTATAATTAATACTAAAAAAATATCTTATAAATTTTTTTTACAAATAAATTTAAAATTTTAATATTATAACTACTTTTTTTATAACAAAGTGGCAATAAATTTTAAAGAAAATAATTAATGATTAAAATATTATTATCATTTTTAAATTTAAATATTAAAATAAAATTACATTAATCATTAAAAGATAAAAATAATATATTATAGTAATTTTATATGTCTTTTAATAATTTCATGCAATAATACAAAAATAAAATATTTATTTTTATTATAAATAATTAGTTATGAATTTTTTATCTTTTTTTAAAGTTAAGGGTGAACATATTATATCTTTTTAAAATTTAAGGGATTTAAGTAAAATAACTAATTAGGGTATTATTGTAAAATTATATTTTTTTAAAGATACTAGGACTTTTAAAGTAAATTTTGAAACTATTAAGACTTATATAACTAATTAGTTAAACCTTTAGGTCTTCCATGACCATTACCCTTTATAAAATAAATTATTGGATGGGATTTAAGAAAAGTGTGAGTGTATTTAGAATAGTTTGTTTGGAAATCTTTTAAAAGATGGGCTGTAGTAATGGGTCATTTCCTTCCCAAAAAGTAGATGATTTTAAAGGGATATTATCACATTCCTCCCCTAAGGTTTGAGTTCGTATCATTTAGAGAGAAAGAATAGAGATTGTATTACATACCTCCCTTATGGTGTTAGTCAAGTAACTTCAAATAATAAATTTATTAAAATACCCTTAATTATTTATTTTTTATTAAAATATGTTTTTTTAATTATTTATTTTTAATTTTTGTATTTGTTAATTAATTCAATTGTACAAACTAAATAAAATAATTATATAATCAAATAAAAGATACGAAAATTAAAATTTTGATTTAAAGTACAACTTTTTTAATAATTATAGAATAGAATAAAATAAATATTTTTAAAATAAAACACGAAAATACATATAATTAATAAAATTGATTAAAAAATTAAGAAAAAAATAAATTCTTTCCAACTTCTCTTTTATTGAATAAAAATTTAAAAAAGTGAAATTTTATTTTTTAGACAAAATAATAAATATCAAATAATTATATTTTACATATTTACCTTTACACTTAACGGTCAACTAACGGTCAAATATAACCATAAGGGAAGTAAGTGATACAATATCTATTCTCTCTCTAAGTAATACAAACTCAAATCTCAGGGGAGGAATGTGATAATATCCCTGATTTTAAAATTAAAACATTATCACCTACTTTTCTTGAAATTTTAAAAAAAATTCACAATTAAAAAATTTGAGAAACTTTACACATATCTCTTCTTAATTATTAGTTGATCATCTATTTTTACAAAAAAAAATTAAAATTCTCTTAAAATTTAACTCTACATAAGAACAAAAGAAGAGAAACTAAATAATTATATAACTAAAAATTTTGAATATTAAATTTTAAATTATTTATCCAAATCTTTACAATATTTTGAATTATTTACCCAAATTTTTTATAATGTCATGAATAATTTGTCGGAATTTTTTACAATATTCGAATTATATATATATATATATATATAATATTCTTGATACATAAAAATTGATTATGGACACGAGCCCAAATTTATGCTAAAATTACGTCTTTTTATTAAGTTATGTATGCAAAATACAAGAAGGTACAAACAACTTGGGTTCAAAATATGGACCATGGTGTGGAAAGTAAAAGTAGGCTCAAGTTTGACCCAAATCAATAAAATATTTTAAGTTTAGCTTAATTACGGGGTACTTAAGTCAAAAGGATCTATGTTTAGGTTAATGTATGAGGAATAATATTAATTAAAATTAATATTTTATTACAAATAAATTTTATTTAGAATAATATTTTATCCTAATTATGATTAATTAGAATAAGTATTTTATTACAAGTATGAGTGTTAAACACTTCTTTTAAATAGGATTAAATTATATTAATTTAATTTCTATATAAAGTCTTGTCTTAAGGGAGTTTAAATTGTATTAGGATAAGATTACATGAGCTAATATTATTCTATTACAACCTTATGTCACACACTATATAAGAGATCCATGGTTCCATGTTCAGAGGATCATATTATAACATTAGACAATTGCACCACAACACACCATATCATCACATCACATTATTAAGGTCTAATCTTCATTAACTTAGAATCATGTCTTTAGAGAACATCTTCATCTTAACAACAATACTCATGGTTTTGACTTACTTTTCGGCAATCACTTATCACCCTTATCAACCTTAAATACTATCCTATTGTTCTGTCATCTTTTTTGCGTCTATTTTAACCTTCAAAAACACCTTGTTCGCAGCCTTAAGTTCGTCATATCGTAATCAGTCATATTGAATACCGTCACGAGTTGGTCTATTCAATATTGATTTAATTATGATCCACCATTAAACTATAGTGTTCCTTTACTTGGTCACCGTGGATTCATAGTTTGTGTTTCATATTTTTTCTTAAGTATTTTTCGAGTATAGAAACAGCAACATGTGGCGTTTAATAGATCCCTTTATTTATACCCACACATGTCTCCTAAGGTTACAATATCCCGACTGGGAGAATATTTGATACTGCCTCTTTGTTTGGCCTAATACTGCATTGCCTTGTTGTTTCAAAAATATTCTAACACCAACTAGCGACACTTCTATTAGTAAAAATCATTAATTTTTAATGCAATTACTTATTTACCCTTCTAATTGCATTAGAAGTGTGTAAAACCTATTTAATTATATGAGTTAACAATTTTATACTATATTGCCTTTCTTGTTGTTTAAAAAATATCCTAACACCAACCGGCGACACTTCTATTAGTAAAAATCATTAATTTTTAATGTAATTACTTATTTACCCTTCTAATTGTATTAGAAGTGTCTAAAACTTGTTTAATTATACGAGTTAACAATTTTTGGAATAAAAAGAAGCCAAATTACTTTAATATCATCCAATAAATAAGTAAAATTACTTTAATACCCTTAATTATTTTAAAATTTCTTAAAAGGAATTGATATTACTACTATTTTAGACTTTTGTTCTCTTAATATTTATTTTCAACTTCTATTTAATTTTGTTAAGAGAAAATGGATTTCTTTTAACAAATTAGCTAATCTTTTGAATCTAATTTATCTTTTTATAATTTTTATTCGTGTTATTTTTTAATTTTGATTTATATTTTATTTAACAAATTTAATTTATCTTTTATTAAATTTTATTTCATCAATTAATATTTTATTTCATCAATTAATATTTTATTTAATAAACTAGATAATTTTTCAAATCCAATTTATCTAATTATATCAAAACTTCTTTATGAAATCAAAACTTTTACTCGGAATCAACAATTTTTCTAGCCAATTATCGAAACTTCATTTAAAAAAATTAAATTATATCTTAAAAATATTCAATTCAATTAAATATAATCCAACACTAATATATAAAAAAAATGATTTCTCATTTCATCTAAATCTGCAAATCCATAAAGTTAAGCATAATTATCCAACTGTTAAGCAACTTAATTCCCATTCCTAAACACTTCATAATCCCCAGAGTATCAACAAAAATCTTATCATTGTCATACAGTCAGAAAAACGATTCCCAGCATCCAACTGTAAAACCCAAAATA
This sequence comes from Melia azedarach, assembly GCA_028052125.1. Classification (NCBI taxonomy): domain Eukaryota; kingdom Viridiplantae; phylum Streptophyta; class Magnoliopsida; order Sapindales; family Meliaceae; genus Melia; species Melia azedarach. The sequence goes on from CM051406.1 coordinate 5,059,596, forward strand.
ATAGCAAAAAATATCTCCATTAAACGACACAATCCTAAGAATTAACAAATACCTGAATGTTGAGTTTTCACAATCAACAATGTTCATCTTCAGCTAAAATTCTTAATTGAATAAAAAACCAAAGTGTTTATTTATGAGAAAATCTATGAGCAAGTCTCACTCTCAAGTAAAACTTTGCCATGGTTAATCCATTTATCATAAACAAATTGAGAAAAATCATGAAAAATGAAAACTTACGAAAACTTAGAAACTTTTTAATGAAGAAGACACAACTTTCCACCAATTCTTACCATCAGTATTTTTCCAACCAACTTTTGCTTCAACAGCAACAACATCTCTATTCCCCTCAGCTTCCATTCACCTAGCTCGCCTATATCTACTTATCTTCTATTTAATGGTAAAAAGGGAGAAAAAAAAGAACCCAGATCCCTTTTTCTTCTCTCTTTGTTTTTAATTTTATGGATAAACGTAAAATTATATTTGTATTTGTGGTAGAAATTCTTTTTGACATTGATATAAGTATTTGATAAAAATCAAATTATATTATGATTATCTTAAAAAAATTTCTGACATACATTTAATGTCACCATTCTTTATTTGAAATTGCAGACTTATCCAAGCAATTATTGGTAGATTGCTTTATTTTCTTCAAACCACTAACATTTTCACTAACCAAACTAACGTTAAGGGGTGTTAGGGTATTTTCAAAATAACATGAGAGTGATAGAGTATTAGGCCAAATAAGAAGAGGAATCAAATATTCACCACTTTCGGACTATCTAGTGCGATCCAAAACATGTGATGAACCTTACTCTTTATAACTTAGAAGAGGGGTGCAAAAACCTAATTCGGATTTAGAGGCCTAGTGGAATGGAATCCCATCGAAAGTGATATTTGGCTTACATAAGCTATCATCTAATCACGATTTAACACATGTATCGAGTAGATTTCTCCTGCAAACAAATATAATAAAATATCAATGAAAATGAGAAATAAAAATTTATAATATATTAAGAAATATTCATATTATTAATGTGCTATAAAATGATACTAAAATTTAATTAATTAATGTGTTTTTATATAAAATAATAAAAAATATTAGTAAAAATAAAAAATAAATAAATTTATAATATATTAATAAAATATTCAATTTATTCATGTACTATAAAATAATAATATTATTTATTTAATTAATGTATTTTACAAAAATATACTATATTTTATCAAATTTTAGGGATTTATTAGTTATTTTTTAAATAACTATTATTAGGGTATAATTGTTATTTTTAAAAAAAATTGAGATTTAGTTATTTTTTTAAACTATTAAGACTAATAAAAGTATTGAACCTATGTATTTAATTAATGTGTTTTTACCTAAAAAAATTATTATGTGTTTGAAGAAATCATTATTTTACCAAAATATCCATAAATTTAACAGTCAACTATGGTCAAATAATGGTCGATGAAAGATATGTGTAGGTTCTTTCAAACTTTTATTTATGTGTGGGTTTCTCAAACCTCAGGAGAGGTATATGTTAATTCCCTTTTTAAAATATATCTAATGTTTTATATGATTTTATACACAAATTTTTTATTATATTTCCCAACTTCTCTTTTATTTATGGTATTTTTTTTGTCTCTTAAAGTTTTTCTTCTTATTTATTTTTTTGACAATTTTTAAAACTCGAAGCAATTTGTTAGTTTATTAGTCTATAGATATATTATATCATATATCTATTTAGAGTTTAAATATGACAAATAAATTACGTCTTAAATATTTTTTTGCTGAACTTCAAACAGTTGTAGACTAGCTACATCATATTTTTACAAGGAATTTAGGTATGAAGATGATATGTTACAATATGTGTGATATCTACTTTCACGTTAAAAAGATTCTATCCATATTATTGACCGGAACTCAAACACACTCCTTTTTAAGGAAACATATTCTTTATCTTCCAGCCAGAGGCTAGATAACAACTCCAAGCAATGGTTAAGGCGAATGAGATTTTGTATTCTAATGTCTAGTTCTCTTTATATGATAGAAAGTGACCTACCACTCCGCACTGCTTCATTCGTGTTGGTTATCTTGTAGAAAGATGATGACCTAAATGCATAATCATTATTAACGTCTTTTGGAAATGAGCTTGCTAGTATGGTTCTTGGGCTTTCATCATTTTCCGCAGCATCTTCTAGTTAGATATTTCATTAGCTTGTCTATGAGTTGTTTTTTTTCTCCAATTTTCATGTACTACATTGGAGTAATTTTATTTTGGTCCTCAATGTTTTAAGAAATGTCACTTCAATCGGCTTATTTCACATATTAAATAAAAAGGTCTCTAATTATATTAAAAATTATTACTTAAATCCAAATTATTTTAATTAATATTAATTAGGTTGCTTGATCATACTTCTGTCAATTTTTAGCTGTTGGTGAAGTAAGATAATTTTTAATTTAACCTATATAATATTAATAATCTTCAATTTAACCCTAAAATTTATAAAAATTATCATATCATCCACACATTAACTTTCGTCTTTATTTATAATAATTAAAAAAATAAAAGTATAATTTTATAAGATTAATTAATTATATATTTTTTTCTCTATTTTTTTCCTTTCTGTCTTCTGCTTCTTCCCCTCCTCTTTTTTTTATTAAGGAAAAATTGTAATTATGAGATTAAAATAAATCATTTGATATTCTCAATTTAAATAAAAATAATCAATACACAGTGATTTATTCAAATCAAATTGATTTCATAATCTTATAAATCAAAATCAATTTTATAATTATAGCAATTGAATTAGATAACTAAAACATACAAAAAAAAAAAAAAACTCAAATCCAAAATTATCTCATCTCTAACGACTGAAATCTCATGGAAGTTTGGTCAAACAACCTAACAAATATAGACCAAACATTTTGGACCTAGGGGGTGATTTTTAATAAAGTTAAGGATTTTTTTTATTTAATACGGGAAATATGCTCATTAAAGTGATATATGTTAAAACATTACGTATCAAAATGAAATTACTCTACCTTTTTTATTTCCATAGAATTGCTTTATGAGGTATGGTTTATGTCCCCTTTTTCTATATTCTTCTTCGTTTCTCTTTAGTTTTATTTACCTCTTAACTGAGGTTTTCATTAAAATAAAGTGTCAAGTCAAAAATATTTGTTACTTATTTATACTACTCGAATGTGACTATCAATTTTTTAATGTAAATTGTCGGAAAAAAAATATTTGAAACATGTACATGATTATTGAATTATAATAAGTGATTATACCAAAAGGAAAAAAAAAAAAAAAACCCATATGGAATCATCTTAATAGGAAGACGAATACTTCATGGTTTTGTACTTTTCTTTATCCTTGGAATCCTCTTAATTAATAGGAGAAGAAATGCTTCCCGGTTGGTTTTGTACTTCTCTTGGTTTTTTCTTTCTTTCATTTTTTTTGCAGAATAAGAAGAAAGTCAACATTTTTTTTTCCTTTGATAATATATTTATCAAAAATACATTAATAAAATAAATCATAATATTATCTTCTAGTTCATCAATAATATAATATTTATTAACATATTATAAATTTATATGTTTTATAAATAATATAAATAATATTTGCTAATATATTATAAGTAAAATATAAAATTTTTTATTTTCTAATATATTGACAATTAAATAATAGAAAATAAATAAAGTAAATCATAAATAAATATTAATATATAAATAAAAATACTATAGTACAATACTTATGATATATTATAATTTTTATTTATTGAAAGCTATTAACGTACTTTTATAATTATATTATATTTAGTCAAATTATAAAAATTTAATAATTATTTTTGTTGAATAACTAATATTGATAGAGCTATAATACTTATTTTATAATAAATTGAGATTTTTATGAGTATTTTTGAAATTATTAGAATTAATCATTCTATTAAACTAAATCTTAGAACCAACATGTTCTTTTCCCTTTATACTTTAATACAATTAATGAACTTTTCAAAATTGAAATTTGTAACTTCTTATGATATCTATTCAAGGTCTCGTAGCCACTTGATCTATTTTAGTTTGACTATAGACAATGACCACAAAAAATACTCCAAAATAGAGAACAAATAGAACCTTTATATATATATATATCTCTCTGTGTGTGTGTGTGAAGGGCCAATGTCCTTTACTTTTGTAGACTTTCTTATTCTTATATCATATATGAACTGTTGAACTAAAACACTTTTAAAATTTGAGATTATATTTTATATTTGCATTAACTATGTGAGATATATTTAATTTTAATCATTAGAAGTGTTTAGATTTAATAGTTTATAAACCATATAAAAAATTAGTAAAGTTAATCTACTATTGATCCATTCTTAACTATGATGTTAACTTTTATCTATATAATTGATATGACAAAATTATATTACTTATATAATCCTTTTAATATATAAAAACCTAAAAATTATGACAACAATATAATCAGGGGTGAAGGTAACCTTGTAATTGTGAAGGATTCAAAAACTATAAAGTCAAAACCGATAAAGTCAAAGCATAAGAATCTTATTCTAAAGAATAAAAGTTAATAAAAAAATACTCGTTTTCTAAATGTTTTTTCTATGGTTCGGGTAGGATCACTTCAAACCGTAAAGTAGTTCTACCCTTCAATATAATGCTATCATATCTAAAAGATTTATTGGTAGAGTAATTTTTATTTTTAAATAATCAAATGTGATTAGGGTGTTCTAATAAGGTGACAAAGAGTTTTGCTAATTAATTTTTATGGCAAAATATATCTCAAAGAAATTTCTTTTAATGATATATATATTTAAAAAGGTAAAAGGGTGAGTCAGAGCCCCAAATAAATTTTTTTTTATTACTCTCACTTACTCCGCACTCGAACCCAAGTAGGGTGCCTGGAGAAGTTATCTGTGACTATCATATCATCTGGGCTGAGAACTTCAGTAATATTTAATTAGTGTGACTTGTCTATTATTTGTCAATGTGATATCATTCATTTTGACCTTCTTTACAATTGTTCTGCAGACTCTTGAATATTGCAATCTTACCTATATAAATTGTGTCAGTACTCCTATACGTTCAAACAAGTTTTTATTTTATTTAATATGTCTAATTTATACAGAATAGAAATTATTAATACAACCTCTCTTTAATGATGACAGTGTTAGAGGTAGCTTCAGAAAAAAAAAAAAAAAACATAATGGAAATTTATTGAAAGAGACAATTTAACATGGATAGTGCTCATGATGTCTAATCACCTTTGTTCTTCCTCCAGGATGAAAGTGGTGGGATGCTTTGTTCATTTCTGAAGAAATTGCCAGGATCAACCAAAGCTTTCACACGCACTAACCTGTTGAAGTTGTTCTTGAAATATTTCTTGCCCCAAATGCTAGCTTGTTCGACGCTTGTGAAGCCTTCGTTATTTGTTCCAAGGTCAAGATCCCTGTAATTGAAATATGCTTCTCGAGGACTTTTGGAAACGTGGGGAGTCATGAAACTGCACAACCTTCTGATCCAATCAAAATACCTTTGAGATGCTTCGTTTTCTTCTTGATTCCAACTCGCTTCGTACATCATTTTGTTTATGTTGCCAGCTCTGTGAGGGAATGGAGTTTCGGACTCTGAAATATCACTCATTTTTCCTCCGTAAGGGATCATCGTCAAGAGAGCGATCTTTCCTTCTTCTTCAGAAAATCTATCATATATCCCTTCCAATGCAGTTTCAGGAATAGGTTCCTTCACATAGTCAGATTTTGATTTGAAATACTGTTTGAAGGTTGTAGCATTCCTATCAAGCAAGGTGTCAACGTTCTGCAATCCAGCGTAGAAGAGGACGGATTAGATCCAACTCACTTCTCTGCAATCTTCTTTCACCAAACCAAGCTCAGGTAAGAACTTTTGCACCAATGGAAGGAGGTTGTCAACTCCACCAAGAAACAAGGACCAAAGGACGCTATAAATTCTCTATTTCCTTCTGTACGTCTCTGTAAGCCGATACCAATCAATAAATCTTTAGGAAGCTTTTTTGCAATGTACTGCCATTTGTGAACGATTTTTAGTGCATTTTGTTCCAGGGTTCGGTTGACTATGAATACAGTCACAATCGGTGGAACAGTAACTAGCTATACTTTCCATGCAACGACGACGCCAAAGCTGGCTGCTCCTCCTCCTCGAATAGACCAAAATAGACCTTCTCCCATTAATTTTGGTTGGCTGAATTTTCAGCAAATGTCACCAAGTTTAACTTGATAGCATCCCCAACTAAGCATCCAAACAAGTAAATAAAAAAAAGGAGAAGTTGTAGCAACTAAAACAATACAAAAAACTGAAAAATCAGTAGCAAAATAGAGGAAAAACAGAGAATTTCGGGCAACCACACTCTAGAATTTTTCTGGACAAATTTGAACACTCTTAATTAGGATTTTCACAACAAATACACTTTATATACTTCCACAAGAGACCTACATGTGTCTCACATTCATTGGTGGGATGTAACCATGTTAAAATGCTAACAAAACACAAGATACATCATATTTTTTTGGGTGAACAGTATGATGTGATCTGTGGAGATGTAGAGGCTGCCCAAGGTTGTGTGGTTCCTAGTGTTGGGCTGATTTATGGAGATGTAGAGGCTACCCAAAGTTGTGTGGTTTCTAGTGTTGGGCCGATCACTCGTTCCATGGCTAAGAAACTTCGAACGACACTTGAATTACTTCTCAGAGTGAACACAACCTGTTCGAAAAATCTGGAGACCAAAGCATTAAAGCCCAAAGTGTTAACCTTGCTCACTTGCTTGGATTATTAGGCATTCTTATTTAATTTCGTTTTTTTATCTTCTATTATTGTTATATTCTTAATTAGCTTAGCCCATGTCATTTATTTATTAGGTTAAGTTATTTTGGGATTTTTATTTAATAAGGGTGCACAACCTTGCCCATTGTAATGCTTTCTAGGTTAGAATTTATTTTTTGGCAGCTGCATATTGTTAGATTGCTATTTAAAGGTCAGAACAATATGTTGGAGGGGGTGATTATTTTCTGGAAAGAATTGTAGAACGCAATTTCACTTTAATTAAATAGATTCTTATCACTCACCTTCTTCTATCTGAGTGTGGCGAATCAACCTAACTTTTATTTATTTGTGGCGATTTCTTCTTATCAAATAGGTAATTGCTAGCCTTCTACACTTCACTTGTTGAGATAAAATTCGTAACATATCTTAATCAATTCAGAATTCTATAAAAAATCACAGCAAACGTTTGTTTTGTGTTTTTTTGGCACATCATATTGGTATCAGAGCAAGGTCCTAGGTGTAGATTGTGTGTGTTGTGGAGAAACACTTGATTTTAGTGATTTCTATTCCTTTAAACGATCCGATCTAAATCATGGCAGAAGAAGACCTGATAATTCCAAGAGGTCTTTCTTTGCAGCAAATGCAAATCATGGGACTTCAATGCAAACAAGAAGAGATGATGGAGCAACTTACTCGTTTGACTCAACATTTCAAAGATTAGTGGAGCAACAACCACCACAACAACATGAACCTCGAGCATCAAGAGGGGCTGATCGTGTTGAATTGGGAGATGAACTTAGAGATGATGAGGAAATGATAGCACAACCTTGGCAAATAAGGCAGCAATGGACTTTGGGAAACAATATAAAAATGAAGATTCCGCCATTTAAAGGGACCAATTCACCCGAGGAGTATTTGGAATGGGTGCAGTGAGCGGAAAAAGTGTTCGAGTGCCAAGAATATTCTGAGGTTAACAAATGCAAATTAGCCGCTCTTAAATTTACAGATTATGCTAATTTATGGTGGAAAAACTTAAAGGCACAACGTAGGAGAGACAAAAAAGAGGAGATTAGGAGTTGGAGAATCATGAAAAGAATAATGCAAAAATGCTTTGTTCCTGAATACTATAGACAAGAACTATCTATCAAATTCCAAAGTCTTAGGCAAGGAGGGATGTGCGTTGAAGACTATGTTAAAGAATTCAAAATGTTGATGATGAGGTCTGACTTACAAGAACCTCAAAAGCAGACCGTTGCAAGGTTCTTAGGGGGGCTGAACAAAGATATTGCAGATAAGGTAGAGTTATTGCCTTTCGTATTTTTGGAGGATGTGATCAAGTTAGCTGTTAAGGTAGAGAGGTAGTTTAAGCGAGGTACGAATATTAGAATTATATCACGGAAAATCGAAAATAAGTCAACCCACTCAACGCCCCCATATTCAACTTCAAATTGGAGTACCAAGTGGATGAAGAAAGGTGATTTTAGTAGACAACCAGCAGACTTGGCTAAAGGAAAGGACAAAGTAGGTGATCCAAAACCTTCAAGAAGGTCTCGAGATATCAAATGCTTTAAATGTCTTGGCTATGGGCACATTGCTTCTGAATGCCCAAACAAGAGAGTCATGACGATTCGAGAGTCACAAGGCAAGATAGAGAGTGAAGATGAAGCAGCGTTAGAGGAAGAAGAGCATGAGCGTTTGGAAGAAGACATTGTAGAGTATGTTGATGAAGGGGAATTGCTTGTAATTCGATGTGCCTTGAATTTACAAGCAAAGGTGAATATTGAGCAGCGAGAGAACATCTTTTATACAAGGTGCACAATCAACCAAAAGGTATGTGGAGTTATTATAGATGGCAGGAGTTGCACCAATGTTGTTTCCACCACCTTGGTGAAAAAGTTAAACTTAGCAACAACAAAGCACCCACACCCTTATAAGCTACAATGGTTGAATAATGATGGAGAAGTGAGAGTTACGCACCAAGTTTTGGTGCCATTTACGATTGGGAAATCATACAAAGATGAAGTGTTGTGTGATGTGGTTCCCATGAGTTCAAGTCATTTGCTTTTAGGAAGACCATGGCAATATGATAGGAGAGCTGTACATGATGGCTTCAAAAATACCTATTCTTTTACTAAGGATAAGAAAAAGATAGTCTTAGCTCCTTTTAGTCCGCAGCAAGTGCAGAGAGACCAGTTGTTGGGTGAGAAGGAAAAGAAGAAAAGTTTATTTGTGAGCAAAATGGAGGTTAAGCAAGCCTTGTCCATGCATGAACCGATTCTAATGCTAATCATGAAAGAGTTGTCAACTAGTGAGAGTGATAAGTGTCTAAAAGTGTGTCATTTACATATATTTTAGAAGACACTATTACATACTATTTAATTTAAAGTCCCTATTTGTGCAAAAATTATGAATTTCATTGGCACAACTTTAATTTGCATGTTTTTATGATCTAAATCTCAATTACATGTAAATATGTATAATTATATAAGTTGACATGTATATAATACTTATGTAAAATAGTAATGTAGTGTATTTTATACATAGGTGAAAGGTGGCCAAGTTGTAATTGAAAAAAAAATGGTCAACATCATATTTCCTATTTGAAGCACTAATTAGTTAAATGGTCATATCTTTGTCTACCCACTTCCAAATATAATGATTTTTGTTTCAAATGGAAGCTGACTCAATTTTTCATAATTCATTTTCAGATGTCATTTTCGATTTTGAAATGATTTACCACCAGATGTTTGAGGCAATACAACAAAACGTGGCCTACCATTTGCAGCCTGGACCTGTGCATATCCTTCGGTATTTTGAACCTAACTCTCTCCACAATGCTCCAATTTGGTTGATTCTTGATTCAAATGCATCTTGAAAGAGACAGATACAACTTTCATGTTATGGAAAAATTCCAATTCGTGCATCTGGGTGGTTGAAAATAATTATCATTTAAACAGTAGCTGTCAACGTTTCGATTTGAACATGCCTTACTATTTTAAGTACAACTTTCACTACATAGGTCCAAATACCATGATTCATGAAGCATTAGAAAGATTACTCATGGGGTCATATCTTTGAAGAAGAAACATTTCTCTAATTCGGAGTGGAAGATAGTCAAACGTGCTTCGTAATGTGGACGATAATGCTATGATGAAACCTGCCACTTACTTGCATTCACATGTGCGAATTCTCCTTTACCTTGCCTATATAAACCTTGGTTTTGAAAGCTTGAAAAAAAAAGCTGGTATTCTTAAAAACACTTTCATTTTCTTCTTCTTCATATTTTCTTTACTCCATGTATTTCTAATTTCGTAATTAGGGCAAAGGGTGAACTTTTGATGGTTGCATAGTATTGATCTTTGATCCTTTAGTTTGTTCTTCATTGTCAACTTTCCTTTTGAGTGAGTACTATATTTTGCAAGTATTTTGGTTTGTTAGAAACCTTGATTCATTGTTAACTAAGGGTACATTGAATGCTTGGATGTTTTCTACATATCAAGAGCAAGGCAACCTATGGTTTTTCACTTCAATTCAAAGGTAAGTCTTTTAGTTTCTTTGTGCTTAAATGTTATCCATCCTCCAATTAAGGTTATTTCTTATTTGAATCTTAATTGTGTATAAAAAAAAAAGGATCAAGAATAATTTCTATACATATCATTAAAATGGATCCCTAATGCCCTAATATTCAATAATAATTAAATTCAAGTTAATAATCAAAATTTCAATCTACTTTCACAATATTTGGACTTTGAACTTTGGACTTGTGGACTTAGTATAGCCAATTCCCTGAGGACCGACACTCGGACTTTCGAATCTTTATTACTTGATAAACCTACGCTTGGGTATTACAACCTAAAAATTGTAGCAAGTTTTTGGCGTCGTTGCCGGGGAATTTCGGCTTGTATAAAGTTTACTTTTGTTCTAATTTTATTTTCTTTTATTTTACTAACTCTAACTCTAACATCTAACACTAACATCTAACTCTAACACTAACACTAACATCTAACTCTAACACTAACTCTAACATTTAACTTTTAACTCTAACATTTATTTTGTTATTTATATTTCTTGCTTTTACTTAATTGGGTGGCTCAGTCGCCCATTTGTATTTTTTTTTTCTTGTCTTTAAATTAATGTTGTATTATAATTATAAGATTAGTTTACGTGTTTCTTTTGTTTAATATAATGGTTAGTTATACCTCTAATTTTTATTTTGTTAGTTCCTATATTATCATTTTATAATTGTCTTATTTTATTTTTGTCAAGAGGAAGGTTATACCGCCTCTTTTCTTTTTATTTATATTATTGTTCTAACGTTTTTTTATTTATTATTGTTGTTGTTATTAAATTTTATCTTATCTAATTTATGCTTGGGTGGTATCGTGATCCTCACTCGCATCGTTTGGTGAAAGGTAATTCTGAAACCTTCTTTGGTAATTTATTTTATTCATCTACACATTCACACATATCAAACACCATGGCTGAAAATGAAAGTATACACGGTGAAAATGAAAATCCACATGTTCGAACTATGCGTGAATACTTGCAACCTCCTCGAAATTCATCTCCTTCATGCTTTATTTTTCCTCTTAATGCAAATAATTTCAATTTTAAGCCTGGTATGATTCCTTTGCTTCCTAATTTCCATGGCTTAGAGTCTGAAAGTCCATATTTGCACCTAAAAGAATTTGAGGAAGTATGTGCCACATTTACTGATCAAACATGTAGTGAAGAGTTAATTAGGCTAAAATTGTTTCCTTTTTCTTTAAAAGATAAAGCGAAAACGTGGCTTAATTCATTGAGACCTAGATCCATAGGTACATGGCAAGAAATGCAAACTGAGTTCTTAAAGAAATTTTTTCCAACACATAAAACGAATGCTTTCAAGAGACAAATCCAAAACTTTTGTCAAAAAATGAATGAAACTTATTTTCAATGTTTGGAAAGATTTAAGGACTTGTTAAATTCATGCCCACACCATGGTTTTGAAAAGTGGCGAACGATAAGTTTCTTTTATGAAGGGTTAACACTAGAGACAAAACAATTTGTTGAAACAATGTGTAATGGTGAATTTTTAGATAAAGATCCTGAAGAATCTTTAGAGTATTTAGATCATTTGGCTGAAAACTCTCAATCTTGGCAAACCACTAGTTCTTCAGAAAATTCAATAAGATCTAATCTTGCTAGTTCTAGTGGAGGCAAATATACTTTGAGTCAAGAAGATGATTTAAGTGCTTGAGTTGCTAATTTGACTAGAAAGATCGAAGCCATGGAATTAAGGAAAGTAAAAGAAGTCAAATCTGTGCTTAATGATGAAGTGTGTGGAATTTGTGAAATCATCGGACATTGCACTCAAGATTGCCTAAATGTTTCAATTTTTAAAGAAATGTTTCATGACCAAGCAAATTCTATGAATACTTTCAAAAAACCTTTTCCAACTCATTCTCCATATTCTGAAACGTACAATCCTGGGTGGAGAAATCATCCAAATTTTAGTTGAAAAAATGAGCATAATGTCCATCCACCTCCCCAAAGACCCTCAAATTTTCCTCCATATCATTCATCACATTCAAAAACCCTTGAGGAAACTTTGCAAGCATTCATGCAAGGGCAAACAAGCATAAACAATCAAACATCACAAGCCATTAATGACATTAAGAATACACTTTCAAAATTGACTTCATCTTTGAGTGTTCAAGAGAAAGGTAAATTTCCTGCCCAACCACAACCAAATCCTGTAAAGTCAATTTAATGTCAATAATTCTGATTCAAGTGGTACACATCCTAAGGATGCCAATTAAATCACAACTCTTCGAAGTGGTAAGATCATTGATAAAACCATTCCATCGAAGGTAAATGATTCTAATGAACCATCAAAATCAATTGTTGATAAAAGGAATGATGAGCCTAAGTTGTGTGATGTTGAAAAATGCCCTATTCCTGCCCCTTTTCCTCAAAGACTTCAACCAATCAAAAAGCTGAATCATAACTCTGAAATTTTTGAACTTTTCAAGCAAGTTAAAATCAACATTCCTTTGTTAGATGCAATTAAGCAAGTTCCTTCTTATGCTAAATTCTTGAAAGATTTGTGCACAGTTAAAAGGAAGCTTAATGTGCAAAAGAAAGCTTTTTTGACTGAGAATGTTAGTTCCATCATTCAACAAAACACTCCACCAAAATACAAAGATCCTGGTTGTCCAACAATTTCTTGTGTGATTGGAAACTTTAGGATAGAACGTGCTTTGCTTGATCTTGGTGCAAGTGTTAATCTTTTGCCTTATTCTGTGTATGAGCAATTAGGTTTAGGTGAGCTTAAACCTACTTCAATAACACTTCAACTTGCTGATCGTTCTATGAAAATGCCAAGAGGAATAATTGAGGATGTGTTGGTCCAAATAGATAAATTTTACTTTCCAGTCGATTTTATTGTTTTGGATACACAACCTGTCCTTAATTCAAACACTCAAATTCCTGTTATTCTTGGTCGTCCATTTCTTGCAACGTCTAATGCATTAATTAATTGTAGAAATGGTGTTTTGAAACTTTCTTTTGGAAACATGACATTGGAATTAAATGTTTTTAACATTTGTAAACAACCTGGGCATGACATTGAAAATCACGAGGTAGATTTCATTGAAGAACTTGTTCATGATCATTTTCCTATCTCTTCATTTTCTGACTCTTTGGAAGTTTGTTTGACTAGTTCTACTCAATTTGAATTTGATAAAAATTCTGAAGTTTCACATATTTGTTCTTTGTTTGATTCTTTGCAAGTGGTAAACGAAGATGGTTGGAAACCCAAATTCGAAGAATTACCACAATGTGATGATGCGCCTGTGCCATCAAGTGTTCAACCGCCAAAGCTGGATTTGAAACCGCTACCATCCGATCTCAAATATGCTTACTTGGGTACAAATGAAACATTTCCGGTGATAATTTCTTCCAAACTCAATGATCTTCAAGAACATAAATTGTTAGAAATTTTGAGATTGCATAAACATAGCTGATATAAAAGGAATTAGTCCATTGATTTGCACGCATAAGATATATTTAGAAGATAATGCCAAACCATCTAGGCAAATGCAACGAAGACTAAATCCTAATATGAAAGATGTAGTGAGAAATGAAGTTCTCAAGCTCTTAGATGTAGGAATCATTTATCCTATTTCTGATAGCACATGGGTCAGTCCTACTCAAGTTGTACCTAAGAAATCTGGAGTCACTGTAGTCAAGAATGAAAATAATGAATTAATTCCAACTCGAACCACTGCTGGTTGGAGAATGTGCATTGACTATAGGAAATTGAACTCAATGACTAGGAAAGATCACTTCCCTTTACCATTCATGGATCAAATCTTAGAAAGGGTAGTGGGACATGAATTTTATTGTTTCCTATACGGGTATTCTGGGTATAATCAAATTGAAATTGCACCTGAAGATCAAGAAAAGACCACATTCACATGTCCATTTGGTACATTTGCATATCGAAGAATGCCTTTTGGTTTATGTAATGCACCGGCCACATTTCAAAGATGCATGCTTAGCATTTTTAGTGATATGGTTGAACGCTTTCTCGAAGTTTTCATGGATGATTTTTCTGTATTTGGTGATTCATTTGATGATTGTTTGTCTAAATTACAAAAAGTTTTGATTAGATGTAAAGAAAAGAATCTTGTGCTTAATTGGGAAAAATGTCATTTTATGGTCACACATGGTATTGTACTTGGTCATATTGTCTCATCAAAAGGAATTGAAGTAGATAGAGCTAAAATTGAACTGATTGCCAATTTGCCCATTCCTAAGTCAGTAAAAGATGTTAGATCATTTTTAGGACATGCTGGTTTTTATAGGAGATTTATCAAAAACTTTAGTGTTATATCAAAACCATTGTCTAATCTCCTATCAAAGGACACACTTTTTGAGTGGACTGAATCATGTCAAGAAGCTTTTGTTAAACTTAAAAGCATGCTAACATCTGCTCCTATCATGCGACCTCCAGATTGGACTTTGCCTTTTGAAATCATGTGTGATGCTAGTGATTATGCTGTTGGAGCTGTTTTAGGACAACGAAAAGATAAGAAACCTTATGTAATTTACTATGCTAGTAAAACCTTGAATAGTGCTCAAGTGAATTATTCTACCACCGAGAAGGAATTACTTGCAGTAGTATTTGCATTGGATAAATTTAGATCTTATCTTGTTGGCTCACCAATTGTTGTTTTTAGTGATCATGCAGCATTAAAATATCTTCTCTCAAAAAAGGATGCGAAACCTAGACTCATTAGATGGATCCTGTTACTCCAAGAATTTGATCTCACAATTCAAGATAAAAAAGGAGTACAAAATATGGTTGCTGATCACTTGTTTAGACTAGTATTTGATGAATCATCTGAGACTACACTAATAAATGACATGTGTCCAGACGAGCAACTTTTTAGCGTTTCTAATTTACCCTGGGTTGCTGATATTGCTAATTTTCTTGTTACAGGACAAATCCCATCTCATTGGAATTCACAAGACAAGAAGAAATTTCTTTCTCAGGTATATAATTTCTTTTGGGATGACCCTTATCTTTTTAAATATTGCCCTGACCAAATTATAAGAAGATGTGTGCCTAATAATGAAATTCAAAGAATTATTTCTTTTTCTCACTCTGAAGCATGTGGTGGTCATTTTTCTGCAAAGAAAACTACTGCCAAAATTTTACAATGTGGATTTTATTGGCCTACTCTTTTTAAAGACACCTATGAATTTTGTAAAGCATGTGACCGTTGTCAAAAGTTAGGAGGGATAACCCTTAGAAATATGATGCCATTGAACCCTATTTTGATTATTGAAATTTTTGATTGTTGGGGTATTGATTTTATGGGTCCATTTCCACCTTCTTTTGGTTACTTGTACATATTAGTTGGTGTTGATTATGTTTCCAAATGGATTGAGGCCATTCCTTGTAAAAACAATGACCACAAGATTGTCTTGAAATTTTTGAAAGAAAACATTTTTTTTAAGATTTGGGATACCTCGTGCAATAATAAGTGATGGGGGTTTACACTTTTGTAATAGACCTTTCAAAAATTTAATGAAAAAATATAGAATTACTCATAAAGTGTCTACTCCTTATCACCCACAAACAAGCGGACAAGTTGAACTTGCAAATACGGAAATCAAACACATTTTGGAAAAGTCTGTAAATCCAAATCGTAAAGATTGGTCTTTAAGATTAATTGATGCACTTTGGGCGTATCGTACTGCATTCAAATCACCACTTGGAATGTCTCCCTATAGAATTGTTTTTGGAAAAGCTTGTCATTTGCCTGTTGAATTGGAACATAAAGCATTTTGGGCCATTAAGATGTTTAATTTCAATTTAGATAAGGCAAATTCATTAAGAAAACTTCAATTGAATGAACTGGAAGAAATTAGAAATGAAGCCTATGAAAACTCTCGAATTTATAAAGAACGAATGAAGGTATTTCATGATAAAAATATTGTTCGAAAAATTGTTGAACCTTCACAAAAAGTTCTATTATATAATTCGAAATTGCACTTGTTTCCTGGAAAACTTCGTTCCAAATGGAGTGGACCTTTTATTGTTAAAACTGTTTATCCTCACGGTGTAGTGGAAATTAAAGATCCCAAAAATGGTAATGTTTTCAAGGTTAATGGACATCGTTTGAAGCCATTTTTTGAGAATTTCAATAATGAACGAGAGTCTACCACTTTGAATGAGCCTGTGTACAACACTTGATACTTGTTTGTATTTATTGTTATTTGTGTGTTGTCTTTCTTTCTTTGTTGGTTTTCTTTCTTTGCAGTTGTTTCCCGGTCAAGTGGCGGATAACGGTACTCCGTGACTCTTTACGTCGGTTAATTCAGTTTCCCAAAATAACTGAAACAAAAAGAAAAAAAAAACACTTTCTTCTCCTTCTTTTTCTTTCCATGCTTTTCACAATGGATGATATACTTTCTAATTTGCTAAAATATTTTCCTTCTTTTCCTAGATATGCTTTATTGAAAATTTACCAAGCCAGGTGTGAAAGGTTAAGAATGCTCATGCTTAAAGGAATTCCTGAAGATATACGTTGGATAATTGAAGCAAAAGTTCGATTAGAAGGTGAATTTTCTAATACATTTGTTTCACATATGCCTGGGCTAGGTAAGAGTTCTTTTGCAAAGAAACGAAGAGCAAAAAGGTTACAAGTTTGTTATAAATGTGCACGTTGGACTTGTAATGCACGTTGTCGTTCTATAGGAATGGTGTCTATAAATCGAGAAGATAAAATACAATTCATAAAGGATGGACTGAGTAGAGAGTCTTTGGATATATAAACCTTGGTTTTGAAAGCTTAAAAAAAAAGCTTATATTCTCAAAAACACTTTCATTTCTTCTTCTTCATATTTTCTTTATTCCATGTATTTCTAATTTCGTAATTAGGGCAAAGGGTGAACTTTTGATGGTTGTATAGTATTGATCTTTGATCCTTTAGTTTGTTCTTCATTGTCAACTTTCCTTTTGAGTGAGTACTATATTTTACAAGTATTTTGGTTTGTTAGAAACCTTGATTCATTGTTAACTAAGGGTACATTGAATGCTTGGATGTTTTCTACATATCAAGAGCAAGGCAACCTATGGTTTTTCACTTCAATTCAAAGGTAAGTCTTTTAGTTTCTTTGTGCTTAAATGTTATCCATCCTCCAATTAAGGTTATTTCTTATTTGAATCTTAATTGTGTATAAAAAAAAAGGATCAAGAATAATTTCTATACATATCATTAAAATGGATCCCTAATGCCCTAATATTCAATAATAATTAAATTCAAGTTAATAATCAAAATTTCAATCTACTTTCACAATATTTGGACTTTGAACTTTGGACTTGTGGACTTAGTATAACCAATTCCCTGAGGACCGACACTCGGACTTCCGAATCTTTATTACTTGATAAACCTACGCTTGGGTATTACAACCTAAAAATTGTAGCAGAGAGTACTTCCTTACCACCACAAATTGAGAAGCTTTTGGAAGAATTTGCTAATGTGTTTCCAGAAGAGCTACCGAAGGAGCTACCACCAATTGAGGGATCGAGCATCAAATTGATCTTATACTGGGGTCTGCCTTACCAAATAGACCAGCTTACAAGAGTAATCCAGAAGAGCCCAAGGAGTTGCAGCGGCAAGTATTCGAGTTGTTAGAGAGGGGTTATGTGAGGGAGTCAATAAGCCCTTGTTCAGTGCCAGCCTTATTAGTGCCAAAAAAGGATGGGACTATGAGAATGTGTATGGATAGTCGAGCAATAAATAGAATAACAGTGAAGTCGCTATTCTATTCCTAGGTTGGATGATATGCTTGATGAGTTGCATGGTTCTAAGGTGTTTTCAAAGGTGGATCTGAAGAGTGGATACCATCAAATTCAAATGAAAGAGGGAGATGAGTGGAAGACTGCATTCAAAACAAAAGATGAACTGTACGAGTGGCTAGTTGTGCCATTTGGCTTATCTAATGCATCAAGCACCTTCATGCGACTAATGAATCATATGCTTCGTAAGTTTATTGGCAGATATGTAGTGGTTTATTTTGATGATATTTTGATTTATAACAGGAACTCTGAGGAACATTTGGAACACCTTAGGGAAGTCTTTGATGTACTTTGACAAGAGAAACTATTCGGTAATTTAAAGAAGTGTCAATTTTGTCAAGATCGAGTTATGTGGTTTCGCAACAAGGGGTTGAAGTTGATGGGGAGAAGGTGAAAGCTATTAAGGAGTGGCCTGTGCTTACTAATGTGTCGGAGGTGAGGAGTTTCCATGGGTTAGCATATTTTTACAGAAGGTTCGTGAAAAATTTCAATATTATTCTTGCTCCTTTGATTGAATGCATTAAAAAGGGTAGAGAGTTTAGATAGACCGAGTCTGCTCAGAAGAGTTTTGAGTTGATTAAGGAGAAGTTGTGTTCAACTCCTATTTTAGCTCTCCCTGATTTTTCAAAGACTTTTGAAGTAGAGTGTGATGCATCAGGAGTGGGAATTGGAGCTGTTCTTATGCAAGATAGACAACCTATAGCATATTTTATGAAAAGTTTAGTGGTGCGAGCCTGAATTATTTAATATATGATAAGGAGTTCTATGCACTAGTTAAAGCTTTAGAGATTTGGTAGCACTACTTGTTGCCCAAGGAGTTTGTTATTCACACGGATCATGAGTCCTTGAAGCATTTGAAGGGGCAAAGCAAATTGAATCGTAGACATGCCAAATGGGTAGAGTTCTTAGAGACATTTCCTTATGTCGTCAAATACAAAAAAGGAAATGTAAATGTGGTAACTGATGCGCTATCAAGGAGGTATACTTTGATCTCTATGCTAAATGTTAAGTTAATGGATTTTAAATTGATCAAAAATTAGTATTTCGATGATCCAAACTTTGCTTCCATTTATTTGGCATGTGAGAAAGGGGCAATTAAGGGGTTCTATAGGCATGAAGGATATTTGTTCAGATCTGGAAGACTATTCATTCCTAATGGATCTGTTAGGGAACTTTTGGTAAGGGAGGCACATGGTGGTGGTTTGGCTGGACATTTTGGTGAGAATAAAACTTTGGAGTTAGTTAAAGAGCATTACTATTGGCCGGGAATGATTAGAGATGTGTATCACATATTAGAGAGTTATGTGACTTGTAAGAAGGCAAAGAGCAAGGAGTCTGCTCATGAAATGTATATGCCATTACCTATACTAGATCAGCCTTAGGTTGACGTGAGTATGGATTTCGTACTTGGGTTGCCAAGGACATAGAAAGGGAAAGTTCGGTTATGGTTGTTGTCGATAGGTTCTCAAAGATGTCTCATTTTGTTCCTTGTCGTAAAACCGATGATGCTTCTCATATGGCAGATTTATTCTTTCGAGACATTGTGCGATTTCATGGAATATCAAATAGTATAGTGTCTGATCGGGATGCGAAATTTTTGAGTTACTTCTGGAAAACCTTATAGAAAAGGCTTGGCACGATATTACTTTTTAGTACAGCTTGCCATCCGCAAACAGATGGCCAAATTGAAGTGGTAAATCGTACACTCTCTTCTTTACTTAGAACTATTGTTAATAAGAATTTGAAGAATTGGGATGATTGTTTAGCTTTTATTGAATTTGCATATAACATAAGCATGCACAGTGCAACTAAGCATTCACCGTTTGAGGTAATGGATTTAATCCAATTACGCCAGTTGATTTAGTACCAATTCTGACCAATGAGCGAGTATGTGTGGACGAGAAGAAAAAGGGTGAACTGATTAAACAATTGCATGAAAGTGTAAAGCGGCATATAGAGAAGAGAAATGCAGCTTATGCAAAAGTGGCAAATAAAGGATGAAAGCCAATTCAGTTTGTTCCAGGCGATCTTGTATGGATTCATCTTTGTAAAGAAAGATTTCCAAACCAAAGGAAGTCCAAACTTATGCCACGGGCAGATGAGCCTTTCAAAGTGTTAGAGAAGGTGAATGATAATGCCTACAAGATCGATTTTTCGGGAGAATATAATATATCAGCCACATTCAATGTCAGGGATCTAACACCGTATTTGGGCAATAGTGAGGAGTTGGATTTGAGGACAAATCCTATTCAACCGTGAGAAGATGATGTGATCTGTGGAGATGTAGAGGTTGCCCAAGGTTGTGTGGTTCCTAGTGTTGGGTCGATTTATGGAGATGTAGAGGCTGCCCAAGGTTGTGTGGTTTCTAGTGTTGAGCTGATCACTCATTCCATGGCTAAGAAACTTCGAACGATACTTGAATTACTTCTCAGAGTGAATACAGCCCATTCTGAAAATCTTGAGACCAAAGCATTAAAGCCCAAAGTGTTAACCTTGCTCACTTGCTTGGATGATTAAGCATTCTTATTTAATTTCGCTTTTTTTATCTTCTATTATTGTTATGTTCTTAATCAGCCCAGCCCATGTTATTTATTTATTAGGTTAAGTTATTTTGGAATTTTTATTTAATAAGAGTGCACAGCCCAGCCCATTGTAATGTTTTCTAGGTTAGAATTTATTTTTTTGGCAGCTGCATGTTGTTAGATTGCTATTTAAAGGTCATAACGCAATTTCACTTTAATTAAATAGATTCTTATCACTCACCTTCTTCTATCTGAGTGTGGCAAATCAACCTAACTTTTATTTATTTGTGGCGATTTCTTCTTATCAAATAGGTAATTATTAGCTTTCTACACTTCACTTGTTGAGATCAAATTCGTAACATATCTTAATCAATTCAAAATTCTACAAAAAATCATAGCAAACGTTTGTTTTGTGTTTTTTTGGCACATCACAGTATCACGTAAATATTTTGCGAACAATAACCCGAATTTTTCTGCACATTAACATCAACATTCTCCCCCTTTAATGTGCTGCTCTTGAACTCCAATTGCTTCTCTGAGTAGTTGAAAATTTTCTTTTAGCAGGGCTTTTGTAAACAAGTCAGCAAGTTCTTGTTCTGACCTACAAAACTTAAGCTGAATCTCTCCATCTTCAATTGCTTCTCTTATGAAGTGATGCTTGAGTGCTATATGCTTGCTTTTACTATGATGAACTTGATTTTTGGCCATTGCAATTGCTGATTTGTTGTCACAATGCAATGTTATTGTTTGTTCTTGGTCTCTCCCATATCTTCAAGTATCCTCTTCAACCATATAACATGTGATGTTGCCAATGAGGCTGAAACATATTCTGCTTCAGCTGAGGATTGAGCAACTGTTTGTTGCTTCTTTGAACACTAAGAAAACACACCTGAGCGAAGAGAAAATACAAAGCTACTTGTGCTTTTCATATCATCAACACAACCAACCCAATCACTATCACAAAAGCCTATCAACTTAATTTCTGTGTTCTTCCAGAATTTGATTCCAAGTTCCATGGTACTTTAAAGGTACCTCAACACTCTTTTTGCCACTCCAAGATGAATGTGGCTTGGGTTGTTCATAAATCTTGATAGCAAACTTGTTGAAAACATTATATTCGGCCTTGTTGTGGTAAGGTAAAGCAACTTTCCAACCAAACTTCTGTAATGAGTTGCATCCACTTTCTTTCCTCTATCTTATTTCTTCAATTTTTCATTCACAACAAGTGGTGTAGCTACAACATTGCAGCCAAGCATTCTTTCCTTCTTTAAAATATTTTCTGCATACTTTCTTTGAGATATAAATACACCATCTTCATCTTGGTGAATTTATATCTCAAGAAAGTATCTCAACAGCCCTATGTCACTCATTTCATATCTTTCCATCATTTTTTGTCTAAATTCATTTATCAACTTCTCATTATTACCTGTAAACAGCAAGTCATCAACATAAATGGAAACAATGAGAATGTCCGACATTCCTTGCTTCTTCACATATAATGTTGGCTCACTTTTGCTCTTTATAAATCTTTTTTCATTGAAGTAGGAATCAATTTGACTATACCAAGCTCTTGGAGCTTGTTTGAGCCCATACAATGCTTTCTTGAGTTTGTAGACTTTGTCTTCTTTATTCTTGACTACAAAACCTTGTGGTTGATCAACAAAAACTTCTTCTTGTAATTCTCCATTCAAGAAAGCTGATTTCACATCAAGTTGGTATAATAACCAACCTTTTTGTGCTGCCAAGGCAATGAGAGCTCTAATGGTGTCAAGTCGTGCAACCAGAGCAAAGGTTTCTTCAAAAACAATACCGGGCTATTGTAGATAACCTTTAGCAACTAGCCTTGCTTTGTACCTTTGCACCTCACCATTTGAATTGTATTTTACTCGATAAATCCATTTTACCCAATAACTTCCTTGTCACTCGACTTATCAACGAGCTCCCAAATGTTGTTCTTTTCAATTCCTTTGATTTATTTCTCCATGGCTTGCTTCCAAGGCTTCTCCTTGATCGTATCTTCAAACTTTTTAGGTTCAACAACACAAAAATTGCAACTTTAGTAAATTTCATCCAAGCTTCTCATTCTTTTTGGAGTATAACTCGGTGGAAACAAACTAGAACTTGGTGTATTACTTGATGATCCTGGAGAGCTAGGTAGAAAGGGTGGCGGAGATTTTTCAATGTTGGTATTAATTTGAGATGAATTAGGCTGAATTATATCAATGGAAACAAACTTTACTTCAACTTTTCCTTGCTCCTAATTGTAGTTGGCATTTCCATAAAAAATCACATCTCTACTTACAATAATTTTTTTGGTCTTCAAGCTATATAATCTATAGCCTTTTAAATGTGAGCTATAGCCAACAAAGATGCACCTCTAACTTATTTCATCAAGCTTCCTTCTCTTTTCTTTTAGAACTTGGGCATAACACACACAACCAAAAACTTTCAAATGCCTAATGGAAGGCTTTCTCCCACTCCAAGCTTCTATAGGAGTTTTGTTGTTCAAAGCCTTAGTTGGTGCTCTATTTATCAAGTACATAGCTATATGAACTGATTCAGCCCAAAAATTCTTAGGTAAGTTTTTTTCATGGAATATGGATTTTGCCATCTCCATCACCGTTTGATTTTTCCTCTCGAATACCTCATTTTGTTATGGAGTGTAATCCACCGTAAGTTATCTATCTACACTTTCATCTTCACTAAATTTATTGAATTGATTAGAGGTATATTCTTTACCTCTATCACTTCTCAAAATTTTGATGAAATGACACTTTGTTTTTCAACAATGCTCTTGAACTTTTTAAAGATTGTGAACACCTCAGATTTTTGTCTCATAAAAAACACCCATATTATTCTTGAATAATCATCAATGAAAACAACAAAGTACTTGTTACCTCCATGAGATATGGTATTCATTGGTCCATAAATATTGGTACGCACTAGCTCAAGCACTTGCTTTGCTCTTCATGCTACTCCTTTTGGAAAAGATTGCCTATAGTGTTTTCCAAGTACACATTCCTCACATGTTCCTTGTTGTTCTTCTATATTTGGAAGGTTGTCTACCATATTTTTCTACTGTAACAACTTTAAACTCCCAAAATTTAGGTGCCCAAATCTTCGATGCTAAAGCCAAGACTCGCCCATGGGTTCGGTCTTCAATGTAACATCCTTTGCATATTGAAATTTCAGCATAAAGCTTATGTTTTTCATCTTTATATTTGCCACAATCAGCTTCTCATTTTGTTTATCAAAAATCACACAACCATTTCTTTCAAATTTCAAAGAATAGCCATTTTCTAGAAGTTTGCCAACACTCAACAAATTTTGTTCCAAATCCGGTACGAACAACACATCTGAAATGTATCTAACTCCTCTCTTAGTTTGCACTCCAATGGTGCCTTTGCCTTTGCCTTGCACAAGAACACTGTTTCCCATCTTTACTTGTGAACTAATAGTAGCATCCATTTTATGAAAAATGCTCTCGTTTCCAGTCATATGATTCGTGCAACCGCTGTCAAGAAACCAAACTTCATTTTCTTGTTCTAATGCACTTTGACATGCATAAAATAAGTTTGCTTCATCATCTTTCTCTTTTACTCGACTTGCTTGTTGAGTATTCTTGAATCTACAATCTCTTTGTAGATGCCCAAACTTCTTGCAATTGTGGCATTGTGGTTTTCCCTTAAACCAACAATTTTCTTCAACATGATTGCTTCGTTTACAAATTCTGCACTTCTAAGAACTTCCTTCATCTCCCGGACTTCTATCAACACTTCCTCTATCTCTTCCTCTAAAATTCCAGCCTCTTCCTTTTCTTCTTGCTTGTCTTCCACCTCTAAATGGCTCTCCTCTACCTTGATCATAAGTTTTAGGTCCTACATTGAGCTTAGATTGAAATGCACTATCAAGAGACTTTTTGGAATGCCGTATCAATATACGCTCAAATGATTTTAGTGAACCCATCAAATCTTGCAATGTCAAAGTGTCTAAATCTTTAATTTCTTTAATAACCAACATAATGGGATCAAATTTTTTCGGCAAGAACCCTAAGACCTTCTCAATCAGTTTTTTATTTTCAATTTCTTCACCATAAATCTTCATTTGATTCACTAACTCAGTATATCTATCTGAAAATTATTGCATTGTTTCATTTTCTTTCATTCTCACATTTTCAAAATCTTTTCTAAGATCTAGAAGCTTAGAAGCTCTTACGTTTACACTCTCTTTGAACTCCTCTTGCAAGATTTCCCAAGCTTCCTTTGCTTTTGTTGCTCCAATAATTCTTAGGAATACATTGTTGGAAACTCCTTGCTGAATTTTGCTAAGAGCATTTGCATCCCTTTGCTTCTTCTCTTTTAAATTTATTTGCTCTTGTTCTGTCAAGGTTGATGTAGATGCGGGTTCAACAACTCCGATTTGTATTAGATCCTAAAGATCTAATGAAATAAAGAGTGTTTTCCTCTTCACACATCAAATATCATAATTTTCTCCATAAAAAATCATAACATAAGATTGCTGGATCGTGGGGTTTGAAGAGCTTGTGCTAGCCATCTTGTTTTTGGCTTTAAATCTTTAGTTTCTTGACTTTCTGCAACCTAGCTCTAATACCAGAAAATGTTAGCTAAATTTTCAGCAAATGTCACCAAGTTTAGCTTGATAACATCCCCAACTAAGCATCCAAACAAGTAAATCAAAAAAGGAGAAGTTGCAGCAACAAAAACAATACAAAAAACTGAAAAATCAGTAGCAAAACAAAGGAAAAACAAAGAATTTTGGAAAACCACACTCTAGAATTTTTCTGGGAAAATTTGAATACTCTTAATTAGGTTTTTCATCACAAATACACTTTATATACTTCCACAAGAGACCTACATGTGTCTTACATTTATTGGTGGGATGTAACCATGTTAAAATACTAATAAAACACAAGATACATCATATTTTTCTAGGTGAACAGTATCCCATAAATAGTTTGTGAACAGTAACTCGAATTTTTCTGCACATTAATATCAACAATTTTCTATCAAGAAGTCTACCATTAACGTCAACCAAGTGAGCATCAACTACATGATCAGCAGCAAGGCCATATTTCCTCAACAAAAAACCATAGCCTCTGCCGCTAAAATGCTCGCCAACACCCACGAAAGGGCAAATGCCTACTAGAAAAGCAAGGGTTTTGCTTTTGTTAGCAATATTATAATAAATTTGGCCAATGGTTGCACCAGCTTGAACCTATGTTGTTTTCTCCCAGACATCAACACTGAAGGGGGTAAGATTTATCAAATCAATGATGACAAATGGGACATAGGAATCATAAGATAGACCCTCATAATCATGACTCCAACTTTGTACCCGAATTTGTAAGCCATATTTTTGGGAACATTCAATGGCTACTTGAATGTGAGAGACGTGCAACGGTGTGACAATGACTTGAGGTTTCGGTGTAGTGGACGTCGAGAACCTCAGGTTTTGTATAGGTAAAATCCAAGACGGAGGAATATGAAGAGTTGTTTTTGGTGTAAATCAGTTTAGATATGGAGGAAGTGTCCTCAGAGTAGAGAGAAATACAGTGAACAAAATCCTCATGCATGCTTCCGGAAGTTGCATGAATGTTAGCCAGAGTTACGCAACAATGAAAAGACATGAGAAGAACAAAAAGATATTGGAACTGGAAAGTAAAGGTCTTCATTGCTACTTATTAGCATTTTTGAAATATTCTCATATTATTAGTTTTGCTGTTATTGTATTTCATTTTATTTTCTATTATAACAAACCTTAGCTGTGATGTAACAAACTGTAGAATATTCTATAGTATTCCAGATTTCACGGAGGATATATATATATATATATATATATATATATATATATATATATATATATATATATATATGCCTCTTGTATTGTACAAAATGAATGAGAAAGAGTTATTCTCTTCCTTCCTTTCTTTACTCTGCTTCTGATATTGCTCTGCTTCTGATATGGTATCAGAGCATTTCCCTTCCGTTTCTTAATCTCTCTAAGCTATGGCTCGCGTTGGCCAAAACAACCAAAACAACAACAATCGATTTCAATCGGTACAGGTCCCCCTGCTCCTGCAGGTTCCTTGGCCTTCAATGTTTCTTCCTCTATTTCTTCATCTACTTCTTCAGCTGTAGCAGCTGTTTCTCAAGGGAAGCCGAAACGTGAAAGTCCGATTTGCTCTCATTACGGAATCACAAGGCATACGGTGGATCATTGTTACAAATTACATGGTTATCCACCAGGTTACAAGCCCAAGCCCAAGGTCTAGGCCCAAGCGAGCTCATGTCAATCCAACATTAGTATATGTTGACGACATCATAATTGCTAGCAACAACCAAGAAGCCGTAGACATCTTAGAAACCTCTCTTAGCATTCGTTTCAAAATGAAAGATTTGGGAGCTTTAAAGTACTTATTGGGCATAGAAGTAGCTAGATTAGCTGCTGGTATATCTAGAATTGAATAATCCAAGTTGCAACGCACTCCCATAAAATTAGGACCAACAATCCAAATCTTAAAGTCACAAGCAAAGAGTTAGAAACACAGCCAAACAAAATCTAAAAAAATGTTAAGTCAAAAATCCATTTGCATCTAATTGTATAGTTGGTTGCAAATATCTTTAGGAGGATTATCCTACCAATGAAAGACCTCATGATCAAGAATTAAATTAGTCAAGGTTTTTCCCCAAACGTATGAGTGTTGCGAAAGTCAATTCTAGAAATCAAGTCTTTACAGTTGAGCCAACATTTCCGCAACGCCTAAGGAGGATGAATAGAATTATTATTGAAGAGGTGAATAACTAGAATTGAATCACTCTCAAGCCCAAGATTCAACCATTCCTTATTATAAGCAATCCCAACTACCAAAAAAGCAATTTTGTGACCAAGATAGAGACCAAAAGCGGTCATGAACTCACCCATATCATTTTGAAAAATCCGAGCAAAAGGAGAATCACTGGGGTTGCCTTTTGCTAACCCCACTACAAGAAAAAATGTCTTTTGCGACTAAATTTTTCAGCTGCAAATAATAAACATTCTGTCGTAAAATTATTTTTTGCAACAAAATTTTAGTCATTTGTGGCCAAATCCCATTAACTGCAATAAGTTGTGTCGTAAATTTTTTATTTGTTATTTACGGTTGATTCTAGCGGCCACAAAATGTATTTATGACTAAGATCACAACCAATATATATCAGCCACAAAAAATATTTGCGACTATTTCGTAACTGATATATAATAGTCGCAAATAATTAATTATTTATAATATTTTTATCGCTACCACCTTTTGTTGTCAAATATTTAGCCACAAAAAAATTAATTATTTATAATATTTTTATTAACTTAAATATTGATCTCAACAAATTAATTTGAATATTAAATGTGAACCAAATATCAGGATTAATTTTGAACAATTTAATTAGTTAAATATTACAAAACATTGTATAGCAAATAAAAACCTGAAAAATAAGATTGAAATTTTTATTTTCTACAAAATAAAATTTGTAGAAAAACTATAATGATCAAAAAATTGTAATCTATTGATTATTGGCAGTCACCATCAGAAAATATTTGGGAAAATATTTAAACTAAGTTTCCCATTAACATTCCTAAAATCACCAAGGCAACTAAATTTACTACAACCAACGTGCCACCAACACAAAATGTGAATGAAACTTGTACACATTCCTAAAATCACCAAGTGAACTAAATTCTAATAGAGCTCTTTGTGATTCAAAGACATAAACAATTTTCAGAGACAGAAGAAAATTAAAAATAATGCAATATCGGAAAGATTTTATATGTAATTACCTGAGTTTGATCTGCATGCTATCATTATCCTTCTTGATTCTTTCAATTTCATTGCTCAAGTTTTTGAATTTTCATTTAAAACCAAAAACAAGGTGTTAACTCTTATGCAGATTTGATTTTTCATATAGTACTTCTATTATCTACTGGGTTATATATATAAAGTGCTCTAGTAAGAACAGAAACTCTAGCTAGGCAGAGGGAATAAATGCAGTATTTATTAATTTTATATTTGACCTAAAATATCCAAAAATCTAGCTTTTGCAAGGAAAAGGAAGTGAAGAATAACATGTTTATTAGCAGTTCTGTTCATAGATGTTACGTTTCACATAGTTTTTTGCTTCATTTACTGTCAGAAAGACAATAAAATAAGGAAAAGAGCATATATATTCCATTTGTATATCTGTTCGGATAATTCATACTTCATAATTCTTAGCTTATCTTTAGCAAAATAGAAGTTAATTAACCTCATGCTTAGCATCTCACAACTTCTTCCCTAACTGCTTATGATAACTGTCCAAAACTAGAGGAGAAATCTAAGAGATGAAGTTTTGAAAAGTTTTACTGCAATTATTATCAAACTAACCTTATCCTATGGTATTCATTTTCGAAATAAGAGCATCAAATACCTCACATAATAGCATATCTTCCTCTGGTGACCATCTCCTTTTCTTGAAATCTGAATTCAAGTATGTGTACCATCTGCGAGTTCAATATTACTGAAAACATCAGATCAAACTTGAAAGTAGAAAAAGGACAAAACAGAGGAGATCAATAATCATTATTCAACAATGCAAATGATTTCACCAACCTTCTTCTGTCCTGTCTTGTTGTTTTATCCTTGAATTTAGATGCAATCATCCACCAACTGCATACAAATATCAAAACCAACATGTAGTGAATGTGTGCAGAACTGCTAATAAATGATCCACCATCAACAATACTTCTAAATGATAAATAAATAAAAATCAATCCTTGCTTCTCAGCTTCATGTATATATACTGATTTGTTCACGCAGTATATCATCTTCCTGTAAACCCAGATACGTTTCAGTTCATTGACCAAAAGAGTTCTGTTAAAATCAAAGGACAGAAGTAAATTTACAAAAAGCAACATATATCATACTTTTCTGCACCTAATAGATTAGATTAAATTTAATGCAAATATTGACAAAACTAAGGGAGAAATCTGAAAAAACTGTTAGGCCTATGGCTTTTAACAGGCTCTGATGTTGAATATTTAATTGATGTGAATCAGTAATATACATTTGTTTTAGCTTTTAATGGTTTATGACCCTTTTCTTTGCTTTATTTTTCTTTAATCAGTCTTTGTACAACATGTATTTTCCTTCAATTCTCTGCATTGAATGTGTGCTTTTTCACTTGTTTGTAACTCTTTCTTAGGGAAAATGCCCATTGCCCCTTTAGGGTTTGCTATAAATGCCCACTTCCTCATATTTTTAAAAATGCTTTAAAGACCCCTACCGTTTCCTCCATCCCCGTTAAAAAATTACTTTTTGACTGCAATTACTTTGATACCCTTTGAAGTGAAATTTGGGACCCACGTTATACACTTTATACAAATTATTTGTATTAACCTGAATTTATATTTAAATTCGTTTATATTTAAAATTAATAATATCTATAAATATTTACATAATAAATTCATTTAAATTTAATTTTTTATTAATATCAAATTTTTTAATTTATAAATAAAACAAGTTATAATAAAAAATATAAAACTAATAAATGAATTATCTTAACAACACTGACTAATAATTGACTTTGTATTAACATATTAATTAACGATTTAAATTAAAAATAAATCATTTATCCAATGCCAAATTAATAAAAAATGAAATAAAAAATCAAGTACAACCTCATTTGAAATCTGTAGAACTAGCGTATTGAAATGCCGACCTAACCAAAGACATGGCAGAAAAGTTGTAGTAAAACCTAGCAAATCTAAGAGAAAACAAACCAGAAAGCCTCCCAAAATTAATTGCATAAACAAAACCAGCAAATCCAGGAAAATTAACTGCAGATTAACAAAGAGAACCCAGAAAATAGACAGCAAACCAAAAGGCAACGAAGCCCAACCAGTAGCCAAGAAACTATAAAACTCTGCAATTATGGTTCTATCCTCCCTTTTTATTCACAATTTGCCAGTTCTCCTTCCGTTTCCAACCTCTGTTATTCACCATTATCTTTATCGCACCATTATCTTTCTGTTTTACATCAAAATTTGAATTACGCAATCCTTTCTTCCTCCTCTCATCATTATATTCAAGGGCACAATCCTAATCGACAAAGAATGAAGATTCATTTCGTAGCAACTCGCTAAACAAATTTATCCAATGCATGTCCCATCGCCACCAAACAACTCAACAATTATCACTTTTTCATCCCAACCAATTCTCATCGTCGATAGCTACACTGACCGTTGGAATTGAGAGCTAAACCTATGAGCCACCATCACTTTTTTTCACATTTTTCAACCAAACCACCATGAATCAAGACAATCTAAGATCACCATCATGATTCTTAACATCAGATCTTTTGGATGCAACCAATACCGAGCCATTCCGATCACTGTCACCGGAAACTTCCCAGGTCATTTTTTACAAATTTTGAAAAAAAAAAAGGAGAGAAAAGGAATAATACAAGAGATAATCTCCAAAGAGAAGAGAAGAGAGAAAGCAAGAGAAGTAGAGAGGCAAAGCATGGCAGAGGTTCGACGAGAGAGAGAGGAGAAGGTATGGGAATGGTGCGGCGGTGGCTGGTGTTATAATAGATTTAGGATTTTTGTTTATTTTGCTTTTAATTTATTTAATTTTGAACTATTTTAATAAATAAAATAAAAATTTATTTTATTTCAAAACAATAAAAAAATTCTTTTTATTTAAAAGTACATTTTTACCCTTATTAGTAGCTTTTTTTAACGGGGACGGAGGAAACGGCAGAGGTCTCTAAAGTATTTTTGAAAATATAAGGGGGAAGTGGGCATTTATAGCAAACCCTATGGGGTTAATGGGCATTTTCCCCTCTTTTTTATCAGTAGCATGTTATCTCTTCTTTTTTTTTCCCATGCAAGTGTATAAATCAGCTCTTATCTTGCCACGAGAAAAAGCCTATAAATTAGTAGCATGTTATCTTATCTGTATTTGAAGTTTTTTGAAACCATACTTTTTCTCTTGTTATAAAGACACAACTGAAGTTGCCCAGTCTATTTCTCCCAATACCACCCAAGCCACTTTATAGAGGCTATTTCGATGATTGTTTTTTTCCCAGTGTATAAATCAGCTCTTAAATAGGATGAAGCTTGTTAATTGTAACTTGTAAGACAAGGAGCACCTAAAGAATTTGTTTCAATCTGCAATGTGATATCTGCTTGATTATGAAGTTCAACTGACCAGCTTGGCAGTATGATTATTGTTATTGAAATTATTTTAAACTGATTTAGATTCTAGAGCCCTTCCATAAACCAATTCTTCTAGCTAAACCAGCAATATCAGTGCGGAAACTTTACTCGGAAGATCACTTAAGCAATCAGGAGGCGGTTGACCTTGTTCAAAGTGGTCCTCATAATGTAGGATTTCTGTTTGTAGTTTCAAATTACATGTATATTTTTGTTAGTTACTGTTATAAAGGCTATAATTATAATCGATGTTGGGGATGGATGATTATTATTCTTAGAACAATTGTCCTTCTTTTGTTTCTATTTTTATCATTGTAAACAAATAGATGGCCACTGTGTTGTGCTAATGCTAATGTGTGCATGCAATCAACTGTTTTTTCCAGCAATGCCTGGAAAGGTTACTTGTCCAAAAAGCTGGTTATGTAAGTTTCTCAGACTGACAGAAACCTAGCGATAAGTATATATAGAAACTGAAATAATTATTATATAACGTTAGATTTTTAGTGTATTTAATTTATATGCTTTATAGTAGTTTTGAAAAGTATGAAATTAAAGTATTGATACGCATTAAATATTACTATTTTAATTGCTTGAGGACTAAGAATAAAAATATTCAACTATATATTATAGAAAAATTTACGAAAATGCCCACTATTCACCCCTCTTTTAAACTAATCACTGTGCATAATTTGTTTAAAAAATGATCAAGTGAACTTTTTTCAGACAAAATTGTCCCGCAAGACCTAAACTAACAAAGTCAACTAAATTGAAATTTTGCCCTAAACGAAACCTTATCCTACATTTGTTTTTGTAACATTGGAATCGTAAAACACCTGATACAACACTTGTTTTCAGACTGCGGCGGTTGATGATAGTGGTAGACGTGAAAAGCACCAAGTTGATGACGGTAGTGTCGGAAGAGGTTCTCAACGACAAACAAGGGCAACGCATCACCTGATCCTAGACATTCTTTGGGGGTATTTTTTGCTTCCATTTAGGATTTGCAATTGAAATGTATTAGAACAGAAACTTTATGTTGATGCATTATAAGAAATTAGTGTTAATTTGGTTTGAAACGTGTAATGTGTTGATTATGTTGGGGTGTTAATCTGCGGCATGTAATAAAAAATAGCTTCGATCACAGTCAAGGAAATCGTACAACAGGCATAAAAGTTGTAGTTTCAGACACAGTATTCAAACTTTCAAGTATGTTGATGCGATTTGCCGTGCTTGGATGTCATTTTCTAAATGTCAACAAAAATCCAATATATGCATGATCGAAAGTTATCGAGAAAAGTATAGTCTTGAGTATGTTCAGAAAAAACGATGTGATCAAAACTCCAGTTTCGTTTTTTTTCTTCAATATATTAGATTTTTTTCCCTTTGTTCTTTTCTTCCCTTTTCACTTGTTTCAAATGTTATTGTTGCAGAAAATCAGCTTCAATAACAATATTCTAACACTAATTGATTTAATCAAGATTGCGATATGATAAAAACTATCAGGTCTGACCAAAAAATAAAAAATAGATAAATAATAAGCAAGTTCATAAACAAACAAGAATTACGTGGTTCAACAAAATTGCCTACGTCCATGGAGCAAACACATATAACATCTTTTATTAGAATCAGAAAATAGAATCTGTACAAGATGACTCTCTTCTTTCAAATCACTTCTCTTCTTCTCTCTCCCTTTTAGTCCCCTATCTAAACGTTCTAGAGTACAGAGATTTTATAATGTCCCTAAGTATCCCAATTTAAGTAGGCTTAGTATCCTAATTCTAGTAGGTTTGGTATCCTAATTCAAGAAGGTCTGATATCCTTTTCAATTCAGGATGACAATACCTCTTAAAGTCTTCAGGTCCTTAGGTACTCGGGTACTCGGGTACTCGGGTACTCGGACACCATATCAGATCCTCTTTAAGGATGACTACTCCACCTCATTTTTAAGACCTTAGGTCCTTGGGTACTCAGACACCAGATCAGGTCCTTGGGTACTTAGACATCATATCAGGTTCTTAGGTACTTAGACACCATATTAGGTCATTGGGTACTCAGACACCAGATCAGGTCCTCGAGTACTTAAACACCAGATCAGGTCTTCCGGTACTTAGACACTGGATTAGGTCCTTAGGTACTCAAACAACAGATCAAGTCCTCAAGTCCTTGGGTGCTCGGGTACACAGATTCTCAGGTTCTTAAGAATTTGAAGCATCTATTCTTCACAGCTATTAATTAGGATAATTATTTAGTCCATCTAGCTTGTTAGCATTTATATTTACTATATAAGTGTTTGATGAGTGTATTTAAATATTTCCTTGGCTGAGAAACATTTTGAGATTGTGTTTGCGTAAGGTGGAATGGACTTTTCCGTGTTGATTGTGAAAAACCTACTCAAATTTGATTATTGCTATTCTCTTTCGTAGTTTCTTAATTAAATGCATTTCTTATGAGTTGAGAAAAATGCCTTTAGTTTTCTAATCATTCTGTGCCTTTACAAGTAATAGAACTATATATTTATTAATATCTTTATTGTATATAGATATATTTATTGATACATATAGCTCAAGCATTTAGAACATAGTAGAGGAGTGAAAGAAATTGCAGAAATAAACATTTATTGAGTTTTATATGTGTGAATGAATATTGGCATCTAACATTTTTTTTCCTTTAAGTGACCATCATCAATTGATAATATAAAAAAGAGGAAACAATGTATTCTCATGGTTGCACCTTGATTTTTCCATAAACTGAGTTGTCTTGTTGTTCCCATCTTTAACTTATAGTCTATAATTTTAAAACCTTTTAGAAAGTAAATGAATTTATTTCTATTTCTTTTCTCTATTTCTTTTCATGCAATATATTTACATTGTTGCTTCTGCACTTGCTGTCCTTGTTTTGCAATATAATGAGGCGGTCACCAATAACATCCTACGGTATGTGCCCTTCTAAAACGTTCCATCAATGACAATAACTGATCAAATTGTGGTACGAAATTCCCAAATGCATTGCCCCAATGCCATGAAGAAATATAGGAAGTGGTCATCGACATCTTTTTTCGATCGTTGTCACTATCCTCGGATTTTTTTCATTCAATACATAACAATACAAAGGAAGTCCCTGGAATGACTTTGTAG
This sequence comes from Melia azedarach, assembly GCA_028052125.1. Lineage (NCBI taxonomy): Eukaryota > Viridiplantae > Streptophyta > Magnoliopsida > Sapindales > Meliaceae > Melia > Melia azedarach. The sequence continues at coordinate 5,094,672 of CM051406.1, forward strand.
GATCCTTAGCCACAAACTTCAATGCTTGTTTCTTACTTCACCATAACTTCATATATGATAATTGAACCCTATAATTAGTTTGTACGTCGTCACGAATATTTTAGGGTGTGTAACTTCGACTACAATCTTTGAACTTATTCTTGATTAGTTCTCCAATCAAGCATGTGCTTGCTTGGCGATGACCGTCTTGTACCTCTTCGTTCCAATAAGTATGGATTGAGTTCATGCGAGTAACTCAAAAATACATATCACGGTTGTTCTTGTTGACTCAAATTCACCATTTATAGCCTTGAACAATACACTTGGCCTCAAACCGATCAGTGCTTTATTTGTAAACCTTGAACTGGAAGTGGTTCTTTAATGCAAACAACCCTAACTTGTCTCGTAGAGTTTGCTTTGTATTGAATATCTATCCAATGCACACATCACCTGATCCGATACTTGAGAAAGTATCACTTGGCACAGTAATTGATGGTGGAATCAAAGGCAACCATCAGATAAATGGATTTTCTAATGATGGAGCTGACATTGAGCAACTCCTCTGAGTAGGATTATTACAACCACTTTCTATTGCCTCAGTTTCTTCATCAATAATATTTCTTCTATCCTCGTAATGTAGAGGAATGTCAATGCCACCAAACTTAAATATCATAATAATCATTTTCATGATAATAACTTTGATGCGCATCATTGTTGCAAGTAGGAGAATCACCTCCATTAACAGTGGTCATATCATAAAAAAGGCAATGGGATCGGCATGGAGGTATCGAAGGCATCTATGGGATCGGTGGGTCTTGACTTTATTAGAAATAACAACCCTTCATATGTGTACTCAAACCAACTGTTGTATTGGAACTGACTTGTAATTACAAGAAGTGTATCATTTACTTGATTGCATCTATTAGAAGACATTAACTGAGTTAGCATTGCAGGAACTCTACCAGATGTATCATAATTAGGAACATGTGCCTTTATTTGTTATTCACTGTTTGCAAGATCCAAAGGAATATATTGTGGACAATAACCTCTTATGTTTGTCATATAAAGACTGTCATGAATGCTCAAAATGCACATGTTCCTAAATTCCTTGTACAACATCTGTATAAATTGATCATATGTTGTCTCTTGATCCATAGAAAACCATTTTATCTTCCTATCCACATATACTTCGATGCCATTCAATGTTCATTCTCCTGAGTTGTCGTTCATAGTATCTATAGTTACTAGGTCAGCTATGCTATAGTAAATGAAAATATAAAATATATGTTAGATAGAAAATTAAAATAGGAGCTTCAGATTTTCATGTTGAGAGTGTGTTTTAGAAAAATCGAAAGTGTAGTTTCAAGCACACATCACGGAATCAATGTTCTCGAAACTACATTTTCGAGTATATTAAAAACAATATGATCGAAAGTATAGTTTTGAGCACGTTGATCCCATGTTGCATGCTCGAAACTGTACTTTCAATTTTTTCAAAAAAAGTGTAGTTTTCAACAGTTCGTCTTCTTCCCCCATTTTTTTCAATCAACTTAATACATACCAAATACCCTCAAACATCCAATACATACTCCTTTTGACAATTTCCATTACTGCATTGACTAATTATGCACAAATACTAAAAAAAATATGTTATATTTTTAACAAATTCTATTTTATCATATTTTCCATACGCTCACCTGATTCTTCCTCAGCAACCTTGTGATTTTATTAAATTGAAATAGAGTTAAGTTTTTGGAAGACAAAAAAGTAAATGTGCTCAAAAGAAAGGAAGTAAACAAGTTCAAGGAAACAAACAGGAAGTGGAAGAAATGAAGGACGACGGAAGAAAGAAAAAGTATACATGTTTTGTAAAATTTGGTCACAAAGCAATTTTGTCTGTAAATTTTTTAGTCGGTCATTTTTTAAACAAGTTATGCATAGTGCTCAGTTTAAAAAAGTGAGGGTGAACAATGTGCATTTTTGTAAATTTTTCTTTATTATAATGAAAACTTTAGTTTGTTATAATTAAAATGTAGGGTAATATATATGACCTTAAAAGTAAAATTACATGACATTTTATAATCTTAAATGTCAACATACATATCATGTACCTTCAACAACAAAAATTATTATCATTTAAAAAATAACTATAATAATATTCAATCACAAATTTCTTATGTTTTGGGCATAATCCGGATTGTTTAGAGTACTTTGATACTTCTAAGTCATTTTGACTTCGACTAATAACAAGTACAATTGTCTGATGTTTTATAAGTGTTTCCCACTTCCATAGAATTGTTTTTGAAATTTAAGGTGTTAAGAAATCAAAATGATGAGTCACAAACTTAATTTTTATGGATGAATTAATTATCAATAAATGATAGTTATGTTTTCTTTTTGAATGGTAATCATTGTAAACAAATATTCTATGATATTTAATTAAATATATTAGTAGTTTAAATTTTGAAAGTATATTTCAATATATAACCAAATACTCCATATAATATTAACAAAATTTTAAGAACTTTTATAATTAATATTCAATTGTTACTACGTCTTTTAAAAGTGTTTAAAAAGAAAGTATTGTCAATCGAACTGTTAAAGATAAAAATTCTTTGTTAAAAATATTTTCAAACAGAATGATATAATTATTGATATCAAATTTTGTCTATATGATTTCAACTAGTAAATGTTTAAGTTTTGAAAAGAATCTCTTTCATTTCTTTTTTTTCTAAATTCTTAAGTTATTTGAAATAATAGTCCTACTAAAGTTTTTATTGAATAAGGTCTAATGGTGTGGACATGATTTGTAAGCGGGTTGGTTTAAATTTTATGGACCTAAGCCTAGTTGGAATTGAATTCTTGTGCTCATATTAGTTTTGAGTATTGTCTTTAAATCATGGGTCTGATTGATAGGTTTGGTACTATGCAAATTAGTAAATATTGGTTTTATAGGACTACGGAACATAGGGTCCAACATTAACATTCACAATAAAAAAGACTAAATAAAAAAAAACTAATTTTTAATTGGAATTAAGATTCTTTTGATAACAAATTATTGGATTTTTTTTAATTAAACTCTAAGTAAAAGCCTAGAGCACTTTTATTAAAAAAAAAGACGAATATAAACTCAAAGAAAACCCAAAAATAGATTTGACAAATCGAGAAAGTAAAGCATTTGAATGAATATATATTGAAGAAACTTCAACAGAAAACCATAATAGAACTTCCAAACTTTTATTGTCGTATAACAACAGCAAGCATCTTGCAATATCATAATAGAATAGACCATCATACCAAAAAAACATTTTGGTAGAGTCAGAATAAATAATCCAGGTTGCAATGCACTCCCGTAAAACTAAGACCAACAATCCAAATCTTAAAGTCATAAGCAAAGAGTTAAAAACACAGCCAAACAAAGATCTAACAAAACGTTAAGTCGAAAATCCATTTGCATCCTTGTATGGCTGGCTGTAGATATCCTACCAATGAAAAACCTCACGATCAACACTCAAATTAGTCAACGTTTTTTCTCAAACGTATGAGTGTAGCTAAAAACCATTCCAGAAATCAAATCTTTACAATTGAGCCAACAATTCCGCAACGCCCAAGGAGAATGAATAAAATTATTACTGAAAGGTGAATAACTATAATTGAATCACTCTTATGCTCAAGATTAAACCATCCCTTATTAAACCAAAATCGCAACCATTAGCTTAGTAGAAAAAGCAGTGTTGTGACCAAGTGAGAGACCAAAAGCTCCCATGAACTCGCCCATATCATTTCGAAAATTCCCAGCACAAGTAGTGTCACCAGGGTTACCTTTTGCTAACCCATCAGAATTTGCTTTCACCCAACCCCTAAGTGTGGATGCCAATTTAGAATGTGAATCTTATAAGCATTACCAAGATTCTAAGGAATACCAAGATTCTAAGGAATACCAAGATTCAAAATAACATCTCCATTTCTACCAAATTTTACAAAACCCAGGCTGAAATTTGAAAAGTACGAAAAGTGAACAAGACAATATTGTATCCGAAATAAAGAAGGTTGTACATTCTCAAGCAAAAGCTCATTAGGTGCCTTCCAAAGAGAGTAAAACAAATAATAGGCAGACAATATTCACAAGTTATTAAACCGAGGATTGAAAGATTGTGAAATGATGAGATCTCATAGCTCTTGAACTGAAGAAAACATCGTATTAATGTGAAATCTATTTCCAAGTCAAACCCATAGTCTCGTGACAAAAGAGTAGGTGGTAAAAAGATGATTTATGTTTTCCGAATGTGAAAAGACTTTGTATAAGGAATATTATGGGAGAAAATACAATTGGACACGTGGCAAAAAGTAAGCCCACAAAAGTCTGAATCAGCTCACTACGAGGTAACCCACCTCACGTCCACCTCAAGGCAGGACGTGGTACAAGTTTTGTTCATTGGGGCTAGGTAAGACCCACTGTGAGCTGGGCTCCCCGTTGAGTATCACCAATGCATTCGCCATTTGAGCGGTTGGGTAAGACCCGCGGTGAACTGAGCTCCCTGCTAAGTATCGCCAACAAATTCTCTATTTGCTGATATTATCCCATGTGACCATATACCGTAGCGCGTGTGGAAGCGCCCATGTGACTATATAATGTGGCACATGCAGAAAAATGTGGCTATATATCGTAGCACACATATATAGACAAGGAAAATAACTCCATTTCTCCATTGCGCCTCAGAACTGCCAGACCCGCCTCCAATAAACAAGAGTCTCACCCTCATGAGCAAGAGAGATAAGATACCTAGCTGTCCCAGACAATTGGCATGCCCAGTTGCCCAAGCAAGCAAGACTCATAACTGCCCAAGCAGGTGGGACGCTAAGTTGCTTAAGCACCTAGGTGCGTGAAAGCCCTCCTCATTGTGCCCCAAAAGGATCTTGCGAGGACTATTTCAAAGGCAGGAGACAGCACCTGGTCTTAGTAGCAGCCAAGCTAGTACTGTGCAAATCTTGCCTGACACTGTGCAGACAAGTGCATAGAGCCCAAGTGGGGGACCATTTGTCAGCTGGGCAAATGAGGTTACGCCACTTGTCTACTAAGGTACAGAGCAATCTCCTTGGCTAATAAAAGGTCGATATATGTTCAATGAGCTTGGATAAGAGAAAGCCCACCAACTATAGCTTGCCCCATGGCAGTTGAGCTGGGTCACCAAGAACCAATGGGAGAAAGACACGTAGAAAGATGAACACCCTAAAATTAGGGCAAAATAGGTCATCTAATTAGGTATGAACATTCCTTTGTTTCATATAAAAAAGTATTTTTCTTATTTGTAAGAGGACAAGTCATTTTCTTTTAGCTACAAGATTCCTAAAAGAATGACTCTCTTCCCAAAACGGATTCCTTCTCTTCTTCTCCCATGTATATAGCCTTCATAGCCTAAATTTACATGAACACGCATAAAAACTCAGAAAACCCCCACTGTTCACCCCTTTGAATCTCCGCCTACCTTATTCGTGACCTAGGCAAAATCCTCTTCTTGTGCTTCTTCCTCATTACCTTGGCATATTTTTTATTCTCTTCATTTAGAGGGACATACACACGGCCTCACGGCTAACTTAGGCATCTGAGAGGGGTTGCCGAAGAGGCTACTCCTGTTTGAGCCTTGCTTTATTTCGCAGAAAGTCATAGACTAGCTCAGCGGAATCCTTGGGTTGAAAGCATTCGGGCGTGAAAGGAAATGGGTTGGATAGGTATTTAGGGAACGGGCAGTAAATGTAATGTCGCTTGAGAGACCTCAAAAAATTTCGAAGTCATCAGAGTTGAGCTGGGAGGTGGTTTGAGGTAGTGAGCGGGAATGTGGTTTGAGGTAGTGAGCTGGGCAGACTTGGGCATTGTGTGGGTATTTGGACAATGAAGCAGCAGGGCGGTTCTTTGTGGTTTGAGATTGTAGACTTGGCTCATATTTATACGCTTGGCTCGAGCCACTCAACCGCCTCGGGTGCATCTATTCTATCTTTCTGTGTGAGTGCAAGATTTGCAAAAATCGTGCATCAACAAGAAACAAACTAAAATGAAACCCCTCTTTGACGTAAGAAATTAAAACATTGGATATAGAATATACACAAATGAATTTGGATTTCGTACAATTTCTTCTTTGCAATTGTCGTCAAATAGATGCATGATTGCATGATTGTGATTGGTTAATAAATGTAGTATCAATGACTTTCTTTATATGGAAAAAATTATTTTATATAAACAATCTAAAATAATAATAATAAAAAAAATATTTAAAGTGTAGTTACTGACCTTTCACTCCATTTGATGCCTTTCTCGCTGATGCAAAAGCCATAAAATTCCTCGGTGTTTTTGGAAGTTATCGCCAATGTAGATTGCACAAAGCTAAGGGAATGCAAAGAAAGAGAAAAGAAATAAGAAAATAAATAAATCTATTAATAAAAATTAATTTCATTATTTCTACTTTTTTTTAAACTTTTTAAATTTTTATTGTTATTATATCAAAAGACAATATTAACCTTAAAAATAGAACCTTTATGTTAACAAAATTGATGAATGGACCTAATGGAAAATGTTTAAAACAATAAGTAAGTGTGGGTAATTGCATGAAACCTTGGGGGTGAGGGGATATCTGGCAATTTTCCAATTAGTGTATAATACTTGGTTGCTCTCATCCATCTTTACCTTTTCAGTTTCAAGATTTTTAGATTTTGAATATTTCAGGATCTGTTGAAGTGCTAATATCCTTAGCGTTTATGCTTTTTAATACTTTTTTTAATAATTTTTTAAAAATACTTAATTATTTAGCTATCAATTACATATAAAAAATATTTATGATATATTTTTAGTACTAAACTGAGTGTTTAGATTTGTAATTAAAAAAATAATAATTTAGGACTAACAAATTATTAAAATAGACTTTATAATATTTTTTCAAATTAAGTAATATATAAAATTAATAATATTTTTCCAATTAAATAAAATATTTATGCATTAGTATTTTTTTTAATAAAAACAAAATATTTTGAAAAATAAAAGTAAAAATTATAAAAATAAATTAACATCCTATTTTTTTAAATTAAATATTATATAAAAATTAAAAGAGACATAATAATTATTCATGTATTAGTCATGTTGTTATATTTAATATTTTTAATAGTAATAAATAACTAAAAAATAAAATAATTATTTACTAATAATAATATTTTTATTAATAATTTTAGACATAATTATTAATTGTTGTCATGATTACTATTATAAAAATCAAGTTTCGGAATTTGATGTAAAAATAATTGTCAAGTTAATAATTTAAAAAAAATAACAAAATAATAAATTAAAAAATAAATAATAAAATATGATAAGGATTAGAATATTTACAATTGGTTGGAAACATGTTGGAAATGATAAAAGTTTCACTAGACTTGGGTGATATTTCTAAAATTTATTGAGGGTAGTTTGACGATTACAGTATTTTATTAAAATTAAGGTGTTATCCGTTTAATCACTTTAAGTGTTAATTTCATAAAAGTACCCCATTTGATGCTAATTAAAAAATCACTTCAAATGTTAATTTTATTTGTATAAATATTTTTTATTAAAATTATCAAACATGTCAATAAAAAATTTTAAAGTGCTAATTAGCGCTTATGAAATGCTAATTAACACTACCAAACCGATCCTCAAAGAGCCTTGAATCTTACAATCTTACCCGGAGAAATTGTGGCAATACTCGATCATATGTGTTCAAACAGATTTTTATTCTCATTTATGTCTAATTGATACAGAATGGAAATTATTAATACAATATATCCCTCTTTAATGACGACACTGTTAGAAGTAGCTTCAGAAAAGAGAAAACATACATAATGGAAATTTATTGAAAGAGACAATTTAATATGGATAGTGCCCAAGAGTCCAATCGCCTTTGTTCTTCCTGCAGGCTGAAACTGGTGGGATGCTTTGTTCATGTCTGAAGAAGTTACCAGGATCAACCAAAGTTTTCACACCCACCAATCTGTTGAAGTTGTTCTTGAAATATTTCTTGCCCCAAATGCTAGCTTGTTCGATGCTTGTGAAGCCTTCGTTATTTGTTCCAAGGTCAAGATCCCTGTAATTGAGATATGCTTCTCGAGGATTTTTAGAAACGTGGGGAGCCATGAAACTGTACAACCTTCTGATCCAATCAAAATACCTTTGAGATGCTTCGTTTTCTTCTTGACTCCAACTCGCTTCGTACATCATTTTGTATATGTTGCCAGCTCTGTGAGGGAATGGAGTTTCGGACTCTGAAATCTCACTCATTTTTCCTCCGTAAGGATCATCGTCAAGAGAGCGATCTTTCCTTCTTCTTCAGAAAATCTATCATATATCCCTTCCAATGCAGTTTCAGGAATAGGTTGCTTCACATAGTCAGATTTTGATTTCAAATACTGTTTGAAGGTTGTAGCATTCCTATCAAGCAAGGTGTCAACGTTCTGCAATCCAGCGTAGAAGAGGACGGATTCGATCCAGCTCACTTCTCTGCAATCTTCTTTCGTCAAACCAAGTTCAGGTAAGAACTTTTGCACCAATGGAAGGAGGCTGTCAACTCCACCAAGAAACAAGGAAGCGAAGGAAGCTATAAATTCTCTATTTCCTTCTGTACGTCTCTGTAAGCCGATGCCAATCAATAAATCTTTAGGAAGCTTATATGCAATGTACTGCCATTTGTGAACGATCTTTAGTGCATTTTGTTCCAGGGTTCGGTTGACTCTGAATACAGTCACAGTTGGTGGAACAGTAACTAGCTGTACTTTCCATGCAACGACGACGCCAAAGCTGGCTGCTCCACCTCCTCGAATAGACCAAAATAGATCTTCTCCCATTGATTTTCTATCGAGAAGTCTACCATTAACGTCAATCAAGTGAGCATCAACGATATTATCAGCAGCAAGGCCATATTTCCTCAACATAAAGCCATAGCCTCCCCCACTAAAATGCCCGCCAGCACCCACAGAAGGGCAAACTCCTGCTGGAAAAGCAAGGGTTTTGCTTTTGTTAGCGATATTATAATAAAGTTGGCCAATGGTTGCACCAGCTTGAACCCATGCTGTTTTCTCCTCGACATGGACACTGATTGAGGTAAGATTTATTAAATCAATGATGACAAATGGGACATGGGAAACATAAGATAGACCCTCATAGTCATGACCCCCACTTCGTACCCTAATTTGCAAGCCAGTTTTATGGGAACATTTAATGGCTGCTTGAATGTGGGATACGTGCAATGGTGTTACAATGACTTGAGGCTTCGGGGTAGTGGGCGTTGAGAACCTGAGGTTTTGTATGGTAAAATTTAGGACGGATAAATATGAAGAATTATATTTGGTGTAAATCACTTTAGATATGGAGGAAGGGTCCTCAGTGTGGTGAAAAAGACATTGAACAAAATCCTCATGTATGTTTCCCGATGTCGCATGAAAATTAGCCCATGTTACCCAAGAATGAAAAGACAAGAAAAGAATTAAAAGAGATTTGAATTGGAATATAAGAGTCTCCATTGCTACTGAATATACGTTGCTTACTTGCTTAATTTCGGTTCATTAGAGTGCAAGACAACTCCCCTATTTATAGCACTCGATTGGTTGCTTGTTCAAGTTTAAGAAATCTAGCATTGGTTCATTTGTGGTCATGCCCTTGAACGTTGATCAAGTCTACTCTATTTGTTTATTTTGGAACGGTCTTTTCTTCATTTTGAATATAAAAAGTTGAAAGAAATGTTAGTTGTGCTTTAATTGTTAAGTCTAGTTATAATAGTTTCAGCACATCTAAAATAAATAAAAAAGGAGGAAAAACTTATGAAGGTAAAATAATAATATGTTTCTATCTGATTACTTATATCAAATTTTATTAATTTCAGCGTTTTTAATTTAAATCTAATTTCTGAATTTTTTTTCCAAAATATTCCCAAGATGTTCAACTTTTGAAATTGTTTATTTGACGTAGAGTTAGACTCTTGATTTGATATAGTGTTATATCAATTTGATAACTATAATTAAATTATATTAATAATAATAATAATAATAATAAGGATATATATAAATTCATATATAAATATCATTATTTTATTGCATATATCTTATATTTTTATGAGAGCAAATAGAGAAATAATTTTATCTTTATCACTGTTTTTCTAAACAAAAGTTATTCTTTGTCTTTGCTTTACCTTTTAATTTTTCATTTTAATTTTAATGTACTAGATTGCTCTTTCTCCTTTGTCCATCATAAAATTCTCAATGCTTGACTTTCTTCCCCAATCAACGTGCTTCACAAAATTTTGAATTAGTCAATTTCAGTTTCCTTGTAAGAAACAACAAACATCAAATTAGTTGATTAACTTGCAAATCTCTCTTTAGTAATTAATTAATTTCCAAGCAGAAATCGCCAAGAATATTCAAACAAATAGATTAGGGAATTAACCAAATTGACCACCATTCACCCCCTTCATTGAAAAATGACCACCAAATTAACTTGCAAATCTCTCTTTATTGATCCAAGCAGAAATAGCCAAGAAAAATTCAAACAATTAGGTTAAGTCAATTAATTAATTTTAATTTTTCTTCTAATATTTATGGCAAAAATTAATTATATAATGGATTTACTTTCCACGTACACCTTAAGTTTTTTTTATCAAAGTAATAATAATTTTATTTAAGAGGTTGAATAGTTGAACCGCATCAATTTTCTTCACTCATGCATAAGAATAATGCTTGGTTTAGGATAAGATTTTATTTGCTTAATTAACAGATCAATATTGCATCTGGTCAATTCAAAATTATGGTTTCGTCATTTCATTGAAATTCAACCTATAGGAAGTTTGAATTCATGTTATTTATACTTTAACAGTTTCCTTTGAACAATTTACAATCACTGTAAGCAGCTGAAATGTGTTTCTAGAATACAAACATTTATTTCTGAAAATAACATATGATCCAAAATAAGATGACCTAATTTCTAATCACCCTTTAAGTGCTTGCGCAAAATAGAAGTCATTTCTCTCTTAAAAATGATAGATGTAAATTTCGTCTAAATTAGGTGTAAATTTTTAGATAACTCCAAATTGAATCCAATCAAAATTTTTTATTTCTAATAGATTTTTAATATAATATTAGTAGATAATATTAAAAAAAGGATGATATGATTGGATAATTTTAGTAGCATTACTAAAATAATTATTAATTATCATATCATATATATCATTAGATTTGTTGTATTTAATTTTATAATTTAATAACTAGTAAGATTAAAAAGATGCAACTATGTTATAGTGTAGCATTTATTTTGTTATAATTAAAATCTCGGTTTGTAAGGTTAAATTTTAATTGAATAGCTAGTAAGATTAAACAATGTAACTATCTTAATGTCAACATTCATATTCCTTTAACAATAAAAAATATTATCATTTAAAAGAATTTTGTCTAAAATAAAATATTCAACAATTTTAATTCAACTTAGATCAGGGTCAGTTTGGGATTATTATGGATTATAAAATCATCAATCATTATTACAGTAAAAAAAATAACTATTGTTAAAAAGTAGCTAATTGTTTGATACACTGTGTTATTAAAAAATGTTGTAAGTTTCAAAAATTATATATGTACATTCGGTAAATTTTAGTATTAAAATGGTGTAACGATGTATAATGATTATAATAAACATGTGATGAAGAATTTTAATTAATTTTTGTAGCAAAAACAAATCTCATCAATAATAATGATAAACAATAACAATTAATATGGTGTTGGTTATGAAACCTATGCGAAAAGTATACAAACATATTTTTGAATAAAATATTTCATAATAAATTTTTTAATATCAACAAATTGCTACTTATTAAAAGTTAATAATTTTTTTAGATAATAAAAATATAAAATTATAATAAATTAATTTACTTGATGAAAATTTAAAACTCTATATATACAATTAATAAAATAAAATGTCATGCACGTGCCCTTTAGGCATAACTTTGACGATCTAGAACAAGAGATTGGTGTTTCTTTTGAGTCATATTTCTCACTCTTATTTAAAATTTTTTTTTAAAAAAAAAGAATAAATTGTAATGTAATAATAAAGATATATATATAATACCTTATGAGTTATTCAGTTTGTATTTTTTTTACTACACACAAATTTAATAAAAAATTATAAAATAACTTTAAATTTATTGTGAATAAATGATATACCTATGTTTCTTTAAAGGTTATCATAAGTAAATAATTTATAATATTTAGTTAAAGATATTATTAGTTTATAGATACATTTTAACACTCACTGCGTTTTCTTACAGTGCTATAAAAGAAAGCCTTTGTCAACCAAAGTGTTAGAGATAAAAATGCTTTACTAAAAACATCTTCAAACAAAGCCTTATTATCATTTACAATAAGAATGATTCGCATTCATCTTTAATTATGATTGCTTTGATAACAAAACATTGGATATGAAACATACTTAAATGAATATAATAAAAACATTTTATAGAAAGGTTTTAACTAGTTATAGTGTAAATACACGGATGCTTCCTATGAAAGTTTCCGAAATATCCAATCTCTTTTTGTTCTTCTCTTGTCTTTTCACTGTTGGGTAACTCTGGCTAATCATGCAACTTCCGGAAGCATGCATGAGGATTTTGTTCATTGTCTTTCGCTCTACTTTGCAGGCTCTTCCTCCATATCTAAAGTGATTTACACCAAGAGCAACTCTTCATATTCTTCCATCTTGGATTTTACCATACAAAACCTCAGGTTCTCAACGCCCACTAAGCCGAAACCTCGAGACATTGTCACATCATTGCACGTATCCCACAATCAAGCAGCCATTAAATATTCCTAAAAATATGGCTTACAAATTCGGGTACGAAGTGGGGGTCATGACTATGAGGGTCTATCTTATGTTTCTCATGTCCCATTTGTCATCATTGATTTGATAAACCCTACCTCCATCAGTGTTGATGTCGAGAAGAAAACAGCATGGGTTCAAGCTGGTGCAACCATTGGCCAACTTTATTACAATATTGCTAACAAAAGCAAAACCCTTGCTTTTCCAGCAGGCGTTTGCCCTTCCGTGGATGTTGGCGGGCATTTTAGTGGGGGAGGCTATGGCTTTCTGTTGAGGAAATACGGTCTTGCTACTGATCATGTAGTTGATGCTCACTTGATTGACGTTAATGGTAGACTTCTCGACAGAAAATCAATGGGTGAATTTCTATTTTGGTCCATCAGAGGAGGTGGAGCAACTAGCTTTGGCGTCGTCGTTGCTTGGAAAATAGAGCTAGTTAGTGTTCCACCAATTGTCACCGTATTCATAGTCAACCGAACCCTGGAACAAAATGAACTAAAGATCGTTCACATATGGCAGTACATTGCAGATAAGCTTCCTAAGGATTTATTGATTGGCGTCGGCTTACAGAGACGTACAGAGGGAAATAGAGAATTTATAGCTTCCTTCGGTTCCTTGTTTCTTGGTGGAGTTGACAGCCTCCTTCCATTGGTCCAAAAGCTCTTACCTGAACTTGGTTTGACGAAAGAAGATTGCAGAGAAGTGAGCTGGATCGAATCCGTCCTCTTCTACGCTGGATTGCAGAATGTTGACACATTGCTTGATAGGAATGCTCGACCTTCAAACAGTATTTCAGAACAAAATCTGACTATGTAAAGCAACCTATTCCTGAGACTGCACTGGAAGAGATATATGACAGATTTTCTGAAGAAGAAGGAAATACCGCTCTCTTGACGATGATTCCTTACGGAGGAAAAATGAGTGAGATTTCGGAGTCCGAAACTCCATTCCCTCACAGAGCTGGCAACATATACAAAATGATGTACGAAGCCAGTTGGAGTCAAGAAGAAAACGAAGCATCTCAAAGGTATTTTGATTGGATCAGAAGGTTGTACAGTTTCATGACTCCCTACGTTTCCAAAAGCTCGAGAAGTATATTTCAATTACAGGGATCTTGACCTTGGAACAAATAACGAAGGCTTCACAAGCGTCGAACAAGCTAGCATTTGGGGCAAGAAATATTTTAAGAACAAATTGAACAGATTGGTGGGTGTGAAAACTTTGGTTGATCCTGGTAATTTCTTCAGAAATGAACAAAGCATCCACCACTTTCATCCTTGAGGAAGAACAAAGGTGATTAGACATCATGAGCACTATCCATATTAAATTGTCTCTTTCAATAAATTTCCCTTATATATGATTTTCTTTTTTCTGAAGCTACTTCTAACGCTGTGGTTGTATTAATAATTTCCATTCTGTATCAATTAGGCATATTAATTAAAATAAAAATTTATTTGAACGTATACCAGTACTGGCACAATTTATACAAATTTGTCTCACAAATTGATATTTTTTGAATTTTTATGTTAACATTTTATAGCAATATGTTTGATTATTTGAATTTGATTATAGAACTTTTAATTCTAAAAATTTTGGAATATTTTGTAAAGGTTTAATTAGGATTAAATTTTATTTGTACTTTTAACTTCCTATTTATTTTAGAATTAGTTAGTTGTCAAATATAACTATTAAATATGAATTAAATTTATAAATCCAAGGACAGAAGACCTATTGGAAACCATAAAATTTAGGAAGGTAAGAATATTTTCTAATTAAGAAATTTATTTTCTAATTAAAAACAAAACTCTTTGGACTAGGTTTTAAGTTTTAATTATTTTTTTTAAAGATAAACTCTGAGCCAATAAGCTCAGAGAAAATGATATTAAAAAATTAAAAGGAAGTACACAGTCCATGAAAGACGAAGGAAGCCAAAAGGTAAGTGTAACAAGAAAGCAAGAAGACTAGGCCTTGCGAAAGAGCATGGTAAAGCACGCCATAAACCAATAAAGTAAAACGGTAGTTGGGAAAGCCACGAGCGTCCTTGGACAGTAAACCAGCAACACAAGGAGGAGGAGAATTCCACCAATGCAAGGAAGGAAAATCAAGTCCCAAATTGGCAAGACGATCAGCAACATTATTATTCTCCCTATAGGTACGACTGCAACGAAAATTCATAGAATGAATACGGCGTAAACAGTTAAGCCATCTATTACGAAGCCTCTAGGGAGGAAGCAAGGAAGGATGATACAGAAGCTGAATGACTATCATCGAATTCGATTCCAGCCACAAATTATTCCAACCCTTCTGAGAGGCTAGTTCAACCACCAAAATCACAACCAACAATTCTACGAAGAAAACTGTGTTAAGACCAATGTAGAGGCTGAAACCACCCAAGAAATTGCCCAAGTGATCACAGAAGACACTCCCACAGGCAGAGTCACCTGGATTTCCTTTGGCTAACTCATCTGAATTCGCTTTGATCCAAAGAACAGGAGGCGAAGTCCAAGTCAAAATGTGTACTTTAGGAGCCTTGGTAAGAGACAAAGGAATTCCCAAAGCATGAAGCGTGTCACGATCAGACCCAAAGTGAACAAAACCTAGACAAAATGAGGAAAAAAAATGAATATGCGCCAAAACATCCACCCGAACTTAATGAGAAGAGCTGAAGACATCATCAAAATGAAGTCTATTCCTAGCCTTTCAGATTGAGAACATAAGGTGATAAGCAGCTAAAAGCCACAAATTGTAAAGTTAAGGACTGAAAGGCTTATCAATGATGAAGTTCTAAAGCTCTTGAACATGAGGAGAGTAGGCATAGGCACCCGAAATAAGGAACCTAACCAACACCAAAGCTCCAAAGAAAAAGAGTAACAAACAAAAACATGATCTACTAACTCTGCATGGGAGGGGAAAGGACATAAACTATAGAAGGAAACCAAACAAACCCCACGGCACCTAAGAACAGCATCGGTGGGTAAACGATTATGTAAAATGCGCTAAACCAGACAAAAGAGCTTCGATGGAATGAAATGCTGCCAGACCAGAGAGTGCCAGGACTTCCATTCATGACAAACCCGAAGAGAGTTGTAGTTGTCTTTATTCAACAAATGACCATCATGCAAACGTTTCCAAATCAAACGATCAGCACAAGCAACTTAGGGAAGTATGAGCTCCGAAATAGGTTGACGAAGATAAGGGAAAATAGCAAACAAACTGTGAGGAAGGCACCACGCCCCATTATTAATCACATTAAAAACTGAAGTATGGAGAGAAATATTGATAATTGAGGAAAGAATGGGAGATGGAAGCCAAGTATCTAGCTAGAAATTGACATGAGAACCGTCCCCAATCACCCATTGCGAGCTATTATTATAAAGATCCAAAACAACACGAAAACTTGGCCAGAGTGACGAGCAATGGAAGACTCAATGCTTGTCTAAAAGCCACAGTGACCACAGAGGAAATGAGCACTAAGTGAATCTGAATTCTTCAAAACCCAAATAGATTTTAGAAGGCATGCACGATTCAGAACATCAAGCTTTCTAAGACCAAAACCACCCTCTGCCTTTGGTGTACAAAAAGTATCCCAACAGGTAAGAGTAAGCTTACGACAAAGCAAATCTCCCGAAAGGATAAAATTATGGGCCCAACATTGTAGAGATTTCATAAGAGAATTGGGCTACAGATAGAGTTTAAAACCTTGTAGAAGAACAGCCTGAAAGATAAACCTCACGAGTTCTACTCGACCAGCTATAAAAAGAATTTTTCCCTGCCAACCCGAGAGGTAAAAACGAGCCTTACCTACCAAAACTTGTAAATGTTGTCAGCGAGGAACACCACAGAGAATTGGAACACCCAAATAAGTAAAGAGACGAGAACCCTCCATAAAACCCAAAGTTTTAGCCATTCAAGCCTTACGAGGAAGAACAGCTTTGCTAAGAAAGTAATGGCTCTTATTCTTGTTTACCTGTTGTCTAGAAGCTAGACCAAGTCATCAAAAAATTGAAGTAGATGCATCATGGAATTGACATTTCCCCCACAAAAAATAAATACATCATCTGCATATAGAAGATGAGTGATAGGGGGGTAATGATACGAAACCGTAATGGGAAGCAATTTCCTTGAATCAAGCATAGCTGTAATGCCTCTAAAAATAGCGTTTTCCGCTAAACAAAAAAAAATGGGAATAAAGGATCACCTTGACAAACATCACATCCACAGGCAAAAAAATCATAAGGTGTGCCATTGCATAAAATAGATAATTTAGCCAAGTGCAAGATAACAAAAATCCAATGTACAAATTTGTCGTGGAAACCAAATTTATGAAGCACAGTTAGTAAAAAGTTCCAGTCAAGAGTGTCAAAGGCTTTTGTAATATCTAATTTCAAGCCCATGTTACCCCCAAAAGATTTTCTATCGAGCAAATTCATCCCCCCGGACACTAGAATAATACAGTCATGGTTGACACGACCCAGAATAAATGCATACTATTGTGGGGAAATAATTTTATAAATAAAACAACCCAAACGATATGTGAGCACCTTTGTGATAATCTTAAAGAAGAAATTAGCTAGAGCGATCGGTCGATAATAAGAAACCGAATTGGCGTCCTGACTTTTCAGCAATAGAACAATGAAGCTGGAGTCTAAGTTTGACAACATGTAGCCATGTTGGAAAAATTGTTGAACACCCTTAATGATATCCATAGCAATAATATCCCAGCATTTTTGGAAGAAAGAACCAGAAAATCCATCAGGACCAGGGGCACTATTCGGATCAAGTTGAAAAACTACCCGTTTAATCTCGTCTGCAGATGGGACTGAAGTAAGAAAATTATTGTCACCCTCAGAAACCAAAGGAATAAGGTCAGAGATTTTCACAATCTTACCCATATTAGAAGTGAAGGCTAAATACAACTGTTGGTAATAATTAACAACATAGGAGGAAATAGCCTCAGCATTATCTCACCAATTATTATTAATAAAGAGCCCTGAAATTTTAGCTCTAGCTTAACAAACCCAAGCATAGGCATGGAAACGTTTGTTGCTTTTATCTGCATCCTTTAACCAACAAACACGAGCACGATGTCTCTAATACATGGACTGCATATGAATCACTTCCAAAACACGATTCTTAGCGTAAATCTCATCTTCCAACAAACTCGGAGAAGGACCTTCAGAAGGCTAACAAAGATGAATATCTAAGAGCTTTTGACGTGCTAAAGTCATGCAATCATGAATGTTACCAAACATCGAAAACTTCCAATCTTTTAACTGACACTTGAGAACCTACAATTTATGTGACACCATAAACATTGGACAACCTTGTGTTTCTATAGAGCTCCAAACTTGAGAAACAAACTCTTTGAAACCGGAGTAGAGTAACCACATATTCTGAAATCGAAAAGGCTTAGGACTTGAGCTAGAATTAGTAGTGCAGTGGATAACCAAAAGAGGGTGATCTGAAACAGTTCGTGGCAGAGCATGATAATTAGATGACGACCAGCTATCAAACTAAGATGGAGTATAGAGAACCCTATCCAGCGTCTTTTGAATATGCCTAATAGAGGAAGTGCGAGCCCAAGTGTAAGACAACCCATGTCCAGGGGCATGAAGCAAGCCATTGGCATCCAAAAAATTCTGAAAATCAGCACAAGAAAGTGGACCAGGCAAGCCTCCCCCATATTGCTCATGAATGCCAAGAGTAGCATTGAAGTCACCTGCTACAAGCCAAGGACCACCCCTGCTAAATAAGAGAGAGGTAAGATCAGCCCACAAAAGCCTACGAGTCACATAATAAGTTGATGCATAAACAAAAGAGACATTGCAATGAACGCCATCGAAGATAGCAGAAACTGACATTTGTTGATCATTAGACGAAAAAATGTCCACGACTCTAATGGAATTAGATTGTAAAACCCAAAGCTTAGGTAAGGTAGTTATTGAACAAGTTATCAGAGATATATTAAGAGATCGCCAGTAACTCGCTGAAAAATTATGGAACTCAGTCATAGGTTTCGCAATTGCAATAATATTCGGATGATGACGAAGGCAAAGGTTGGCTAGTTCTTGCTTGGAAGTAGGGTTTGCCAATCCCCTAATGTTCCAAAGGCGGATCATTTTTGCCTCCCTGGGGGTATAGCTCATTTATTGCTTTCTGCTTAGCCCCTGACATTTTTTGGCAGATTAGTTTAAAGAATCTCAAAGCCATCCTCTACTGGTGGTCGTGTGAGGATGCTGATGACCTGCAGTAGCTTATTCCTAAATGTCTTTGAGATCCTAGAATTAGAGTCATCCTTGCTCTTCTCTCTTTGGGGGCAATTAGTAAGCTCAACATTATCAGTCTTAGTTTTGTCAAAGTTGTCTTTTGAATGACCTAGTTCGACCTTTAGTATAGCCGTAGTTAAATTATCTTGAATATCCATATCATCATCCACATGATCTTTTGGCTCAGCAATATTTCTAGGACCAAAGATTACAGCTGTTGCATGTAAAATAAACGAACGCAGGTGCACGTGTCACAAACAAGTAATAAAGAGATAAGTGGATGTCGATCCCACGAGAAATGTAATCCTATAACTACCGAAGGTGATTAATCTATGAATTTATCTAAAGAAATCGAAATAATTTTGGTTGAGAAAATTAAAATTAACAATGAAGCAAAATACTTAAGAATTCAAATAATAAAAATGTCTAGAGCTAATAATTTATCGTATTTGGTCGCATCCACTTCTTCAATTGATGTTGTTCTAATTTAAAGCATGTGTTACTAGTTAATTATCCTAATTTATCCGATTGTCTCTCTCGAGATTACTCGAGTCTATTTCCCATCTAAAACTTCACTATATCTCTATGTGAAATTAATTAAACGGAAATGCATTACAAATGATGATAATTTTTAATCAAACTACGCAAACCATATTAATATATCTCTATCTAACATGTAATTTACGATGTTTACCACATGGTCTACATATGATGTTCATTTCTCAAATCCCATCAATCCACAATTCATTCAAATAATGGCAAATTATCCAAAAGCATTAATTATCATGATAAACACTCAACACACAATCTCAAATCAATTGAACAACACAATCTTAGAAATGGATGCTTCAAATAGATTAAATCATTACCCTAGAAAATGAGTTTAGCCACACATTGGGTAGAATTCAAGTTCACAAATCAAAAATTCAACAATTAATAACATGAATTCGAAAATCATGAAATTGTTCAATTCACAACAATAAATTGAAATAAAGGGAAAGAGATAAACTAGAATAAGAGAGCTTTTCATCCAAATTCGAATGCTTCCCCAAATTCTTCTTCCAATTCTCTTCCTCTTCTCCTCTTCTTTCTCTCTTTTTTTCTTCCCAAATCTCTCTCAAGAAATGACCAACCCTATTTCCTTTCCTTCTCTTGTCTTTTAAAGTCCCAAAAATTAACCATTTGTGAGAGACAAAATGCCGCGCAGTCGCGGAGTAAGGCGCGCGATCGTGCATCACCTTCTGCCAACAAAGCTAGAAAATCTGATAAATATCGATTGGACCCCCTTTCTCTTGCGTATTTGACATTCATCCTTAATTGTGATACTTCTTCATTTTAGTCCTCATTTTGTTGCATTTTGGTCCACGTTATTCTCATGCTTCGGTCTCTTTCTTTTCAAGCGAAATTAATCTTTTTTTAGCCCAATTCACTTTAGAAAGTTGAATCTATCATTTTTTGTATAGAACAATCAAAATGCATTCAAATCCAAAAGAAACTTGAGGATTAAACAAACAATTAAAGTCTAAAAGTAAATGATTAGCGCATGTTTTATGCATTTATCAACAACATTCGCATTAGAATCAGGGACTGGTTGTGCGATTGTCTCAAAGTCATCACGGTTCCCCATGTCATCGCTTTGACTTGCCTCTAGGGTGTCCTATGTAGGAATAAAATCTGTCTCATCATCTTTGTGTTGGTCTTGATCACATGGTTTGCGTGTCATATGCACATGCTCCCCATTATATATATTCTGACTAGCTATTGGTGTAGATGTTGTTGCTTTGCCAACCTTATCTTGTGGCTTTCCCTCTATGTCGTGCACATGCTGCTTGCCGTTTAACATGCCATGATGATTATCATCACATGCTATCTGGTCCATGGTCTTTGTTAGCTGAATGTTCAGCAAATGTCACCGAGTTTAGCTTGATGACATCCCCAACTAAGCATCCAAACAAGTAAATCAAAGAATGAGAAGTTGCAGCAACTAAAACAATACAAAAAACTGAAAAATCTGTGGCAAAACAGAGGAAAAACAGAGAATTTCGGGCAACCACACTCAAGAATTTTTCTGAGCAAATTTGAACACTCTAAATTAGGTTTTTCACCACAAATACACTTTATATACTTCCTATAAGAGACCTACATGTGTCTCACATTCATTGGTGAGATGTAACTATATTAAAATGCTAATAAAACACAAGATACATCATATTTTTTTGGGTGAACAGTATCCCATAAATAGTTGCGTGAACAGTAACCCAAATTTTTCTGCACATTAACATCAATAGTTTGACATTACTTAGGTAGTTCATGTGTTACATTTGGTTTTTCAGTAATGGAAAGGTGAGTGGGAGTGTGGCCATTCTATACTCTATAGTCGACAATCAGTGTAGTGAATTTACCAGAAGTGGCAGTCAGCCTTGTAACGTTAGTTGTCTCCATGATCTCAGTTGACTTAGTAATAGGCCTGTAAGTTTGCTTGAGTTCCTTACGAATGTTCATCTTTTGACTCCATTTCTCTTGGCGATAATTTTCAATTGAATTACCAAAATGTTTACAGCCTTTTCATTGAACTGACAATTTTCGTAGTGAATTTCCACGTCAAAGCTGTAATTTAGAAGTTCAACTGTAATAATGTCAAGTAGTGGTTTTGACAGGTGTACCTCCACTAAGATTCTTGCGTAGAAGCCGAACTTTTTGTCGCGGGTAGCTTGATCAATTTGCAAATTGTTAAAAATTGTTTAAGCATGTTTTTTGTGAAAAAATAATCTAAAAAGAGCTTATTACAAGCGTGCTTTGTTTCTTATTTTTTTAAATTGTTCAATTATTTTTTTATACTTTAATTGAGATTAATTTAGTAAGAATTAATTTTAAAATTCCTATTATGATAAATTTAATAATATAAATCTCTTTAAGTGTTGTGAAGATAATTGTAATTGTGTATTTTGGCAGAAAATTATTTTCATTTAAGAGAATTTAATGACATCAACAATAAGGAAATTTTACAAAATAAGGTCATTTAAAAAGATCTAGCATAATAACAATAATAAAGAAAGAATCTTTAGTTTGTTTAAGCTTATTAGTATATGTATCATTTTATTTTTTAGTAATTTTTTTTTTGGTGTAGCTTTGTGGGTGTAGGATTGAAAAATTGTGTCTTCATAATTTTTGTTTGTGTGATATTGATATAATTAATTGTAAAATTAATTAATATTGATTTATTAATTAAAATTAAAAATTACTCTACCAATAAATCTTTTAGATATGATAGTATTATATTTAAGGGTAGAGCTACTTTACGATTTGAAGTGATTCTACCCCAACCCTAGAAAAAATATTTAGAAAATAAGTATTTTTTTTATTAACTTTTGTCCTTTAGAATAAGATTCTTATGCTTTGACTTTAATTGATTTAATAGTTTTTGAATTCTTCACAATTACAAGGCTAGCTTGGCCCCAGATTATATTGTTGTCATAATTTTTAAGTTTTTATATATAAAAAAATTATATAAGTAATATAATTTTGCCATATCAATTGTATAGATAAAATTTGTTTTATATTCTTCACATTATAGTTAATTTAATAAATTATTATATTTATACTTTACATGCACATCAACACACATGTGAGCGTACCTGCACACACACACACATATTTGCTTTATCTTTTAATTTTCTATTCATAAAATTCTCAGCTCTTGACTTTCTTCTCCAATCTATGTTCTCCGCAAAATTTTCTATTAGTCAATTAATACTCATGGTTTTTAAAAATTTCTCTTTGCTTTTAAAAAACACGTCGAATGAGTCAATTAACTTATAAATCTCTGTTTAGTGATCAATTTTCAAGCAGAAACATCAATAAAAACCAAACAAATAGATTAAGTCAATTACTTCCTTTCAATTTTGTTTCTAATATTTAGAACAGAGATTTATCATGCAGGGGATTTATTTTAATTTTTTTATTAAAATGATAATACAAATTTATCTAAGAGATTGAAAGGAAAAAGAAGCAAGCATAGATAGTTATTTTTTTTTCTTTTAAATAGATATTACTTTACACCTTAATTTAATAAGCGTAATTTGAATATTATATATAAGGTAATTCAAATGTTGGTAAGGGATAATCCTCCTGAGATAAAATTTTAGCTGCTTACTTAACATAATTATATTGCATATGGTCAATTCAAAATTATGGTTCAATGAAATTCAACCCATACAAAGTTTTGAATTCATATTATTTATGTTTTTAATATAATTAATTATCTTTTAAAAAAACTGTGGAATTTTTTCTCCCAAAGAGTAAATAAAAGATCGGGTAGGAGGTCAATCCCCACAAGTTTTCTTCCATCCAAACAATAAATAAAATGGAATAAAATGTGAGAATAAAAATATTCATTTTAAATATAAAAGTTTAAAAAAAAATTGAGTTGTGTTTTAATTGTTAAAATTTAGATATGCTAGTTTTGGCATATCCTGCGCAAAATTTCATAAGTAAAATATATGAAAGTAAAATTATAATATGTTTCTATGTGATTAATTATATCAAAACTTATTAATTTAATGTTTTTAATTAATTTCAGAACTTTTTTGAATCATAAACCAAAATAATTATATTACTAATGTTAGAAATTATACGAATTTTTGTATAAATACCTATATTTTAATAAGAGAATGAATATTCACAAGAATAGACCTTTCTCATGTATATAAATTTGTCTAATCATTATTTTTCCAAACAAAAAGTTATTCTTTGGCTTTGCTTTAACTTTTAACTTTTCGTTCATTTCAAATTTAATATATTAGAGTGTTCTTTCTCATTATTTTTCATTTTAAAAATTCTCAATTCTTCCCATACAATATTAATAGTAAAAAAAATATTATTTTTCTTTTTTATGGTAATGGTCATAAAAAAATATTCTATGATATTTAGTTAAACATATTAGTAATTTGAATTTTAAAAGTACATTTCAATCACATAACTAAACACTCCATATAATATTAAGAAAACTCTAAGAACTTTTATAATTAATTTTAAGTTACTCCGTCTTTTAAAAGTGTTAAAAAAGAAAGTATTGTCAACTGAAATGTCAAAGATAAAAATGCTTTATTCAAACATTTTCAAAGTCATATTAATATTGATACTAGATTTTTTCTATCCGATCTCAACTAATAAATTTTTAAGTTTTGAAAAAAAGTTTTCTTTAATTTTCTTTCTCTCTTCATTCTTCTATATCTTCTAAATTCTTAAGTTATTTGAAATATGCTACCTAAATTAAGAACGTAAGTACACTTGTCGTAAGTAAGTAATACAGTGACGAGAAAGTATCGGTCTCACAAGGAAAGTTAATTTATTAATTATCAAAGATGATTAAGCAATGAATTTATCTGAAGAGATTGAATTAATATATTTGAGAAAATTAAAAATAAACTAAATTGAACTATTGAGAAAATTAATTGCAAATACAACTAATGGAAAAATCTAGGATTAATGATTTTATCATATTTATTAACATCCAATTCTCTAATTGATATTATTCTGATTTAATACCCATGTTGCAAATTAATTATCTCAATTTATTCGATAGTCTCTCTTGAGATCAGTCGAATCTATTTTGCACATGAATAACTCACTATACCTTTATGTGAATTAAATTAAATGAAAGTACATTACGCTTAGTGATAATTTTAAATTAAACTGCGTAAATCATATTATTACATCTCTATCTAACATAGAATTTATGGCATTCATCACTTGGTCTAGATATAATAATTACTTTTGAGTTCATGTTAATCTATAAATCATTCAAATACTGGCCAAATATTCAAAAGTATTAATCATCATTATGAACACTCAACGCCAAATATCAAATCAAACGAATAATACAATTTCAGAAATTAAATGCTTCAAATAGATTAACTCATTACCCTAAAAAATAAGTTTAGCTACACATTAGAAAGAGTTCAAAATTCATAATCAAGAATTTAACAATTAACAACATAAAAACAATAAGTTCATAATTGTTCAATTCAAGACAAAGGTTTAAAGACAAGGGAAAGAGATAAAACTATATTAGGAGAGCTTTAATTTTCTCAAAATCGAACTTGACCCTCCAAGATTCTTCCAAATCCCACTTTCTTCCTCTAAGTCTTCTCTCTTTTTCTTTTCTTCCAAGCCGAACTCCTTTCAAAAGTGGCTCTCTTTTTTTCGCCTCTTCCTAATAAGTAAACCTAGGTTTTAGCCAAACCAAGCCATTAAACCATCATCCTAAGGCTCAGATTAGGCTCCAAAAAGAAGTCGAAAACCAATTCAGTAGGCGGGGGAGTGACAAAACAGCATAGCAATGCAAGGAGGACAGCAGGAGTAGCGCGGTCACACTATTGAATGGTGCGGCCGCACCAAACGTTCTATCCTAAGGCAAAATGCATGGCGCTGGCGTGTTGATCCTTGGCGCAGCCACACCATGCAAGGCTTCTTCAAGGTTTGAAAACCTTGCAAAATGGCCCTTATAGCTTTGCATTTTAGTCCCTAAAAGTCTTGCATTTTGGTCCTTGAATTTCTTGCATTTTTGTCCCCGAACATCTTCCTTTTCAAGTCAAATTTACCTTAGGATGGCTGGTTCACTCCTTTTCTACGCAATACAATCCAAACAAATCAAAAACATAAGAAACTTGAGAATTAAACAAACAAATCAAGTTTAAAAGTAAATAATTATTGCGTGATTTACGCACTTAGCAAAATATTAATCCTACTAAAGTTCTTATTAACTAAGGTTCAATAGTATGGGCATGATTTGTAAGCGAGTTGGTTCAAAATTTATGGAGGCTCCTTATTGGGCCTAAGCCTAGTTGGAATTGAATGCTTGTGTTCATATTAATTTTGAGTATTATTCTTCAATCATGGGTCCGATTGAAAGGTTTGGTAATATGCAAATGGTAGATATTGGTTTAATAAGACTTCGGGACATTGGGTCCAACATTAACATTCACAATAAAAAAGACTAACTTTTAACTCGAATTAAGATTCTTTTGATAACAAAACATTAGATATTTTTTTAATTAAACTCTAAGCAAAAGCCTAGAGCACTTTTATTAAAAAAGACGAATACAAATTCAAAGGACACCCAAAAGCAGATTTGACAAATCGAGAAAGTAAAGCACTTGAATGAATATATCTTAAATTAGGGTTGGGTAAAAATGCTTGGAACCTAAAATATGGACTCGACCGGCCGAATTAATTATATTATATTATATTAATAAGTTAAGTATTATAAAACTCAAATTATATATATTAAATTGAAAAAAATATTATTTTAATTTTTTAATCTAGTAGAGTCAGAATAAATAATCCAAGTTCCAACACACTCCCATAAAATTAGGATAAACAATCAAAATCTTAAAGATCTAACAAAAATGATAAGTCGAAAATCCAGTTACATCCTTATATAGCTGGCTATAGATATCTTTAGAAGGATTATCCTACCAATGAAAGACCTTATGATCAAGACTTAAATTAGCCAAGGTGTTAGCTGTACTATTATTCTCCCCAAACATATGAGTGTTGCGAAAGTTCATTCTAAAAATCAGGTATTTACAATTGAGCCAACAATTCTGCAAAGCCCAAGAGGATAAATAGAATTATTATTGAAGAGGTGAATAGCTAGAATTGAATCACTCTCAAGCCCAAGATTAAACCACCCCTTATTATAAGCAATCCAACTACCCAAAATGGCAACCATTAGTTCAGCAATAAATTAAAAAAAAAAACAGTGTTGTGACCAAGAGGGAGACCAAAAGCACCCATTTTAGTGTAAATGGATAATAGATGAAGTATCGATGAGATTTACATAGAAAAAATTATTTTATATAAACAACTACAAAAATTATTACGCTAAGGTTGTATGTAATTACCCAACACTCCTTACCTTTTTAAAATAACATCATTAACTCCATCTGTCAGATTTGTCAACGTGGAAATCATTTTTTTTAACATGCTTTACGAAAATAACTTTATATCTTTTACAAATAAAATAAAATGTTGACTTATTTATACTTAGCGTGTCCTGATTAATATATAGTAGGTCCTACAAATATAAAACCTAATAAAATAGAAGGAAAAAAAATCATAACAAGATAAAAATTTATAAATAAAGTAGATAAACATAAAATGAAAACATTAAAAAATTATGAGTAAAAATGGATAAACTCAAAAATGATACCTACCGTTCAAATTTAAAATCAGGTAAAATAGACTTGAAATTTTTGTCTAAAATTTAGACTTAATCCAAACAAAAGAATCCCAAAATCTAATTAAATTATTAAACAAAACAATCTAATTTTCCTTTCTTTTCTACCAAAATTTAATTTATTTGTCACGAGACTATACATATCCAAAAGCTTTAACAAACAAAGGGCCCACGGCCCACAGCCCACTTCAGAATCTCAAACCCATAGCCAAAATCTCTAGCATCGCTGCCTTCTGTCACCATGAAAAGAGGAGAAAAAATGGTAGTAGAGTTTGGCCGCAAGTTGATTCTCCTCCGCTTCCAACGGTGAAGTCACTGCCATGGCACGTTAACTCGGGGATGACATGGTAAAAGATTGATCTTGTGTAGTCGCTGGCTTTTCACTCCGTTTGATGGCTTTCTCACTTATGCAAAAGCTATAAAAGTTACCAGTGCTGTTGAGAATTAACAAAGTTGAGAGAATATAAAGAAAGAAAAAATATATTAATACAAATTACTTTTCATTATTTTTACTTGCTTTTGTTTTTCTGAATTTTTATTTTTATTATGTCAAAAGACAATATTAATCTTAAAAAAGAGTACTTCTATATTAGCAACAATAAATGAGTGTTGGGTAATTGCATGAAATTACTTGGTTGCTCTCATTCATCTTAACCTTTTTAGTTTCAAGATTTTTAGATTTTGAACGTTTCAGGATGAGGATCCGAGGAAGTGCTAATATGCTTAGAACAATTTTTAGAAATGTATTTAACTCTCTGGTTACCAGTTACATATAAAAAATATTTATGTTATGTTTTTAGTGTTAAATGAGTATTTTTTAATAAATTTGTTTTTGAAAAATTAAAATAAAAATATTCATGTATTAGTTACATTTTTATGTTTAGTATTTTTATGACTTCTTCACATATTGTTTTGCATTTTGAAACTATCCAAAAAGTTCGATCAATTGGATCCCTCAAAGAGGTTTGGATCTTCCAATCTTACCGGTAGAAATTGTGGCAACACTCGATCGTATGTGTTCAAACGAATTTTTATTCTCATTAATATGTCTAATTGATCCAGAATGGAAATTATTAATACAATATATCCCTCTTTAATGACGACACTGTTAGAAGTAGCTTCAGAAAAGAGAAAACAATGCATAATGGAAATTTACTGAAAGAGACAATTTAATATGGATAGTGCCCATGAGTCCAATCGCCTTTGTTCTTCCTCCAGGCTGAAACTGGTGGGATGCTTTGTTCATGTCTGAAGAAGTTACCAGCATCAACCAAAGTTTTCACA
Organism: Melia azedarach; assembly: GCA_028052125.1. Taxonomy (NCBI): domain Eukaryota; kingdom Viridiplantae; phylum Streptophyta; class Magnoliopsida; order Sapindales; family Meliaceae; genus Melia; species Melia azedarach. The sequence continues at coordinate 5,123,311 of CM051406.1, forward strand.
CCCACCAATCTGTTGAAGTTGTTCTTGAAATATTTCTTCCCCCAAATGCTAGCTTGTTCGATGCTTGTGAAGCCTTCGTTATTTGTTCCAATGTCAAGATCCCTGTAATTGAGATACGCTTCTCGAGGATTTTTAGAAACGTAGGGAGTCATGAAACTGTACAACCTTCTGATCCAATCAAAATACCTTTGAGATGCTTCGTTTTCTTCTTGACTCCAACTGGCTTCGTACATCATTTTGTATATGTTGCCAGCTCTGTGAGGGAATGGAGTTTCGGACTCCGAAATCTCACTCATTTTTCCTCCGTAAGGAATCATCGTCAAGAGAGCGGTATTTCCTTCTTCTTCAGAAAATCTGTCATATATCTCTTCCAGTGCAGTCTCAGGAATAGGTTGCTTTACATAGTCAGATTTTGTTCTGAAATACTGTTTGAAGGTCGAGCATTCCTATCAAGCAAGGTGTCAACATTCTGCAATCCAGCGTAGAAGAGGACGGATTCGATCCAGCTCACTTCTCTGCAATCTTCTTTCGTCAAACCAAGTTCAGGTAAGAACTTTTGGACCAATGGAAGGAGGCTGTCAACTCCACCAAGAAACAAGGAACCGAAGGAAGCTATAAATTCTCTATTTCCCTCTGTACGTCTCTGTAAGCCGACGCCAATCAATAAATCCTTAGGAAGCTTATCTGCAATGTACTGCCATTTGTGAATGATCATTAGTGCATTTTGGTCCAGGGTTCGGTTGACTCTGAATACAGTCACAGTTAGGTGGAACAGTAACTAGCTGTACTTTCCATGCAACGACGACGCCAAAGCTGATACTTAATAGTTTACACCTTAATTTTGCGTAAGCTTAAATTGAGTAATTCATAATATATATATATATATATATGATAATTCAAAATTGGTAAGGGATAATCCTCCTAAGATAAGATTTTATTTGCTTAATTAACAGATTAATATTGCATATGGTCAATTCAAAATTATGGTTTCTCAATTCATTAAAATTCAACCCATTGAAAGTTTGAATTCTTTTCAAAATTAAAATTTGTAACTTCTTTATGATATCTGTATTGAAGCTCAGGTAACCACTTGATTTGTATTGCTTTAGCTTGATTATTAATAACGAAAACATAAAATACACAAAAATAGGAGAAAAATAAGGCACAAAGTAATAAATAATAATAATAATAAAATAAAAAAATATAAGCTCATTAAATTAACAATAATGTTAAGAATATAAAATCTTATACAAATTTTATTTGTACAAATTAATATAATAAATTATGCATTATTTTTCTTGTAATTTACTTTTTAGTTCGAGAAAATATAGAAAATGTGGCAATGATATTTGCATAGATAAATTTGTATAAGAGTTAGATAACATTTTCTTTTTCTTTTTCTATTGAATTTTAATTATTTTGTATAGACATAATATCCGAATCTCATTCGTTTTTTTTGTCTAAAATGTATTAATAGAAAAACATATAATTAAGTTAGTTAAATTTTTTAGATTCGTCAAAAACAAAAAAGAAAAAACTTGATTTTTTTTAATAAAGAAAGTGTCAAAAATTGTCATTTAACTAAAAAACAAACATACTTTATTATTTAAAATAGATAAATTTAGCCAATTAAATATTAAGATAAAAAAGGTCTTTATTATAGATACTTTTCTATTTAAATTAAAGTATACATATCAAAATATTTTCTATTCAGAATTATTAAAAAAGTAAATTAAAAATGACAGACTTTAACAAATGTTTTTAGAATGACTACTTTTTAGTTATATTCGTACGATCCTTGAATAATTTATAATATAGCCTTTAACAACAGTTCAAAGCAATAGTAATGAAGTCCAATGGCTGGGCCAAATGCTTCAGGCCCATAACTTTTCCTTTTTAACAATTTACCATCACTGTAAGCAGCTGAAATGTGTTTCTAGAATACGAACATTTATTTTTGAAAATAACATATGATCTAAAATAAGATGACCTAATTTCCAATCACCCTTTAACTAAGTGCTTGTTATGCTTATCCTTCATATAGATTGTAGGAGTTCAACTCCTTCTAAACGTAAAATAAAAGTCATTTTTCTCTTAAAAAATGATAGATGTATAGCTTGTTTAAATAAAGTGTAGATTTTTAAATAGCATTAAATTAGATTTAATCAAAACTTCTCATTTATAATATATTTTTAATATAATATTAGTAGATTATTTATACAATTTGTAATATTATAAAAGAAGATGACATAATTGGATAATTTTAGTAGCATTACTAAAATAATTATTAATAATCATATATATCAATAGATTCGTTGTTTAATTTTATAATTTAGTAACTAGTAAAACTAAAAGACTCAATTATGTTACAGTGAAACATTTATTTTGTTATAATTAAAATGTAGGTTTGTAAGGTTAAATTTTAATTGAATAGCTAGTAAGATTAAACAATGTAACTATCTTAATGTCAACATTCATATTCCTTTAACGATAAAAAAAAATATTATTATTTAAAAGAATTATGTGTAAAATAAAAGATTTCAACAATTTTAGTTCGACCTAGATTCAAGGTCAGTTTGGGATTATTATGGCTTATAAAATAATCAATGATTATTACAGTAAAAAAAAATAGTTTACTTGATGAAAAATTTGAAACTTTGTATATACATAATTAATAAAATAAACTGTAATGTGCCCTTTGATTGTAGCTTAAGTGGTTTGGAATAAGAGATTGATGTTTTTGTTAGTGATTTTTTTCACTGTCATTTAAAATCTTTTAAAAAAATAAAAAATAAATTGTAATGTAATAATAAAGATATATATAATATCTTATGAATTATGCAGTTTATATTTTTTTATCGCTCATAAATTTAATAAAAAATAACTTTAAATTTATCGTGAATATAAATAATATACTTATGTTTTTTAATGGTTATCATAAGTAAATAGTTTATAATATTTAGTTAAAGATATTATTAGTTTATAGATACATTTTAATCCATAGCCAAACACTCCACATAGAATTAAGAACAGTTCACTATTATAATTAATTTTAACACTCACTGCGTTTTCTTACAGTGCTATAAAAGAAAGCCTTTGTCAACCAAAGTGTTAGAGATAAAAATTCTTTACTAAAAACATCTTCAAACAAAGCCTTATTATCATTTACAATAAGAATGATTCGCATTCATCTTGAATTATGATTGCTTTGATAACAAAACATTGGATATGAAACATACTTAAATGAATATAATAAAAAAAATTTGTAGAAAGGTTTTAACTAGTTATAGTGTAAATACACGGATGCTTCCTGTGAAATTTTCCGAAATATCTTTCGTCAAAAATTGACTCAGATTTCATACATTTTTCTTCGTCAAATTTTCCAGCCGCAAGGGGGGAATGAAGGCTACCCTTATCTTACCGTTACTCCATCACCAAGAAAACATTTTTTAATATATATAGATCATTATTGTGATTGGTATATTAATTTATGATTATTTTAGTGTAAAGGGATAATAGATAGAGCATGGATGGTCTCGAAGTGTTCAGTCCAGGTGATAGATTAAGTCATCTCTTAGACGCTCGGGTTTGAGTCCAGGGTAAGTAAGGGAAAAAAATGAAAAAATTATTTAGAATCTTGCCCTATCCCTTATCTTTTTAAAAATAATAAAAAAACAGATAGGCATGGATGGAAGACTTTCTTTACGTAGAAAGAATTATTTTATGTAAACAACTCTAAATTCAGTAGATTTGACTTGATATATGTGGCCAGGTCAGAAGCATTGGTCGTTAAATACTTGGTCTCTCTCATTCATCTTTACCTTAGCTAGTTTCAAGATGTTTAGGTCTTGAATGTTTCACTCAATTTCTATAATGATAGAATATTAGTGAAATTCTTTATTATTTGTCAATGTGATATCATTCGTTTTGACTTTCTTCTCAATTGTTTTGCTTTTGAAATTAACCAAAATATTCTACCAATTGGATCTCTTAAAGAGTCTTAAATCTTGCAATCTTGCCCGTAGAAATTGCGGCAACTTAATCCTCGTTTGTGCTCAAACAAATTTTTATTTTAATTAATATGTGTAATAGATACATGGAAATTATTAATACACTCTTTCTTTAACGATGACACTGTTAGAAATAGCTTCAGAAAAAAGAAAAAATAGACAACGGAAATTTATTGAAAGAGACAATTTAATATGGATAGTGCACGTGATGTCTAATCACCTTTGTTCTTCCTCCAAGATGAAAGTGGTGGGATGCTTTGTTCATTTCTGAAGAAATTTCCAGGATCAACCAAAGTTTTCACATGCACCAACCTGTTGAAATTATTAATGAAATATTTCTTGCCCCAAATGCTAGCTTGTTTGATGCTTGTGAAGCCTTCGTTATTCTTTCCAATGTCAAGATCCCTGTAATTGAAATATGCTGCTCGAGGATTCTTGGAAACGTAGGGAGTCATGAAACTGTACAACCTTCTGATCCAATCAAAGTATCTCTGAGATGCTTCGTTTTCTTCTTGACGCCAGGTCACATGGTACATCATTTTGTATATGTTGCCAGCTCTGTGAGGGAATGGAGTTTCAGACTCTGAAATCTCACTCATTTTTCCTCCGTAAGGAATCATTGTCAAGAGACCGGTCTTTCCTTCTTCTTCAGAAAATCTATCATATATCCCTTCCAAAGCAGTTTCAGGAATAGGTTGCTTCACATAGTCAGTTTTTGCTTTGAAATACTGTTTTAAGCTTGTAGCATTCCTATCAAGCAAGGTCTCAACGTTTTGCAATCCAGAATAGAAGAGGACAGATTCGATCCAGGTCATTTCTCTGCAATCCTCTTTCATCAAACCAAGCTCAGGTAAGAACTTCTGCACCAATGGAAGGAGTCTGTCAACCTCACCTAGAAACAGGGAACCGAAGGAAGCTATAAATTCTCTATTTCCTTCTGCACGTCTCTCTAAGCCGATGCCAATCAATAGATCTTTAGGAAGCTTATCCGCAATGTACTGCCATTTGTGAACGATCTTTAGTGCATTTTGCTCCAGGGTTCGGTTGACTATGAATACAGTGACAGTTGGTGGAACAGTAACTAGTTCTATTTTCCAAGCAACGACGACGGCAAAACTAGCTGCTCCACCTCCTCGGATGGCCCAAAATAGATCTTCTCCCATTGATTTTCTATCGAGAAGTCTACCATTAACGTCAATCACGTGAGCATCCACTACATTATCACCAGCAAGGCCATATTTCCTCAACAAAAAACCATAGCCTCCCCCGCTAAAATGCCCGCCAACACCCACGGAAGGGCAAACGCCTGCTGGAAAAGCAAGGGTTTTGCTTTTGTTAGCAATATTATAGTAAAGTTGGCCAATGGTTGCACCAGCTTGAACCCATGCTGTTTTCTCCTCGACATCCACACTGATTGAGGAAAGATTTATCAAATCAATGATGACAAATGGGACATGGGAAACATAAGATAGACCCTCATAGTCATGACCCCCACTTCGTACCCTAATTTGCAAGCCATATTTTTGGGAACATTTAATGGCTGCTTGAATGTGGGATACGTGCAATGGTGTGACAATGACTTGAGGTTTCGGGGTAGTGGGCGTCGAGAACCTGAGGTTTTGTATGGTAAAATCCAAGACGGATGAATATGAAGGGTTGTTTTTGGTGTAAATCACTTTAGATATGGAGGAAGAGTCCTCAGAGTATAGAGAAAGACATTGAACAAAATCCTCATGCATGTTTCCGGAAGTTGCATGAATATTTGCCCAAGTTACCCAACAATGAAAAGACAAGAGAAGAACAAAAAGAGATTGGAATTGGAATGTAAGAGTCTTCATTGCTTCTGAATATACGTTGCTTAATTTCGGTGCATTATAATGGATGACAACTCCCCTATTTATAGCACTCGATTGGTTGCTTGTTCAAGTTTAAGAAACCTGTCATTAGCTCTTTAATATTGATCAAGTCTACTTTATTTGTAGTTGTTATATAATTAATTTGAAAGTGTGGTCATTACTCCGCCTTAATTTGTTTTAATTAATTATTAATGGCGTGCTGACTTTCTTCCCATTGATCAATTTGTTGTACAAGATTTTCGTTTAGTCAATAGTTAACGTTTATTTTACCTTTTCATGGTCCCTGTTTCAAAACTTTATATATTTTTTAATCTATTGTAAGTGAATGATATTTTAAGAAGTTGGGTTATGGTAAAGTTGACATCTTACCGACTGACAAATTCTACACAAATGAATACTGAGTGACACTCTTGCATGCATGTATCCTATTTTGATATGTGTAATAGTATTACCATTAAATTGCAAATATACTTAAACTGAATGCGTATCTTGTTGAAATTTAGGTAGCATTTGTTTTCTTTTTTATAATTAAATTACAAAATAGTCTGAATTTTGTATAGATCTAAACGTGAATATCTTAATAGAATTGAATGTCCGAATAGTTAGTTTGTTTTTTTTATTTGTATTAACTTTGAAGAGAATTAATTTAATATTTGATAATTTTTATTTTTGAAAGTGTTAAAATTTTTAAAATAGTTTTGTATTTTTAGTAAATTTTATTGTTAAAATATGATAGTGATCTTAATTATCAAAATATAAATAGTAAATATTGATTAATTAAATTTAATTGTAGGGTTGAAAAAATAAAAAAAGTAATAAGCAATAAAAAGAAAAAGTATTTTGATTTTAACAATTTTGTTTCTTAATTAAACTTAAAATTTAATAATTATTTTAGGAATAATTTTAGGTTTTTGTAATTTTAAATGGGTATTGTGGTATTATATTTATAAATAAAATAGTTTGTAAATTAAAATTTAAAAAGTAACTCTTTTCTGCTCTACAGAATTTGCTATAAAATGAGTTAATAGATGAAATTTTTTATTAAACACCTAAAATAATTCTTAACTAGTTAAAATCATCTTTATCTTTCTCAATAACAATCCCAATTGGGCTCTATGTATCTATAGAAAATATACAATAATATTATTTAGATATTTCATATATGATCAGTAAAATGTAAAAAAAATGGACTTTTTTACTTAAAATGTGTCTTCAAATTATACTTAATTACTTTAAATAAATAAATTCAGCTAATTAAGTATTAAGAACCCATTCAACTAAATATATTTAAAGTAATATGAAAATTTTCAATTGTAATAATCAAATAATCAAACAATCGATTTATCTTTTCTAATATATGCAAGAAAAAATTTTATACCTTGTAAAACAAATATTATTACCGATTAAGTCTCCAAATTGAAACAGTCAAGAAAATCAAATTGTTGAATCGAGTCAACTATTTACAGTACAATTTTAAATTAGAGGAAAAGTTTATACACTGAATTATACAACTTTCATTTAAATAATTCAAGTATATCCCTTCATCGATTTTTATATAGATAATTCACAAAATAGTAACAATGATATTGCACATACAAATTTTAATATAATAATAAAATAATTAATAAATACAAATAAAAATTAATCAAATTGAATCATAGGAATAAATGTGACATGATATAGTTGAAGAGTAAAAATATATTTTTAGTACTTTGAATTTTAAATTTTTATTCTTTGTATAAATAAATTTTACATGTAATATTTACGTACTTTACATATATATATATATATATATAATAATGCAAAAGTGGGCATCGATATTCATTATTATGACTTGGTCTTCCTTGAATTTCATCCCCTATCAAGATCAATTTGAAATCAAGACTTTAATTAATATTTAGAATAACTATGACCTTTTTTTATTTGTATGAATTTCTAGATACGGAGAATTTCAATTCAAATACGTAGCTTCGCATGACTAACTGATGACTTAATAGAAGCGTCAATTAATATTTGGGATAATAACATGTTTCATCCCTGAACTTTTGGAAAACAATAAATAAGGACATGGTTTGTCCTATTTAAACCAATTAGTACCTGCTCTTACGACGAAGTTATGGGTGTTCAAAAATTAAGGAAAAAAGCAGAAATTGACCATTTTGGTCGTTATTTTTCTTGGTCTGCTCCATAAAAACAATGCAGCATTTACTCAAAAAATACTTCCTAAATCAAAAGAAAACAGACTTGAATGAAGTAGCAACAATACTCAAATTAGTCTATAATACATAATCCATAATCCCATATAAGTCATAGTCACTCAGTAAATGGTAAAGATTTAGTATTTTATGAGTAAAGTTTTTCACTCCAATTCAAAACTTTTAAAAAGAAATGAGACTTGAGTGATTGATAGTTAGAGTGGCTAAATTGGCAATGATTAGAGTTAGGGTGGCCACTATGACTTTGGTTGGTGTTTTGTAGATTATTATAGAAGCAAGGGTTTTTGAATGTACGTTTATTTAATCAAGATAAATATATAATTGCACATAACTTTATTATCAGTTTAGATGGCAAGAATTAATTTATTAAAATCAGACAAATCATGCCCTTATTTGTTGTCGAGGGATGAAAAATGTTAGTACCCCATTAATATTTGGATGAAATGACCTAATTCTTCGCCGCCTCACAATTCTCACCATAACCACCCCTTCATTAACATTTTTTATTATAATTATATGTAATAAATAATAAACATTGATTAAATTATAATCTATATATAAATTTTAAAAATTATTTTATACTCTGAAACCATTTTTTTTTTGTTCTGTAGTACCTTAATTAAATTTTTTCTTGTTATATCCAAAATTATTGTTTAATGACCTTAGTCCCATAACTAATAACTGGAGGTGTTTAAACCCATAACAAAGCAACTTAAAAGCCAAAATTCATGGAAATATAATTAAAAATCTAAATCCGCGACATATATCTTAGTGGGAGACTTGTTTGTAACGAAATTATCAACTTTTGAGGGAGATTACTACCTAAACAACTTTTAAGAGTAGAGAGAGATAACAATTATCAATAAATCCCTAGGAAGTCTTATTACTGAAAGTTAATGAGTAGTCTAAAAAAAGGGAGATTTTGCACAATCGCTTTTTTAATTGTGAAGTTCAATTTCACTTCCTACCAAAGTTTTTATAAACACTCATTAAAAAGAAAGAGACTCCATCAAATTAAAAACCTATGAACTCATAACTTTGTTGGCAAAAAATTGCGTCAACAATTCATTTATCCAATAAATTCATCTTTGTAGCATAGGATTTCACATCATCAAGTCAGCAAAAAATTGCATCAACATTTATGATTTTAGACATATTTCTTGATATATATGAAGTAATATTACAAAGAAATTAAATATACAATGAAAATTATTTGAGAATTAAATTAATTTTTATATTTTTATAAAAGAAATTAGTTGATAAATGTTTCTATGCAGTGATGAAGTTATTTAAGAAATATTGGATAAACAATTCATTAACATTTTACTTTCTTTGCAAAGCTTTGTATTGGGCTCTTAATATGAAGAGAAGAAAATAAAATATTATAAAGAATGAAATTACTTACCTTTGGTACTTTTACTGTTTTCATTACCACTTTTAAATTAAGGTTATAAAAATATCTAATTTTATTAATATGTAATTAAGGATAGTAATTTTTTACAAATCCTATCAATTTGACACGAACACAATACAAAGTTAAAAAGTTTGGATTAATTTAAAATAACACGATTAATGATGGGTCATAATAATTTGACAAGATTAATGAATGGGTTAGGTTGAGTTAGGATTCAATTTTAACATGCGAACTCATTTATTATAACATAGTTAATTATTTAAATAATTATTTTATGCTAACTTATTTATAATTTAATATATTTATTTTATATTTTAAAAATATTTAATAAATTAATAAGCTTAGTTTTCCCATCAACCTACTTGTGAGGACCATAAGAAAAATCAACCAAGTCAACAACAAATCTTGAGGCTCTTATATGGGTGGTAGATTTAACCAAATTTACTACTAAGCCAGATATATACAAGTTTCTACGAAAAACCAAAGGTATAGAGGACAGAAGCGGTGACCCTGATTCCAAATTAGTTTCTTCTCATGTGAAAAGTGTTGGAGGACAGAAGCAGTGGCGGAGCGCAGAGCCACCTCAGGCCCCGCAATTTTTTTAAAATTTTTTACTATAAATATTTATTTTATTGACCCAATTCTTCAATTTATACATATCTTAACCCTTGTACTTTGAAGTATTATCACTTTACCCCTTAATTTATTAATTATTTTTAAATATTACCAAATTAACTTTATTTTTTAACCCTTTTGGCCCCCCACACACTTTTGGCCCCCTAATTATCTAGTTTTGGCTCCGTCCCTGGGCAAAAGGCTCCAGAAAGACATTAGAAGGATTTTCAAAGGGTGGTGTGTAAATCTAGAAAAAAATTATTAACTACTCTCATAATCAGTAAAAATCTCCTTAATTATACCTTTATTTTTAACTTATATTTTGTATCTTAATTTTACCTATTTGTCCTTCAGGCTGCTCTTTATATTACCGTTTAATGTTTTTAATAAAATTGTTATTATTTTGATAAAAGATTATCTATAAAGTATTAAACAAATGATAGTGTAATATATAATATTATGTAAATTATAACCCAAATATGCAATAATTGATAAATTCAATGACCGATGACCAAATAACAAGTTGAATTATTAAAATTAAATTATTTCAAACTCTGAATTTGGTTAATTTATTTTTCCATTATCTTTAGTTGTGGATATACTTTATAAGAAATTGTGTAGAAGGATGCAGTTTCAAAAGAAAATTGTAAAGTAAGACAATACAAGAGGGTATGGTTGGATAAAAATGACAAACTGAATCAACCGAATTGTTTGATTTGGTTCAATTTTAAAAGTAAGTTTTGTTTTAATTAATTCTCAAATAATCATAAAATTTTATATAGCGCCTTTAGTATTTTGATAAATTATAAATAAATAAAAAATTTATAATTTTGACAAATATTTATATAAAAATAAGGAAAAATATTATAATTTTCATAAAATTATTTATTTTTTATAGCTATTATATAGTTTAGATATTCAAATAAAAATTTTCAAATAACTAAAACCCGGAATCGAAGTTGAATGAATTACAACCCAAGAACTGAACTTGGATTCAATTTGAACCGAACTGAACTAATTCGATACAGTTCAGTTCGGCTTTATTATTTATATATTTCAAGTTAAAAATCGAACCAAACCCGATTTTGTTCGTTCGAGGGTAACATGTATAATTAAAAGAAGGGATACATCATACTATATTTTACCCCTTCACTTTTGGGGGAAAGTCAATATAACCCTTAGAATTTTGAAAAAGACAAAATATCCTTTTGCATCTTGAAGAAAGTCAAAATAACCCTAAAAGTTACTATTTATTTTTTAATTTGATTATTTTATCCATTCACTATTAAAAATATATAAAATAATTATATTATTTTTATTTTTTATCTTATCATAATCAATATAATGTTATTGTAACATTTAAAGTTTAAGATCATAATAATATTTTAACCCTTAATTATTTCTTTTCTTCAAAATTTATAATCAAATATTTATAATATCTAATTATATATAATTTTTAAATATATCATATTATTAAAATAATTTATTTCAAAATTATGTATAATTAATTGTAGAATTTTTTATAATATAAAATTTGTTGCCAAAATTTCTTAAATGTTTACACAATTATACATAATTTTGATAATATTAATTATACAAAAATTTTAAAATAAACTATTGTAACAATATGATATATTTTAGAAAATATTAATTAAATATTATATAAATTTGATAATAGGATTGGATGGAAACAAATAATTAAGGGTTAAAATATTATTATAACTTTTAAATATAAATGTCAGAATAATATTATATTAGCTATTACAAAATAAAAAATAAGAAAATATAGTTATTTTAGATATTTTTATTAGTGAAAGAATAAAATTATTAAATTAAAATATAAATCATAACCTTAAGGATATATTGACTTTTCTCTAAATTCAAGGGATATATTCTCTTTTTAAAAAATTCAAGAAGGTTTATCAAATATTTGCAAAAGTCCAGGGTAAAGTACCATATCCCTCAAAAGAATATTATATTAAAGAAAAAAGCACGAATTTTGGAGTATGCATGAAAATTCATGCAGACAATCAATACAAAGCAGAAATTACAATTTTGGAACCGAGCAAAGTAGAGGACTGATCCAATCCAGCTCATTTCAATGCAGTCTTCTTTCACCAAGCCAAGTTCAGGGAAGCTTTGCTGCATCAATGAAAGGAGTGCTTCAGCCCGACCAAGATACAAGGCTTCAAATGAAGCTTGTATTGTTTTCTTTCCTTCTATGCTTGAATTCACACGGATTAACAAGACTTTGATATGAAAATCTTCATGAATCTTATCTCCAATGTACTGCCACCTGTGAACGATCTTGGTTACATTTTGTTCCGAGGTTCGGTGGACTGTGTAGGCAGTCACAGTATCAGGAACAGTAACTAGCTTTATTTTCCTTGCAACAATGACTCCAAAGCTAGCTCCTCCACTTCCTCGGATGGCCCAAACTAGATCTTCTCCCATCGATTTTCTATCCAATATCCTTCCTTTAACATCAATCAAGTGTGCATCAACAATATTATCTACCGCAAGGCCAAACTTACGCATCAATAAACCGTACCCTCGACTAAAATGTCCACCAACTCCAACAGTAGGATAAGCTCCTGCAGGAAAAGCAAGAGTTTTGCTTTTCTCAGCAATTCTATAATAAAGTTGGCCAAGAGTTGCACCGGCTTGAACCCATGCTGTTTTATCTTCTGCATCAACACTGACTGAGCTAAGATCTATAAATCAATGATGATGAAAGGGACCTAAGAAACATAAGAAAGAGCCTCGTAGTCATGACCTCCACTTCGAACCCGAATCTCCAAGCCATATTCGCGGGAACATTTAAAGGCTGCCTGAATATGTGATATGTGCAATGGAGTTATAATGACTTGGGGTTTCGGGGTGGTGGGTGTTGAGAATCTGAGGTTGTGAATGGGAAACTCCAACACTGATGAGTATGAAGAGATATTCGGTGTTGATCTTTAATTATGTACATCGATGATAGATTTTATCTTTAATTTACCATGAGACAGCTTAATTTATATAATTTTTTAATCTTAAAAAACCAATTAAAATATAACCACAATGACAAAAACAATTACAACTATTTACAATTATAAATATCATTTGACTTTTGGATAGAAGAAATAGAAGTTGTACTTTTGATTTTGGAAAGAAACAACATTTCTAATGTAATAATTTTCTCTTTATCATTTTTCTTCACAAAATGTTACTATTTCTTGTTCTTGTTTTATCTTTAGACTATTCATTCCTTTTAAAGTAAACATTGTGTATTTTAATTTTCTCTTTATCATTCATGCTCCCTGCGTCGTTTATAAAAGTCTCAAGGTTGACTGTCTTCCCTGTAAATTTGCTTCACAAAATTTTATGTTAGTCAATAGTCGTATTTTTTAATTTTCAATTTCCAAATCATCCTGCGGATCTCTCTTTTGTGCTCTGAGCATTTAAGCTGAAGTAGTTGTGAAAATTGAAAGAAATACCTGTATGTGTTAAGTAAAAGAATTAGAACTTAAGTAAAAATCTTTGTTAACAGATAAGGATTAGAATTTTCAAAATCTTCTCACTATTCATTTACCTATTAATTAGGGCAGATTATGGCAGCTTTTAGTGTCATTCTTCCATATTAAATAATTAGCTAAGTGAATCATGAGAAGATATTTATTCTAATTCTTCTACTTAACATATACTTTAACTATCATAAGTTTGATTATAATATTATTTCTTGCAGTATTTATATGTAACAACTCATTCGTGAATTTTTAAAAAATCGTGACTTCTATTTTTATTATCTTGAGAAGTTCTACACCTTAATTCTTGTTAGACTTTACAATAAACGTTCATTAATTAATAAATAACTGAAGTATCTCATTGATTTTCCTTTTTCCCTTTTTAGGCAAACCTTGACTCAGCGAGGTAAATTAAATAAAGAAAAGAATTAAGAGTTATACAATCATGAGGGGACAAAATAAACCTCCTTAAAAAATGATAATAAGGAAAATTATTTGCATTGTGGGATAAAAGCCTCCCAATAGAATTGGGGTACGTGAAAAGTTTTTCTTTAATTAAGCATAAACATCATTTTAATACAGTTTTCTTTCTTTCTTTTTTTTTTTTTTTGAGTAATATGGGTAGAACGAGAAAAGTTTAATAATAAAATATAAAAAGTCCACCTAGACATGAGGTCTTATTCCTTAAAAAATTAACATAAATTAAATATACAAAAAGAAAAAGCATAAATAAATTATACATGAAAAAGAAAAAATAAAATATTAAACCTCAAGGGTTGCCCGAAGCTGCCCATAAAATTGCTGCAATGATTTCAAGAAACTTCCTCTGGTGGCTCTAATTTCAGCTTGTGGTTCCTGGTTTCTCTCCTCAATTCATTAAATAATCATCGTGAATCAGATTTAATACGAGTCTCTTTGCTTTTTTTTTTTAATTTGAATAAATTTGAATATATAAATTTGTATAATTTTAAGTAATATATTTAATTTTTATTTATTGTTTTTAAATATAAATATATGAAAATTATTAATTTTACTTATCATATCTTTATAAATAATTAATATTAAAAATAAATAAATTTTATAAGGATATTTTAGTTCATTAGAACTAAAAACTTATTTATGTTTCAGACTTGAATATTAAATTAAAATAATTTTAACTTATTTTATTCAAATATAATTATCCAATTTTTTGATGTTAAGATAAAAAAAAGTATTTTAAAAATTTAAATGATTTAAAATAATGAATTATATTCATCCTTCATACAAAAAAAATAGGGAGAATGACCCATCGTGTTTGGTCTCATTAAATAAATCCTCCCTTATGTTTCTAAAATTTACCTATCACATCCAATCATTAGTTTAACTAATGAGTCAAATTAACTTTCTAATGATAAATTTATCTTTCAATATTATAAAAATAAAAAAATAAAAATTATATTAATAAAATGTTAAAAATTAATTTTTTATTTTAATTATTTTTTTATAATTTATAAATAAAATATATAATAAAATAAATATAAAAATAATAAATTAATCCCTAAAATCACTACGTTAAAACTTTTTCTTCTTCTTCCCAGCTACATTTCCCCCACCCGTTCCTAGCAACTATTCCAATCATCTCTCCCGATGATGATAGTTGTGGTAACCATAGCTCCAATGATGATGACCCACTTCCCTTTTTCCTTCCGTTTCTTTCTCTCTGAAAAGTCTTACAAACCAACTAAATGAAGATTACCTGTTACATCCAATTGTTAATTTTATTGACAGAATATTCTGAATTTTATGTATTGTTACTAAAATAACCTTATATCCTAATAAAATATGTGCCCCTTATATAACTTATGGACCCCATGAGGAGCAATTTAATTTAATTTTTCTATTTCCTCTCTTTTCTATTTGTATTTAAAATAACCATCAATGAAAACACACAAAATATAATTTAATATTAAAAAAATATAAATACAATCCAAAAAACTCTAAATTAAGTTGCAAGCTGCACCGCCACCCCCTTTTTCCCAACTCAGATGCCGTTTATCCCCTCCCATCGCTAATCCTCCTCAAACAACAATATAGTATTGGGCTTCCACCTTTGTTAATGCTATAACCTAATCATCCATCACAGAAAAACAACAATTCATAACAATTTCAGTTCAATAAAAAATTCATAAAACAAAAGGCCAGCACTTCAAACCCTCATTCAGAAATTTGATGGGTTAAAGATTCGCGAAAGAGAAGAGAGAGACAGTGTTTGGCTACAACGTTAGTTGGGAAATTAACAGTCACCATTTTTTTCCTCTAAAATTCTCCCAAATTCTTGTTGTCGATGAGTTTTATATTTATTTTAGATCCTAACCCAGAGTAAAGGTGTTGGAAATTACATAATGTTTTGCATAATGTTTAGGGTTAACAAACTCAAGTTAATTTTATTTTTAGGATATTTTTCGCATATCTTTTCTGAGGTTTGTAGAAACTAAAATTAGATAGAAAGTTTATAAAAATTTAAGATTATCTTATTTGTTATAGTAATTATGTTTTGTTGACTATTTCAAAAAAGTTAAAAAGTCTAGAATACCCTTAACAAACTTTTTTATTTAAGTATAATTTTCACAAATTTCCAGAAACATACGTGAAAATATCTCAAATTTTTAATTATTAATCTCCACTTATTTTTATTTTAATTGCTTACATTTAAAAATAATAATTAAGAAAACTTCTTAGCAACCTAATTCTACCTATCCTTCTTTGTTTTTTTTCTAACCACCTATTTTAATTGCTTTGTAACTGCTGCTTTAAATTTGTGGATTAAGATTTTGTTTTATAATATTTTAATTAAAATACTTTGAATGATAATTTTAATTGAATATATATACAATAAAAATTACAAACTAAATATTTTAATAAAAAATTAATATTTGTTATGAGAAAAATATAACTAGAAACGTGGCAGAACATAAGCCTTGTAATAATCTTAATAAGCGCCAGATTATTACAAGGCTCATGTAACCACCTTCAACTAAGCTCTTCGTGAATCAAGTTAAAAGTTTGGATTTGGTTTCCTATTGTGTATCGCTAGGTCAGAAGCAACTGGGTAAGACTTACCTTGAGCAAGGCTCCCCGCTGTATATCAGCAAAATACTCACCATTTGTTAACAATGCCCCATGTGACCATATACCTTGACCAGAAACTCACGTGACCAGAAACTCTGGGACATAAGAAAAATGCCCACATGATCAGAAATCTTAGGATGTGAGGAAACAGCAACCATGACCCTAGCGCATATAAGCAAACGTGCTTGCATGCCATAATACATGAAAAAGGGCTAGAAATGTGCCCTCAGTTGTCCATTTGCACCTTGAGATACGTGTTGGCTTGCTTCAAATAGCATGATGCTAAGCATTCTACCACTGTTAACCAGGTATATCGAGGATCAAGAGCCATGTCTACCAAGGATTAGGTCGGTACGACTTAAGTTTCCCTTTCCCTTTAGAAACATTAAGTAAGGGATCACTAAAAAGTAAGAGGAAATAATATCAGAGGAAAGATTGAGTAAGGGAACATTGAACTTACCAGGAGATAAGGAGTATTTTGGGCTAGCGAAATACCAGATAGCATGGCGGGTACCTGCCAGAAAGGGGACCATACCACAGCTTAGAGCCAAATGTTACCTTGTCGCCTAAAAAGTAGGAGACAACTAGATCTCTTAACCTAATAAGATCAAACCACGTGGTGCTAGGGTACTAGAGGATACGAAAGCCGTTAATCCCAGCTCACCACGTGGCATCATTGAGATCGAATGCGCGAGCTCCACATGTAATAGGTTGAACCAAGCTAGAGCAACATGCATCAACCAATCAAAGCCTAGCTTTACCTCTATTTATAAATATGTTTTTCCTAGGTTTAAGGTAAGTGGCCATCTTTTGCCTTCCTTCCAAGAAAGAAAAGACTTATTCTTCTAAAGAAGCTCTCCTACACACACATTCCTCAAGAACTTTCTCCAGGTATGTTCTGTTCACCATAAATGCTTCAGAATCTCTCTATAAACATGACTGTTGGATTGTTTTCTCTAAATGAAGAAGAGCCTTAACCTTGACAAAGCATCTGTAAACTTCATTTCTCCACTCAACATCTCATCTTTGCCATTATAAGAGGGGCAAGACCCACGCCCTTCAAAACCTACTCTCTGATCAAAACTAACTTAAGTATCAAAGGGGGGTCATCGGAGAGGTGACCTTTGTCTGACATGTTTTCTATCTTGCAAAGTATTCGCAAAGCAGCTTGGCGAGATTTGAATTTCAAGACTGTTCGGAGGTCGAAGAGGTGAAGCGGAGTAATTTTGTGGTTAAGGGTAATGTCTACTCACTATTTCATAAGACTCTTAGTCACCCTACCCTTGACTTAGCTTCAGACCACGTCGACCCACTTACCAGAAAAAGAGACCTGGTGTAGCTCAACTGACCACGTCAGGAATACCTAGATCTATCTCTGGACCTAGTACAATTGAGCAAAATTCTTGCATCAACAATATCAAAATCAAGATAAAAAAAAAATAACAAAACAAAACCGTAATCCACAAATACATAGTAATTGTCACAAAGTAATTAAAATAAGTTGTTAGGAAAAAAGAAAGAGAAGAGATATAATTAGCTTGTTACGGAGCTTTTATTATTATTATTATTTTAAATGCAAGTAATTAAAAATAAAAATAAATAAACATTAATAATTAAATATTTAGGGTATTTTAACATATGTCTCTCAAAATTTATGAAAATTATACTCAGATAAAGAAGTTCATTAAGGAAATTTTAGATTTTTTAACCTTTTTAGTTGGTCAACTAATGGTCAACAAAACTAAATTTTTGTAGTCACCACTACAAAACTATCAATATCAATCGCTTGCAAAGATATCGATACTATAAAAATAGATGTGATAAATTTAAGATATTATTTTTAATATTAATTGGTTGTTTAATTAAAATGAAACAAAATCACTTTTTGTGTAAACAGTACAATCGTTTTCTATTCTATAAAAAGTCATATTTTAAATAAATATATAATTTATTTTTTATTAAATAAAAAATTTACACTTTTTAAATAATTATTAAATTCATTTTTTTATTTGATCAACAAAATCATTTTTATATAAATAGTAAAATCTTTATCTTTATTAAATTAATTAAATCACTTTTTAATTAAATAGTAAAATCGTTGTCTTTAT
This sequence comes from Melia azedarach, assembly GCA_028052125.1. NCBI lineage: Eukaryota > Viridiplantae > Streptophyta > Magnoliopsida > Sapindales > Meliaceae > Melia > Melia azedarach. The sequence continues at coordinate 5,142,144 of CM051406.1, forward strand.
TAAATATAATAAAGTCACTTTTAATTAAATAGTAAAATCGTTATTTTTATTAAACTAAATAAAATCACTTTTTAATTAAATAGTAAAGTCGTTGTCTTTATTAAATTAAATGAAGTCACTTTTTAATTAAATAGTAAAACTGTTGTCTTTATTAAACGAAATAAAGTCACTTTTTAATTAAATAATAAAATAAATACTTATTTAATCAAATTAGATCACTTTTAATTAAATAGTTATTAAATAAATAGTAATTAATCCCTCAAAGAAATTTTAATTAATTTATCTTTTTTTAAGTAGTATTTAACACTTTTTATTTTTGTTATAATATACACATGTAAAGAAACAAAACTTTTGATTGACGTAATGGATGCTAATTAATTTAAATAAATAAATAATTAATAAATCTTTAATTATGCAACCTTGTTCTCTACCATCATATTGAGTATTATATTATATTTGGGATTTATTGGCACATTAATTTTGAATAAGAAGAAAAAGATTATTTGTAACACATTATCAACCTCAACCGTGAGAAATCAATAAAAATATTTAGTGATTAAATTTAAAATAACTCTTTTATATTTAATTGAACGGTTAATTAAGTTTTTACTGTTATATTTTATATAAAAATGGAAGCATAGAGATCTTGATAATTTAGGACTGTTATCGAATTCAATAAAATTACTATTGAGAATTTACAAGAATTTTGGTAAGAGTTTTTTTTTTTTTGTTTACCATTTTATTAAAAGTAGTAAGTGAAAATGCAAGAAATGAGAAGAGGTCTATCAATAATTTTTTATTTGCCAAATTTAAGAAATAAAAGAATTTCGATTCTTGAAATCATGTGCATCGATTCTTTGTAGGCTTAAAAACTGGTAATATTGCCTTCAATCTTGACGTTGTATAAATCATGTTATTAACAATAATAATGTGTCTAGTCTATAGGTGGCAAAAGAGTAAAAGCCCTTTTAGTCTGAAAGGTTTGGTTAAATATTCTCATAAGTCCTAATAGTTTTAAAAATATCCTTAAAAATCCTAATTTCCTATAGAATATCTATTATACCTTTATATATAATATTTAACAAAAAACTGATAAATTTTTAAAACTTAATAAAAGTTCTAACTTTATATAAATTATATTTATGTAAAATATATTAATTAATAAATAAAAATATTGGTCATTATATAATATATTAACAAAATACTTTTATTGTAAGAAATTAAATAATAACAAATTACATATTTGTAATTACTAAAAATTAAATACAACTAAAACATAAAATATTAATTTATTAATAAAATATAGATTTATAAATCTATTTGTTTTACAGTATAATAAATATTTATATGATTATATTATAATTTATATAAAATACATATATAAAAAATATAATTAAAATAATAAAACTAAAATAATAATAAATAAAAGTTATAATATGTTAATAATAATTATATAAAATATGTGCTATAAGATAATTATTTTATTTATTTATTAATATATTTTACATATATATAATGTGTTTTAAAAAATTTTAAAATTTTATTAGTTTTTTGTTAAATATTATGTATAAGGATATAATAGGTATTTTATAGGAAATTAAGACTTTTAAGAATATTTTCAAAATTATTAGAACTTATGAGAGTATTTAACCAAACCTTTGGAACTAAAAAAACTTTTACCCGTGGCAAAACTAATTGTAAGTTTAAATCCACACAACCCAATCTATAAAAAATAGCAGCTGCTAATTGCTTATAGCCTAGTAGCACACAATCTTGGGTTGGAGGAAAGCTTATATTAAACAAATGGATTGTGTAGGGCTTTAGGCCAGTAGTGTCATTTGACTTATTTGTATCAATTTTTTGTTACTAACAAATAATATCAATTATAAAAAGATAATACTAAATTGATAAAATAATTACAAAAAATTTATTATAAAATATAATTATTCATTCCATTTTATTTAGGGTAAATAAATTTAAAATTTTTTAATTTAAATATTACATATTTTAAATTAAGATTGCAAAAGAATAAAATATAAATTTTTAATTTTAAAACTCTATAAAACTTATATAATAATTATATTATATTTTTATATTATAAAACTCTATAAAACTTGTATTTTTATGAGTTTATGGTTTGCTTTCTTCCTCGCCATTCTGCTCTCTGATATAAGGTTTTGTGGGAAGTTTGATTGGTTAGTTGCTTTTTTAATCATTTAGTTGCACATCTTACTTAAAACTCTCACTTGTTATAATTGTCATAATATAAGGTTATTGATTTTGAAAGCATATAATGTATATATGTACATATTTTTCCAGTTTTGGGTCTCGACATCTCCTGGGTTTCTGTCTTGGTAATTGCATGAGTTTCCAAATTCTGCTGCAGATTTACATATCAAAATTATGTGCCTTGCTAGAGGAGACAGAATGTGTAACAGCCAAAACAATTATATGTGTAATGGTTATACAACCACATCTTTGATTCTGTCATGTTTCTTATTTTAATTTTATTTTTTCTTAATGCAGTGAAGTAAGTTTAACATCTCATGGATTTTAACAGAAGGCAATTACATAGAGCATATTGTGTACTGTAAGTGTATGTGCCTTCAATTTTCTTTTCTTTGCATTTTTGCTTGAGTTTTCTTGTCATATATTTTTCTTTCTTTATCACCAAGAAATTCTGGATGAAAAAAACTGGAAAAAATTGGCCGTATTAATAGCCTGTTCCAAGAGAATGAACACAGGTGAGCACCCAAATGGTTAATATATATGCTCTCTCCTTATTCCTATTCTTTCTTCATTGCTTGATATTTCCTAGCAATGCATAGCATCGTATTGTATATAATAAAATTCGTTATTTTTCTCGATATTTGCAGAATTGATCGATTTGCAAATCATCGTAGCTATATAATTAACTTGAGGTTTGTGGTGGAAATTATTTACCGTAACCAAAAACAAAGGTTGAATAGTTTTGTATTTACTGTTTGTCTGATAATTCTATCTTTCATAAGCTTTCTTCAGTTGATCTCGATTTCTGGAGATTATATATAGAAGGTCTGTAGAAAGCTGGACACTTGAGAAGCTAGAGATGATTGTTGTCCTATTCTAAATAGATGTGTACTGTTCAAGGAGGCACTCAGTAGAAGGATCGATGCCAGCAATTTCAATTGACCTACTGGTATATTATCCTCTTTCTTTCTTATTAATTAATATATAGTTATAGTAATTTTAGAAGTTAAACTTTAGATTCTGAATGAAATTCCTGATAGTTGTGATATATCTATCGTTTGAAATTACTTTGGTATATATGTAAGGGGTGGCACCTCCTTCAGACAACAGTACTCCAGAGACTAAAAATTTTAGTTTGTACTATCTGCCCCTGAAATTTGAAAGGTATTTTATTCCCTTTGCTTATTTTCTCTCTTTAGTTGTTATTTGTAGTATGATTCAGATTAAACATGCAATTGTGTATCATTTCTGGTTTAGTAGCTAAATTATCATGAATTAATCTTCCACGGGATCGTCAACTTGTGTTGCGATGAATGTGATGGTTTGTAACATCCATGGGAGCGTTGTCTAATTTGAACCCAGATTGAGGTAAGATTAGAATAAATTATAGGTTTTTCTTGGCATTAGTTTTATCTTAATTGAACCCCTCTATAAGATGATTAGTTGAAGGGTTTGTATGAATATCGAGCAATTTTATTGTGTTTGCCTGCATGGCGAGTACAACTATTGTTAGCTGATGTGTGTCAGAGAATATTTAGAAGGGATTGGACATGTAATTGGAAAGTAGTCATCGAGATTACTTTCTTGGTTATATTTACCCTCCTTGGTTTTTTTTTGCTGTCTTTATCATTCTTCCATATTAGAATAAATCATTATACCTTAAATTTTCTGTCAGCAGTAATGTTTGTTTCTTGGCCAATTATTTGTCTTGCAGATTACTATCACAAAATAGTTAACTACTGATTCTTATGGTTGCAAGGTTTGTGTGCCTTTAATTTCTTTTTATGCACCTTCTATCTCTCCATGGTTTCAATATTTATCCTTCTCTCTTTTTTTTTTAGCCGCGTAGGATTGGCAATAAGAGTTCTGAATCTTGCAATTGTCATTCCACAGGTTAATTAATATTATTTTCTTTTGTGTCTTGTTCGATTAATATTATTTTTCTTTTTGTGTCTTTTTCTATCTTTTATGTGCAATTTCAATATTGATACACTTACTATCCCCAGAATAAAGATGGTGGGTGGGGATTACACGTTGAGGGCGCCAAACCATGTTTTGTACAGTTCTTAGCTATATTTTCATGCATATTTTTGGAGAAGGATCTAATTGTGGCCAAGACAATGTTTGTGCAAGAGCTAAAAAGTAGATTCTTGGACCACGGTGGGGTAACACATATTTCCTCGAGGAAAGACTTGGCTTTCAGTATTATTATACAGGTGACAATAGATTCAGTACTAGCAATGATTATGTACCTGCACTTATATGATTCACAACTTTGTGTTTTTGAATGGTTTAAAAACAAAACGATGCCTCCGAAATGTTGGATTCTTCTTTCATTTCTTCTTATGCACCCAAGTTTTTATAATATATATATATATATATATATATATATATATATATATATTATAGAAATGCGAAATTGAAATATTGACTTGAAATAAAGGTACCTTTAGCTATTAAACATTTTGTTGCTTGCATATAATTACAGCAAAAATGTGGTGTTACTGCTGCATGATGTATATGCCAATGTCATATTTATATGGCAATAAGTTTGTAGGGCCAATTACACCTCTTAGTCAACAATTGAAAGAACTCTATACTTAATTTTCATGAAGTTAATTAGAGGAAATTTTGTCATTATGCACAAAGTTGATCCGCATGTGTAAATTAGTGCATATTTATCTTTGTTCCCTAAGTATTTTTTTCTAAGAAACTGATTAACTAACTATAAAGAATAGTATGGTTATTGCAAGAGGATATTTACTATTCCCTTTCTTTGATACAGGACTTGATTTGGAATAGTCTGTATGTATTCATGGAGCTTATCTTTTCACAGTGGCCTTTCAATATGTTGATCATAAAGAAGACAGTTCAAGTGACAATGAAACACATTCACTACGAAAGTCAGAACAGTCAATACATCACAATTGGGTGTATAGAAAAGGTATGTACTAGGATTAATTATCAGATTAAAAAGAAAATATAGAAATGAATAATTGATCATAGAGAGGCCACTTCAAGTGACAATGAATGACATTCATTATGAAGATGAAAACAGTCAATGCATCACAATTGGGTGTACAGAGAAGGTATGTATCAGGATTAATTATCAGATTAGAAAAAAATGTATGAATGAATAATTTTGTATTCCGCGTACATGTATAAGCTATATATCTGACACTTTTAATGCTGTTCATTATGATATTAAAATTGCATATATATATGGGTATTATGCATACTAGCTTGTTGTGTTGAAGATCCAAATAGAGAATATTTTAATAGGCATTTTGCTAGGATTCTAGATTATTTATGGGTCATCAAAGTTAGAATGAGGATGAAGGTTAAGACATATTATAAATTAAGTTACTGAGTAACATATATACCTGTACTTGACCTGTCTATATATTTTTCATACTAGCTAATTGAGTAATTTGACAAATGGCATTGTTATGTGTAGAGTTTTGAGAGCCAAGAGGGATGCTGGTTTTGCTAAATATTCAAGCTTTGCTCTACTTAATAAAGGACAAACATTCATCAAGGCATCTCAGGTATAATATACATTTAATCAATTTATTAATGCAGTTGTTCTTCTTTAGATCATCAACTTTTTTCATCATATAATTTGTCTGTAATATTGTTTTTCACTTAAAATGGGGAAGGCCAAAGACGAAGTTTTCTGGTGACTTTTAAGGGAATGCATACCTTATATCTCAAAAGGATTTCGGACATTTTTTTTTTTTCGAGATCATGGATGGCAAGTTTCTATTGCATTGCTGAAGGTTTGAAGGCTTGTTTAAATGCTAGATGGAGTATTATGAATATCCTTCTTCAAAAAAATTATTAGGTATAATTGAAGAGATAAATTAATATAAATTAATTATCAAGCATAATTATAGTGAGTATCTGTTGTTTGATGAGCTTTCTGCTTTTGCAGTTTCAGTTGCGTCTTCAATTTGCTGCTATTGGAGTGTATTTCTATTGTTATATACGATTTGTTCGTACCAAAGAACTATGCTAGCAGTCACACAGAAGAAAGTAATATTGTTTAATTGAAGTATATGCTTCTTGTACAATGGATAAATACACGGGCTCCTCTTAGACATTTCTTTCAAGCATCAACGATTTTGAGGTGTCCAACAATTTCTCTACATTATCAATTAAGTGGTTCATTGATATGTAATTTTCAGATATTGAATTCACTTTTTGTGTTCTTTTACCTTCATCCTTTTTTCTAATATAAAATAAATTCTTTGGGTATAAAAAAATACATATTGATGTATATTTATTTTGAGAGAATGTATTAAAAAATAAAATTTTAATATTTTTTATTAATAAATTTTATTATTTCTAAAGATTAGATGTAATTAATAGTAAAATGGACATCAAAGAACTGTAGTCATCAATTTTTTAAAAATTGATATTCATTATTTTTTAAAACATTAGAAAATTGATGCTAAATGTAAGTTATAAAAATTAATATTCTTATTACTTTCTAAAATGTTTAAAAATTAATGTCTAAATCAACTATAGACATCAATTTTTTAACGAACCGATGGTTTTTGTTAATTTTATAAAACATTTAAAAACTGAAGTCAATATAAGAATGTTTTAATATCAGTCAAATAGAAATCTAACTGTAAAGTAATGTCAAAATTAAAAGATAATGCAAAAAAAGTGATATTTAACGTCTATCATATAGTAGTGAGTAGGAGAGACACCTGTGAAATTTCACAAACTTTCTATCTCCGTATGATTTCTATGAACCTCAAGCCCCTTTTATTTTTTTAAATGAACAATACCAATAACATGAGCCAATGTGTGTTAGAAAACCGTCCTTCAAGTACTTTTAGAGGAGCCTTTAATATTTATTTACAGCTTATAGAATGCAATATTATTTACGCCTGTTTAATAATTTTTCATCTGATTGGTGTTTACCACATGCATAAATTGAGAACGAATCAGGTTAAAGAATAAGTAAGGATCTCAGTACGAGCTGCAACAGGGACCAAAAAATAATGAACTAATTAAACTCAATTTCTCGACACTAATTTATGACAACTTTGCAAACCTATATTTCGTTGTTAATTTCTTTCTCTATTTTCCATTTTTTTTTACACAATTTGTTCAAAATTTCAAACGAGAAATTTTGTAAAATGGCAAGTTGCACATGCTTGAAATGAAATAACTGAGGAAAAAAAAGAAGAAAACGAAAATATTATATTCAGATAGAAAAGCAAGATTTTTAGACTATATGAGAAGGAAAATTAATGCAGCAAATTATCATGAAGCAAGAAATTTTTCAATAATTGATACAATAATGGAAATTTATTCAAGGGGAGACGTTGATGTCTAATCATCTTTCTTCTTCCACAAAGATGAAAGTGGTGGGATGCTTTGTTCATTTCTAAAGAAATTACCGGGATCAACCATGGTTTTCACACGAATCAGCCTGTTGAAATTATTCTTGAAATATTTTTTGCCCCAAATGCTAGCTTGTTTGTAGCTTGTGTGGCCTTCGTTATTTGATCCAATGTCTAGATCCCTGTAATTGACATATGCTTCTCGGGGATTTTGGGAAACATAGGGAGTCATGTAACTGTAAAACCTTCTGATCCAATCTATGTACCTTTGAGATTCTTCTTCATTATCTTCTTGCCAGTACACATAGTACATAATTTGGTATATGTTACCAGCTCTGTGAGGGAATGGAGTTTCGGACTCTGAAATCTCACTCATTTTTCCACCATAAGGAACCATCGTGATAAGTGCGTTTTCTCCCTCTTCTTCAAAAAATCTATTGTATATCCCCTCCAAAGCAGTCTCGGGAATAGGTTCCTTCACATAGTCAGATTTTCCTTTGAAAGTTTGTTTGAAGCTCGTAGCATTCCTATCAAGCAAGATTTCAAGGTTAGGCAATCTACCATGGTAGCGGACAGATTCAATCCAACTCATTTCGCTGCATTCTTCTTTCATTAAACCAAGCTCTGGTAAGAATTCCTGCACCAATGGAAGAAGCTTATCTACCCCACCAAGAAACAGGGATGCGATGGAAGCTTGAATTTCTCTCTTTCCTTCTGTACTTCTCAATAAGCCGATGCCAATCAGTAAATCTTCAGGAAGTTTATCTGCAACGTATTGCCATTTGTGAATGATCTTTTTTGCATTTTGTTCCAGGGTTCGGTTGACTGAGAACACAGTCACAGTTGATGGAACAGTAACTAGCTCTATCTTCCAAGCAACGACGACTCCAAAGCTAGCCGCTCCACCTCCTCGGATGGCCCAAAATAAATCTTCTCCCATTGATTTTCTATCAAGAAATCTACCATTAGCGTCAATCAAGTGAGCATCAATCACATGATCAGCAGCGAGGCCATATTTCCTCAACAAAAAGCCATAGCCTCCCCCACTAAAATGTCCGCCAACACCCACAGAAGGGCAAACTCCAGCTGGAAAGGCAAGAGTCTTACTTTTCTCGGCAATTCTATAGTAAACTTGGCCAATGGTTGCACCAGCTTGAACCCATGCTGTTTTCTCCTCAGCATCAACACTGATTGATGTAAGATTTATCAAATCAATGATGACAAATGGGACATGGGAAACATAAGATAAACCCTCATAATCATGACCACCACTCCGAACCCTAATTTGCAGGCCATATTTTTTGGAACAATATATGGTAGCCTGAACATGGGATACGTGCAATGGTGTGACAATGACTCGAGGTTTTGGGGTTGTAGACGTTGAGAACCTACGATTCTGTAATGTAAACTCCAAGATGGATGAATACGAAGAATTTTCTTTGGTGTAAATTACATTAGAAATGGAGGTGGAGTTCTCAGAGTAAAGAGAAAGGCATTGAACAAAATTCTCATGAACGTTTCCCGAAGTTACATGAACGTTAGCCCAAGTTATCCAGGAATAATATGACAATAGAATAACAAGAAGAAATTGGAAGTTATGAGTTTTCATTGCTACTGATGGATAAGTGTGCATGATAACTTCCTCTATTTATAGTAATCATCAAGTTCATAAAACTTGAACTTTTGATCAAGTCATTTTTATTATTTCTTATATGTTTTGAAAAGAATATCGCCTTTGTTTCGTTTTTATTTAGATTAATTTTTATGATATTCAAAGAAAATAATAATAATTATTACCGATGGCGTGCTAACTCTCCTTGCAATTCAATTTGTTGCATTAATTTTTCGTTAGTCAATAGTTATCGTTTTCTTTTTTATTATTTTTCAGAACTTCATTCAATTTAACCAGAAAACAAATATTTTATCAAGTTTGGATCTGATATACTTGATATGATTTACTCGTTGACAAATTCTAAACATTTTTTTTCTTAAAATCTATTTTGAAATACCAGCCTCTTGCATCACCCAATAAAGATGTTTATAATTGAGCCAACTAGCAATTAGTGACGCATGCATGTATCCCAATTTTATATGTGCAACTGGCACACAATTGAATTGGTAATATATTTGATTTCTGGAATTTCAAACTAATAAAATTGCTTGAGTGGTACGATAGATTTGAGATTTAAATGAGGCAATATAAGAAGTTAGGTTTTGAATTAGAATATGATAATATATCTGCATTTGAATCTTGACATACTAAGGGCCTCTCTGTTTATTTACTATTTACTAAATATATATATTTTAGGTAATTAATTATAGTTATTTTATTCTAACTTAATGAAAATTTCGGGCACTTTTCTAAATAGAAGAAGTCATCTTTTGTTTATATTTTTTAAATGTAAAAAATCTTACCAAATCTCTTCTAAAAATAGCTATACTTAACTCTTAAGTTTTCTTTTTATATGCAATAGTATCATGGTTATTTATTTTCCAAATAACATTGTCCCTTATAATAGAATTCAAATTAACATAATTTTTTTTATATGTATAAGCAAAAATTATTTTACTTATATTTCTTAAAGATATTTTATTATGGGATGAGTAAATAATCATATACTTTTACACATTTCTTATATCATTTGTTGATCCTTCGGTCTGTACAATATAATATACATAATTAATACATCATAATTAATGCATATGTCAAATTCAATTTCAACTGTTAGAAGTATATAGATCCACCATTCTACCAATGAGTGTAATCATATGTGCAAAAATATAGACTGTCTATCTTCCTATTTTTATTATTTATTTGATTTTTAAATTTATTAGAGTAAAAGTGCAAAACTATTAATTCCATAATTTTCATTTAAAAAATGACTTTAACATTTATGTTTAAATTCAGTTAAAAATAAATATATTATTCAAATTTGACTTTAATTCTATTCAAAGTTTGAAGTATTGATTCAGATTATATTCAAACATAACCTAAGATTGGAGTAGAATTATTGACCTTTTGTAATATTTTTTTTAACAAAAAAATGTATATCTTATAAACTAAAAATTAATGATTAGGTTTTCAATTAATTTGAAATAGTCAATAAATCAAACACATGAATGAAGTCAACTATAAGTGATTATTTGACTATGTAATCCCAAAAATGCACTTAATACATTTACAATTAAAATAATTATGCTGTGTTCTATAATTTTATTTAATTACCAGCCTCTTGCATCACCCAATAAAGATGTTTATAATTGAGCCAACTAGCAATTAGTGACGGATGCATGTATTCCAATTTATATTTCCAAACTGACACACAATTGAATTGGTAGTATATTTGATTTCTAGAATTTCAAGCTAATAAAATTGCTTGACTGGTACGATAGATTTGAGATTTAAATGAGGCAATATAAGAAGTTAGGTTTTGAATTAGAATATGACTGTGTATCTGCATTTGAATCTTGCACAAACTAAAGGGCTGTCTATTTATTTACTTTTGTTACTAAATGTATCTATTTTAGGTAATAAATTATAGTTATTTATTCTAATTTAGGTACTGTTTATTTTTTTTTATCTAAAATTTTAATTTGATTGATATATTTATTATTTTACCTTAAATATTTGAATATTGATAAACTTATAAAGTGTTACACTATATGTTGGACAAAATTTTATAAAAACTCTTTATTGAAAAAAATTTAATATTTGAAGTGATTATTTGGTTAGCACAAATTTAATACTTTTTCAAATTAATACTTTAAGAGCTTAAAAAGGTAACACTTGTATAGTTAATGAAATTTTATTTTTTCCCCAATATTCCTAAAGAATTTTGAAAATTTACATTTTTCAAATATTTATTTTTCTTGGGGAAATAGATTTTAATTAGATGATTATATATATGAATATTGATAGATTATATTAAATATCTAGAAGATATATTCTTTATTATATTTTTCTTTTTAAATGAATAAATTATTGAAATAGATATTTTATTTGTGTTCATAATATTTATAATTTTATTTATATTTTAATATTTACCAGATAATTAATATTATTAAATTGTAGTTATTTTAATCCAAAAAAACATAATTTTTTATTAGAATATTAAAGTTGTAATTATCCTTATAACAAATTTTTATTCAATTTTTTAGAAATGTTTATAAAACAAAAATGTTATATATATTAAAATATCGCTATATAGCTATATTACTTATTTTAACATATATTTATTTTATTAATTTTTTTCTTTTTACTCCAAGCAAAGGCTTCAAGTAAAAGGAAAAACAGAAAAATACACAGGCTAGCAAAGCCAATAATAAGCTGTGATACAACAAAAAAGCTGCAAGGTAGCAACAACATATTGCTAACAACAAAATAGCAGAACAACAAAAACACCGCAAAATAATGAACAATCGAAAAACAACAGAACAGCTAGAATTGCATAATCAACTGTAACAATGACACGGGAGCATAAAGGTTTGCCTTCAACTAAGCTCGTCAAGCAGAAATATTATATTTGCAGTTAAAGATAAAGGCTACAATAGGGAGAGAGTGTCATGAAAGAAAATCCAGCTGACTCTTCAATAAACAACAGCAAAAATAAAAAATTCATCCTCTCAGCTAGTAGAAATCGCACAGTAATAGAAACTATATTGTTTACTTTCTTAGGGCTTGAAGCAAAACATAAAAAAAAAAAAAATAGCAAAGGCGGAAGCTTTAACTAAATCAAAAGTTTGGAAATCCTTAACGGTTTTTAAAGAAAGTCTCTTTGATTTGAGTTGGTGGATAAAGAAATAAAGTTAATATAGGGCAAGATAATCCTATATTAGCCATTGAATCTGCTAATTGGTTATTTTCTCTAAAAATTGTCAAGTAAGCAAGAAAGAGCAGCTTGAGAATCACTTTCCAACCAAATGAACTTCCATCCCCTCTGAGCAGCTTGATTAGTTGCATAAATAATTGCCATTATTTCTGCAAAACAAAAAAAAAGAAAGAAACATTATGACCCAAACTCACAGAATAGGCTCCCAAGAAGTTGCCAGAATGATATCTAGAGACACCACCACATGCAACCTCAATCGGATTGCCTTTAGAAAGTTCATCTGTATTTACTTTCATAAAGGGAGAAATTGGAAGTAGCCAAAGAACTTGGATAATTCATGGAGCTTTACAAGTGTTGGCAGAAACTCCAATATCTTTAAGAATATGAAGGTCTGAAATCGAGTTGATAGAACCGGGACAACTTAAAGACCAAGATCTTAGATAAGATTTACAAGACATAGTGATCTTTCCATGAGAATAGGTAGTGTTTTAAAAGACCATGCAGTTACGAGCCTTCCAACTATGATAGAAAATGAGAAAGCACCAAACATGAGAAAGCTTTGAATGAAAATTCTTGGTGATAATAGCTTGACATAGAGACATAAAGCTACCCGAAACTAGTAATGTACTATCAAAGGTAGTCGAAATCCAGTCCCATAGAGCATAAAAAATAGAACAATTTATAAAAATATGTTTATTGATTCTGTGGCTGAAGAACAAAGCCTACAAACTGAGGCCAAAAGCATGCCAAAATATTGTAGAACATCTTCAGTGAGAAATCTATTATAAACCATGCGCCAAATTAAGGAAGAGAATCTTTGAGGCAAAGAGTTAGAGCAGATAACTTTAGACTAAGGGTAAGGAGGCATTTTAAGCCTAATCTCATTAAATCAATATGCAAATGAAATAGAACAATCTTTTGAATCTGACCATACAAGTGAATCTTTGCCAAGATGTTTTGGGAGCACAATTGAAAGTCTACGTTCAGAGAGGTCATGAAAGGCTTGAACAACCTGCGATAGAATAGACTAAGATTGGTTACTAATGAAGTCTGAAAATTTTGCTTTTAGTTCAAAAAGACGTGAGATACTTATGTAGGAAAAAACTGATGCAAGGAGCCATCTCGAGTGCCAAAAATTAACTGAGTTGCCATCTCCAATAATTCAACACACTTTTGCCAAACTGAGTCTAGAACAAATCGAATGCCTGACCAAATCAAAGTGAATCTTGAAATAAATACTCCACTCATTAAGTTTTGTGTAAATATCCCAAGTTTCCTTTAAGAGAGCAGTAGAGTTTAACTAAATGAGGTCACGAAGCCCCAAACCACCTTCAACCTTAGGAAGACATAAATTTTTAGGGCAGTGATACGTTTACGAGAATCAGGGTCCCTAGACCAAAGGAAATTTCGTGCACGAACCATCATGGATTTAAGCAGTGTGGGGCCACTGATAAGTGCGTAAAATACGCGCTAATTATTTATTCATAGATTTGAATTGTTTATTTAATCCTCAAGTTTTATTTGAATTTGATATATTTTGATTATTTTGTATAGAAATGATAGATTTGGCTATCCAAGACGAATTTGATTCGAAAAGGATAAATTTGGCATAAAAAAAATGTTTGGGGACCCAAGTATAAGAGATGTACGGTTCAAAATGCTGACAAAACACAATAAAAGACAAAAGGAAACATAATCAAATTCATAGGGGTCTGATTGCTATTGTCCAAAATTTCCAACCTTCTTGGCAGAAGGTGGTACGCGATCACGCGCACCGTGTTCTGCCCAGGTAGGATCAAACTGCAACAAAATCAGGACTGAAATGTAAGAAATGCTCAAGGTACGGCTCAATATCTGATTAAGTATACGTAAAGTGATCCAGTTGTTATGTTCCAGCCAAATTGAATTGTGGGTAGAATTGGGTGCGTCCGCGCGACCATGCGACGCTTCCTTTCCCCCAGTTTGGTCAATTTTTTAAAGTCCTAAGAAATGAGGAAAAGAGGACTTTTGGAGATTTTTGTTTTGGGTTTAGTTTTTAGAGAGAGAGGAAGAGGATTGTTAGAGAGAGAAGGAGAAAAATCAATAAAAGAGAGAGGAATTTCATCAAGAGATTGAGGGATTCTTATCAATCTTGTGGATTCAAGCTCTCTTCATCTAATTTTTCTTTCTCTCCTCTTTTAATTTAGTCTTGAATTTGACAATATTGTGATTAATTGAAATTATGTTATCAATTGTTGAATTTTGATTGTGGGATTTAAATATTATATTATGTGTTGCTAAACCCATTTTCTAGGGCAATGATTTAATCTATTTGAAGCATCCATTTCTAATACTGTATTGTTCAATTGATTTGAGATTGGATATTGAGTAGTTATCACGGTAATTAATGCTTTTGAATATTTGGCCAATATTTGAATAAATTGTGAATTGATAGAAATTGATAAATGAATATCATATCTAAACCGTGTGATAAATACCATAAATTACATATTAGATAGAGATATACTAATATGGTTTGCGTAGTTTAATTAGAAATTATAACCAATTATAATGCACTTCCATTTAATTAATTTTACATAGAGATATAGTAAAATTTTAGGTACGAAGTAGACTCGATTGATCTCAAGAGAGACAATCGAATAAATTAGGATAATTAACTAGCAACACGTGTTTTAAATTAGAACAACATCAATTGAAGAATTGGATGCGACTAAATACGATAAATCATTAACCCTAGAACTTTCTATTAGTTTAATCTTTTAATTAATTTGCATAGTAGTAATTTTAGTTTATTTTCAATTTCTTAAATCAAAATTTATTTCGATTTCTTTAGATAAATTTGTACATTAATCACCTTCAATAATTATAGGATTAACATTATTCATGGAATAAACATCCTCTTATCACTTTATTATTTGATTGCGACACGTGCACTTGCGTCCGTTAATTTTACACGCAACAGCCACCTATAAATATAGAAACTATGACAACACATTAATTGAAGTGAAAAATTGAATGTAGTAGTTGAATTCTACTAGCAAAACTCAAAAGTTTTCCTTTCCAGCTACAAAGCTTTGTTGTTGCTTTGTCTGCAAGAGGACGCAAGAAGGAGCTTTTAGGGCTCCTTCAAAGATCAACACCCTAAGTTGTTAGAAGGGAATCTTCTCTAAAGCAAATATGTCAATAATCGTAGTATGACGATGCTCTAAATGTTTGCTAAGGAAAAAAAAAACTTTTGTACTAATTTGTTAATAGAAAATGACATTTTAGTTACACTTCCAAACACTTAATTTTGTATCAATAAGTACTTTTAAAGATTAATAACCAAACATTTAAGTGCTTTTAAAAAAGGCACTAAAATAAAAGTGATAAAGAATACAAATACTAATTATATTAGTACTTATTCTTTAATGTTGTTAAACTGACCTTCCATAAAATAATATAATGCAAAATATTCTAATATAATAAAAAATTTATTTCTAAAATTTAATTGGACTAATTTAGAAAACTTTAATTTTGATAAAGGCCATAAATCAATCGCAAATCTTAAGAAAGTAGTCATGTGAATATCAAGAAAAACTTATTATATCTTCATTTGACTTGTTTCAATTCTTCATGAGCATATTTATTTTTTTACTATTATTTAATATAGTTGTACCACCTCAATATTAAATAAAAGCTACTAGTAAGATTCAGTTTTCATAAGCTATATATTAGAATGATTATAATAAACTATCATATTATGTCTTCACCTCTAGTGAAAATAATTTTCGATATCTTTTTTTGGTTATTAGCAGTTCTAACATGCTATTTTCTATGTCACCAATATCTTATTGTTAATCTTTTTTTTAATATTGTTTATGAAATGGATATCTCTACTCTTATTAAATGCAGCATATAGTTTAAGTCCTCAAAAAGGTTTGATCCTTTATAAAATATTAAAAGGATTATTTCATTTAACACCCACAGGAAGTGAAGAAAACGGAACAAATACGGCCCAAAATTCACACGTTTATTTCAGATGTTGAAGCCCACGTACGTTTCTTTGTAAAAAATTTCATTGCCTACGTTCCCTTGCTATCATTTTGTAGTAAGGTGCAAATTTTCATTTAAGGGAAAATGGTCGATATCCCTGCTTTTAGACACAATAATACACACTCCCCTAAATTTTGACTACTACTCTACCACTAGCTGTTGTCATTTTCATTATAATTTAAAGTTAATTTTTGAGAATCAAGTAGGGAATTATGCAGTATTAAAGTTTTGGGACGCAATGAGATATTAATTCTAAAAGTAAGGGGCATCAAGCATTCTTCTTTCTTTTAAAGGATAAAACTTGTCATGTTTCCCTCAAATAAATTTGTTCTTTCTTCTTCTTTAATGAAGTTTTTCCTCTTCGTAAGGTTCAATATTTTATATATATATATATATATATATAGTAAGCGAAAAAAGGGGAAAGTAAAAATTTTTGGTTTTGGCTGAGATTACTTAAAATCAATTTTGTTACCAATGAAAATGTGAGTTCTGATATATATTATATAGAGTAGGGAGGTTAAAGAGAGAAAAATATGTTTGTTGAAGATGTAATTTTCACACCTGTTATATTGATAATTTCTCTTTATTTTAGTACCATGCACTTGATAGTTTCTAATTATTGGTAAGTTGAAGCACTCATATAGTAATTTTTGTGATCATGTTAGGCAGCAGAAAATGTTCGACATAGTAATTCAGAAGGGGACATGTGTACTCTGTAGTGGAGTAGCCACGTAAGGGCCTGCAATGGCCGTAGCCCTTTCAGTCTCCGAGAAAATTTTAAAATTTAAGAGTAAAATATATCAATTTAATCTTTTAAAGATTATTTTTATTAGTTTGGCCCCTACAAGTTTAGAATCATTTTATTTGACTCCTTTTAAATTTAATCCTAGCTCCGCCCTGATATTTTGCACTATTTTCGGTAGTCGATAGCTTAAACCCATTTAGCATTTTGATTATTTTACTCTCTTAATTGGCATTATTTACATAAAGTTCATTAATAATATAAGATTAAAATTTTACAGGATCAAAGTTGTGTATGGGAGATTTTGCCTACGTATAAAAATTATTGGCAGGACAGATTAGTTCAAGGTTCTTAGAGTTTTTATTAACATTTCATTAAATAGACATAGAAAGTAGAATAAGATGAGTTTATTTACACTGGTTATATTGTTTGTAATGTATTAGGGTGAGAATTCTAATTATTAAATAAAATTTTATGTTATCGATAATTTATACGTGTTTAGATTTAGATTTCAATAAATATGTTATTCTTTTCATTTGGTGTCGCGTATGTGGGAAGGAGGGGCATCAATTGTGAATCAATCTGAGAACGTAGAGACTAACCTTGTTGAGCACCGTAGATTCATGAGTAAAAATATATATTTTTGTATGATTATCTTTTCTGTATTATTTTAGAACTTTAATCTTGCTAATGAATCATACTCTTAACTTAGTCATATATTCTTTACAAGTTGATAGAAATAAAGTTTATTTAGAATTATGATTTATTTTTCAAATGATGAGATAAATAACTTTTGCTAGTCCTCGAGAACTGGCAGGAATGGTTTAAGGCCTTGCTTGTTTTGTTCCCCACCCGGCTTTGAAACACTACCAGGGGACAGGTAAGTGGAATTAAAAGGAATTTGAGTTTTTTTCATTGTTTATTTTGCTATACTCATGTAATCATTTTTCTGGATAGGACGAGATTATGATCTGCTGTTTCCCTACTCTATACCTGTGTAAGTTTTCAGGTATGACGAGCTTATTTTCTTAAGTACTAATTCAGCGAAAGATTATATGAGAAAATGTATGTTTTACTTTGTGCAATTTTAAAGTTAATACTATGTTTGACATTGTTATAGTGAGATTATATTATTGTCATTTAAAACTTCATTACACTTTTCTTTTTCTGTTAATTGAGTGAATAAAGAATTAAAGTATTCATTTAATTTTTATACTTTTATATAAAATGATAGTAGGATGTCATTTCCAAAATAGTATAAAGTTACTTATAAGTCATTTTGGTAGTTATATACAAGTTTATTTTCAAAATCTATATTCACTCATTAAGATCTATGTTTACCTCCTTTTATTTTATTTTTTTCTAACTTAAAAAGTTACAAGCATTAGTAATCTTAGTATATATTGGAAATTAAACTTGATTTGACTCAAAATATAAATTGGGCCATCTAAGATTTAGGCTTAAGAATAGTGTGGTCCAATTTTTAGATATTCGTGAAGAAATATTTAGATATTTATTTCATAAATATCTAAATATTTGATAATAAAAATCTAAATATTTGTAATAAATATCTAAATAAATATCTAAATATTTGATAATAAAGATCTAAATATTTGTAATAAATATCTAAATATTATTATGGTTATATTTAGAAGAAGAATTTATAACTATTAGATTAGATATGTGTTGGTATAATCTTAATCATTAGTTAAGGAGATGTCATATTATAAATAGAGGTATGTTCTTTCATTGTAAGTTTGAAAAGCTTGAGAAGTTTGTGAAGTTAAAAATTATAAATCAATAAGATTGTAAACTTCTCCCTCCTTCCTTAACCATAGTCATTCCTAGCAAATTTATTTTCTTTTGTAACGTAAGCCTTCCACCTTTACAACAAAGTGGTATCAAAGCTCAACAAAATGGTATAGGAGCTCAAGAGTATAACCATAATTTACTGGCCAAAGTTCATGATTGTACTTAATGGATCCTTTTGCTGGCATATTCAAGAAATATATGTCAAGATTTTTTTAAAGATTAACTACTTAACGATCTTAATATCTACATTACGGTAGATGTGAATTTGTATAAGTGATTACTAAAATATTCCTAATGACTTATATTGTTAGTGCTGATACATATTTTGAAGATAGATTGAGTTGCATACAAAGAACAAATAGTATTTTTTTATCAAGATTGTCAAACATTCTTAGTATGAATGAATTTTAGAAAAATTTTGGAAGTATGTTTATATAAATAGTAGGTCAGTGATTGTCAAAATGTTGGATAGAATTCGCCTAATTTTTGAAAAATTATTTATAACTCACATATTTTTCATTTGTGTTCAAAAACTTTTTTGGGTTTGCCTTTAACAAATATTTCTATAAAAAGGTAAGAAACAATTATGCAGTATAATTATTCAGTGAATTATATATTAAAACAAAATTTAACAAAGAAAACAATCTCAATTCTCATATTTTATATATTTATTTACATTGTTTATAAATCCTTAAATTTATTCATTTTCAATCGTTGAGCTAGAATATAATATGTGCATTAATTTTGATGCATTAATTACATATGTTAAATTTAATTTTAATCATTGGAAGTTCATAGATCTAACAGTTTATAAATTAATATAAATATGTGTAAAAATATGAAGTTTCCGATCTTTCTCTTTTAAAAAATTATTGATTGAAATCTTCTTAGTCTATAAATTAAATAATATCCAAGATAATTTGGAACGAAGCATAATCAACCCCTTAATTTCTTAATTTCATAATAAAAATGAGATTAAATAAATTATTCTTTTATGGATAATTCAGAAACTCGAGTAAAAGACAAGGAAATATCAAAATTATTTTGCGGACAAAGAAGAAAAAAATGTTAAAAAATCAGTTTATAGAGCAAATAATATTTAATAAAGACTGAAAAATCATGCTGCAATACACGTATATCCCTCTGAAAATTATTATTTTGATATATCTAATTGATACATAACGAAGATTTATTGATAGGAACACTTATTGATACACCCAAAAATTAAATAATATCTAATCACCTTTTTTCTTCCACCAAGATGAAAGAGGTGGGATGCTTTGTTCATGTCTAAAGAAATTACCAGGATCAACCTTAGTTTTCACATGCACCAGCCTGTTGAAATTATTCTTGAAATATTTCTTGCCCCAAATGCTAGCTTGTTTGATGCTTGTGTGGACTTTCTTATTTGTTCCAATATCAAGATCCCTGTAATTGACGTATGCTTCTCGAGGATTCTTGGAAACATAGGGAGTCATTAAACTGTACAACCTTCTGATCCAATTAATGTGCCTTCGAGATGCTTCAATTCCTTCTTCTTTCCAATTCACAAAGTACAAAATTTTGTAAATGTTTCCTGCTCTATGTGAGAATGGAATTTCGGACTCCGAAATCTCACTCATTCTCCCACCGTACGGCACAAACGACATAGAACCGGTTAGTCCATCTTCTTCATAAAATCTTTGAAATATCTCTTCCCAGGCAGTTGCAAGAATAGGTTGCTTCACGTAGTCAGATTTTGCTTTGAAAGAAAATTTGGTGCTGTTCCTATCGAGCAAGGACTCTACGTTCTGAAATTCAGCGTAGTAGAGAACTGATTCAATCCAGCTCATTTCGATGCAGTCTTCTTTTACCAAACCAAGTTCTGGTAAGCTCTTTTGTACCAATGGAAGCAGCCTATCAATCCCACCAAGAAACAAGCAAGCTACCGTAGCTTGAATCGTTCTCTTTCCTTGTGTACTAGAATTCGTACCGCCAAAACCGATGCCAAGGAATAAATCTTCATGAAGCTTATCTGCAACATACTGCCATTTGTGAATAATATTTGCTGCATTTTGTTCCAGGGTCCGTTGGACTGAGAACACAGTTACAGTTGATGGAACAGTAACTAGCTTTATTTTCCATGCAACGACGACTCCAAAGCTACCTCCTCCACCTCCCCGAATGGCCCAAAAGAGATCTTCTCCCATTGATTTTCTATCCAGAAATCTACCATTAACATCAATCAAGTGAGCATCAATGACATGATCAGCCGCAAGGCCATATTTTCGCAACATTAAACCATAGCCTCCCCCACTAAGATGTCCACCAACACCAACAGTAGGGCAAACTCCAGCTGGAAAAGCCAGAGTTTTACTTTTCTCAGCAATTTGATAGTAAAGTTGCCCAAGGGTTGCACCTGCTTGAACCCATGCTGTTTTCTCCTCTGCATCAACACTGATTAAGGTAAGATTTATCAAATCAATAATGACAAATGGAACGTGAGAAATATAGGATAGACCCTCAAAGTCATGACCACCACTACGAACCCTAATTTGCAAGCCATACTTTTTGGAACAATATATAGCAGCTTGAACATGGGATACGTGCAATGGTGTGACTATGACTTGAGGTTTAGGGGTAGAGGGCGTTGAGAATCTAAGATTTTGTACTGAAAACTCCAAGACAGACGAAAAAGAATAATTGTTTTGGATATAAATTACTTCAGAAATGGAGGTGGAGTTCTCCGAATATAGGGAAAGACAATGAAGAAAATTCCCATGATTATCAGCCCAAGTTACCCAACAATGATACGATAATAGAACAACATAGGCAAATGGGAGGATTGAAGGGATAGAAGGCTTCATTCTGCTGATGTTTTGTTACATAAGGGTGCATGATAACTCCCTTATTTATAGTACTTGATTGGACGATAGTTAAAGTTTCAGAAAATGTGAACGTACCTTTAATATTTGCTGGTCAAAGAGGAAAGGAAATTTCTGAGAAAGATCGATGAAATCTAACATTAGTTCATTTGTTGTTTTAACTTTAATTTCTTATATATTTTGGAAGCATCGTGGTTGCTTGCTCTTTCCTTTGTTAGGGTTGACTTTTCCTTCCTTTCAATTTGTTTTATAAATTAGTTTTGGTTAGTCAAAAGTTACCATTTATTTTATTTTCATTTTCCAACCTTTGAAACTTGACATTATTCAACAAATTATAATAAATTAATAATGTCTTAGATCGATGGCTGACGTCTAATATATTAAACACCTAATTACTCATTGACAAAATCTTAGACATATATATATATTTTTAGAACAAGCCGGCAAAGGCTAAATTTAAAATCCTAGACATATATGCTATGTTATTAATCAATATAAAAACAAGAATAGATAAGAATATATCTCAATTATATATATATAAGAATAAACACTTTTTAGTTCCAAAGGTTTAGTTTAATATCTTTATAAGTCCTAATAATTTTTAAAAATACCTTTAAAAGTCTAAATTTATTATAAAATGATAACTTTATCTATATATAACAAAAGTTATCAAAAAAATTAATAAATCTCTAAAATTTAATAAAATACTATATATTTATGTAAAATACATTAATAAATAAATAAAAATATTATTTTAATAATTTATTAATTACAATAATTGTGTCGTAATTATTGATAAGAAATTAAATCAAATAAATTACACATTTGTAATTATTAGAAATTAAATAAAAATAAAACATAAATACATATTAATTTATTAATAAAATATAGATTCATAAATGTATTTATTTTGCAACATATTTATAATAAATATTTATGATTACATTTTATTTTTAAATAATATATATTTAAAATATAAATAAAATAAAATATCAATGAAAAATAAGTAAATTTATAATATATTAATAAATATTTATATTCAGTGTGCTATAAAAGAATATTATTATTATTATTTTACATAAATATATTATATTTTATGATATTTTAAAGATTTATTGGTTATTTTTTAATAACTATTATTGTATATAGGTAAAGTAATAATTTTATAATAAATAAAACTTCTAAAGATATTTTTAAAACTATTAGAACTTACGAGGATATTAAACTAAAATTTTGAGATTAAAAGAGCTTGTACCCTATTTTTAAATAGAAGAAGTGCCTTTCATTGTAAATTCTATTCTACAAATAAAATTTTCTACTCTTACACGAATTTAAGTTTAAATTGAGATAGTCAAAAGAAAAAGTATTCCACTTAAAATGATACAAAAAGTTTGATATTCAAATTAAATTGATATAAGATCATTTGAATTATATTCATACTCGGACTGAAGTAAGCCTCTATTTATTTATTTGATCAATAGTCAAAAGAAAATAAATAAATAAATATATCTTGACAACAACATATTAACTAGCAATTAAGTTTTTAAGTTGAAATTGTCATGAAAATCAAATAGATGAATGAAGTCAACTATATACAATATAAGTTTAGATTAAAAGCAAAACACATACCATGGATTTACATACGACCTTCGTTGAAATAGTTAAATTATGTCATAATAATAATAATACTTCATGTATAAATTAATATGATATAAACTTAGTTAAAAAATTATATAAATAGATTAAATAATAATAATAATATGTAAATTTGTATAATAATAACTTGTATGCTTAATATCGATTAAAAGTAATGTTTGATATATATACATATGGGGTAACAACATTTTCATCCCTGAACTTTGATGAAACAACAAACAAGGACATAGGTTGTCTAATTTTAACATTTTCATCCCTGCAGTTATGACGGAGTTACAAAATGTTAAAAGTGAAGGACAAAAATGGAAATCTACCCTTAGGTTTTTATTTCCCTTCTTCTCCTCCAAACCGCCGACTGCAACCAAACTATTCAGACACCAAAAAATATGAAGCCCTTGCGTCGACGAAATGCGGGGATGGTTTTTTGCTTCCTCACCGGATTTTGTCGGGCTGGCTTTTGATGTGGAGGAAGGAGACGGAGACGGAGAGGGGAGGGCGGCATGGGTCTGAGAACTGAGGTTGTGGGTATTTTCCGTCAGATCTTCTTGACGGTGATTTGCGAAGGAGGAGTCTCTGGCGGTCTCCTGATGGAAAATTGCTTGGGTTAGGAACTGATTTGGGATCTGAGAGGCTGAGTTATGGGTATTTTTGTTGTAGTCGTCGGTTTTTATGCTTCCGGTGGTTAGACAATCAATTGTTTTGGATGCTTTGCTTTTGAAGGAAGATCGGTTTAACGGAAAAAGAATGGTGAAGAGATTGGGCTTCTTCTCTACCAGCTGCTGTGTTGCAGTTTCATTAGGGATAAACATGTAATTGCATAGATTTTTCTTATTGTTATAACTGCAGGGATGAAATTAGACAAACTATGTCCTTGTTTGTTGTTTCATCAAAGTTCAGGGATGAAATTGTTGTTACCCCATATATATATATTAATATTTGATTTAAAATATAAGCTATAGATATGAAGAAATTTATTGTACATAAAATGTATTAAGAACAAGATAATTACAAATCATGACATGAAAACATAAAAAAATAAAAATACGAAGGAATTGCTTAATTTTAAATTTTGAATTCGATATTAAACTCTACGAGTTTCGCTTGAAAATGAGGGGGGTTATTCATAAATTTAGTGGAACTTAGCAAATTTAAACCAAGGGGAAATAATTTAGAATAACAAAGCCCAATTCTTCAACGTCATCCCATCTATTAAAATTTTGATAATATAATTTATCCGGCGCATTAATAAATATAAGTTAAATCATTATATGTTAATTTCTTCATTATAAATAAAACAATTATACCATAGACCCTCTATCTTTATGAAACTAATTAAATCATTTTCTAAAATACATTAATTAAATATAATTAATATATAAAATTATGAGCTCATCCAAATAAACTGTTGTGATAATATATATATATATGTGTGTATAATTAAATGTAATATCGTTTTTTTATCTAATTATATCATATATATTATCAATTTTTTATAATTTATTTGTATGTATAATTTATTTTAATAAAGGAACAAATTCACAACTTATAACTTCACGATTTTATAATTAATTTATCATAATTAATGTATATATAAGATATAATTTTAAGTATTAAAAATAATTAAATTTAATAATTTATAAATAAGATTGACAAAAAATGAGTTACGGTTGGATTTATACCAAACTCGAACTTAAATAAATTTATTTAAATCCGATTTGGTTTGAGTTTGGATTATATTTTATTTGGGCCAAGTCTTTACTTGACCCAAACTTTGTAGTCGGCCTTCTAAAACTAAAAGTTTACGTTTGTATAAATCTGAGTTTAGCTCCATAAAAGTCTAGCTCGTTCTATGTTGTTCAATCTCAATCGAGCTGACTTGAATTTTATCCTGGTTCGAGTCTAGCCATGCCGAGCTTTAAAACAAAAGCCCAAGCTCAACTTTGGATATTTGCGTACTCGGGTTTAATCCAAGCCTAACTTTTGAATTTTGTCCGGGCGGGATTAGGAATGGAATTTTTTGCCAACCGTATTTACAAATAATATTAAAAATATATGTAAAAGTAATTAAGAGACCATTAATCATTCTGCTTCTATTATAATTATAAAATTGAGTTTTTTATCTTCAATTCTCCTATTATTAAAAATATTACTTTTTTAACATTTACAGAAATTCGGGATACCATAACTAATATGTTTCTAAAAAATAAAAAATTATCTTCTACTTTATAAGTAATATCTCAAGAATATAAAAATCAAAATTTTAATCTGTTTCATGGTAAATCATATATATTCAATACACACCTATAAAGCCTTAATTAATCTTTAATTTATACGAAAAAGAAGGATAAATTAAAATAAGTATAGACTTAATTTTATCAATTAAACTAATTACTATCATTCATAATTGAATAATTATGATGACCAACTTTTGAATAATGATTGTTACGATAACAATTGGAAATATTATATTTTCCTCTGCCTTTCTAAAGTCACATTTTAGGATGAAATGCTTTGAAAAAAATATAAACAAATAAAAAAACATGGCAAACACAGAGAGAGAGAGAGAGAGAGAGAGAGAGAGAGAGAAGGTTTTACCCTGAATTATAAGGTAAAGACTTGGATGTTTCCTATGAAACGTTTTCACATTGATTTGATGAGCAATTAACATTAAATGTACTTCTTCTATAGATTATTGAAATAGGAGATGAAAGATATCATATCTTACGTTACCAAGAAAATATTTTATTAAATGATTATTGTGATTTGTTTATTGATTTGTCATTATTTATATTGTTTTATATATACACGGCAGACAAATTAATGTATTGTATCGAGGACTGAGTTATTAAAAATAAATTAACAACTTTAGACTTAATTAGAAAGCAAAGACTCGTATGTTATTGAAATGTTTTAAATATAGCTTTCATCAACAATTGACATTAAATTTTTATACACTTATGAAATTAATTGTTTTCAAAATTTTCGGCTGCAATTTTGTGTGTGTGTGTATATATATATATATATATATATATATATATATATATATATATATATATATATATACATACATATACATACATATATGTATGTATGTATGTGGCTACTTGATTACCCGAAAACATTAATTTAAATAGATTATTGTGATTGATATATTAATTTATTATTATTAATTATTTTAAGCGTATAGGCTATAGGAGTTTTTTTTAATTAAAATGTATATTAATAGGAAATCATAAATCTAAATATACAAATACGAATATTTTTATTTTTATTTCTCATATATATTTAGATACAAATATTTGTAACCTAATAATTTTAGTCAACATAATGCCTATAAAAACTAAGTAAATAAATAAAATTTATAAGGATACTTTTAAAATTATAAGTAAATAAGTTTATGACAGTATTTTTAACTTAGTTTTATTTAAATGTAATTTATGAATACTCTTATAAAATTTGTTTGTTTTTTAATATATAGAGTTTATATATTTATATTCAAATATAATAAATAAAAAATAAATATAATTTAAAATTATTTAAATTTATAATTAATTAAAATTTGTTCATATTATAAATCCATTTAAATTTTAAATAAAAGACTAAACATATCATAGTTTAAAAATATAATTAATATATTGCGTACAATGACTTTCTATTAAAAAAATTATTTTTTTGTTAAGCACTAAAAATTCAATAGATTTGACTTGAATGTATTATATGTAGTTACAGTAAAAAACATTGGTAACTTCAATATTTGTTCTCTCATTCATCTAAGAGTTTGGATGTTGAATGTTACCTCCTAATTCTTCTTAGTAAAGACCACATGCTCTTGTTTATCTTGGCTTCTTGATTATGATTTTCTGAACCAAAACATTATAGTATCAATTCTTATATGATATTGTCGGTTTTGATGGCCACTTATTCGCATTATTTTATTCATTTTCTACAAATATTTAGTGTTGATTAATTTATCTTATCTATCTGAACCTCTATCTATTCATGGCTAGAAGAAGTCTTGATGCTTACGGCTTACGTTTAGAAATTAGAACACTGAATATTATTTAATAACATTTTCTCTTATAATATTTGTAAAATCGAAGGCAAGAACTTTTAACCTGATCTTGGTGTTGACTGCACGCACACGACTTTCAATATATTAAAGAATGAACTTCCTACAAGAATTTCTAATTAATACTGTCTTTATCAAACAGAATTTATTGATACATAATGGAAATGGATTCAAAGGGATACTTAGGAATACAAATAATGTCTAATCATCTTTCTTATTTCTCAAAGATGAAAGTGGTGGGATGCTTTGCTCATGTCTAAAGAAATTACTAGGATCAACCATAGTTTTCACATGAACCAACCTCTTGAAATTGTTCTTGAAATATTTCTTGCCCCAAATGCTAGCCTGTTTATAGCTTGTGGGACTTTTCTTATTTGATCCGATGTCCAGATCCCTGTAATTGACATATGCTTCTCGAGGATTTTTGGAAACATAAGGAGTCATGTAACTGTATAACCTTCTGATCCAATCTATGTACCTTTGAGATTCTCCAGCTTTTCCCCAAGCCACAATATACAGAATTTTGAATAAGTTACCAGCTCTATGTGGGAAAGGAACAGCGGACTCTGGAATCTCACTCATTTTCCCCCCATAAGGAATAAACACTATAACAGCACTCTGTCCCTCTTCTTGGTAAAACTCATCGTATATATCATGGAAAGCATCTTCAGGAATAGGCTCCTTCACATAGTCAGATTTTATTTTGAAGAAACCTTTGGAGCTAGAATTGCGGCTAAGCAATACATCCAAGGAATCTCCAGTTTGGAATCCAGCATATTGGAGGACTGATTGAATCCAACTCATTTCTGTGCAGTCTTCTTTAACCAGGCCAAGCTCAGGGAGGCTTTGCTGCATCAATGGAAGGAGCCTATCAATCCCACCAAGAAACAGGGACTCGAATATGGCTATCATTGTTGTGTTTCCTTCTATACTTGAGTTCCCAATCCTAGCTAAGACGACATCGATAAATAAATCTTCTGGAAGCTTACTGGCAACATACTGCCATTTGTGAATGATCTTCGTTGCATTTTGTGCGAGGGTTCGTAAGACTGTACATGTAGTTACAGTTGAGGGAACAGTAACTAGCTTTAATTTCCATGCAACGACGACTCCAAAGTTACCTCCACCACCTCCCCGGATGGCCCAGAATAGATCTTCTCCCATTGATTTTCTATCAAGAAGTCTACCTTTAGCATCGATTAACTGTGCATCAACAATGTTATCAGCAGCAAGACCAAATTTACGGAGCATGAAACCATACCCTCCACCACTAAAATATCCACCAAGACCCACAGTAGGACAAACTCCTGCTGGAAAGGCCAGAGTTTTACTTTTCTCAGCAATTCTATAATATAGTTGGCCAATAGTGGCACCAGATTGAACCCATGCCGTTTTCTCTTGAGCATCAACAGTTATTGAGCTAAGATTAATCAGATCAACAATGACAAACGGCACATGAGAAACGTAAGATAAACCCTCAAAGTCATGACCGCCACTTCGAACCCTGATTTCCAGGCCATGTTTTTGGGAGCATTTAATGGTTGCCTGAATGTGGGACACATGAAGTGGTGTGACGATGACTTGAGGTTTTGGGGTGTTGGGCGTCAAGAATCTAAAGTTTTGAATAGAAGACTCCAAGATGGATGAATATGAGGAATTGTTTTGGGTGTAAACCACTTTAGAAATGGAGGAGGAGTTCTCAGACTGCAAAGAAAGGCATTGACGAAAATCCTCATGACGAGCGTCGAATGAACTTGCATGAGCGTCCGTAGAAGTTGCATGCTGGTCAGCCGAAGTAACCTCACAATGAAAACATAGTAGAACAAAAACAAAGGGGAGGATTACTGAAGAGCCAGAAGACTTCATTTGTGGTGATGTTTTGGTGTATAGAAGTGCATAAAACTTCGTTATTTATAGTGATGCGAAAGGTATCTGGTTCAACATTCGGAAAATGTGAACACTTTCCATAGTCAAAAGCAAATCTTCCTTCTTCTTCTTTTTTTTTTAATTTTCTATTCAGATCTCAAAAAATACGCGAGAGTGAAGTATCTAGCCTTCAGATTTTGCATTATAATATGGCTTTAATTTTGACATTTATGGTATAGTTGACTACATCGAGTTTCCTCGACAATTCATAAAAATGTTAGCATGGGATTTAAGCCAAACTTATAAAATCATTATATTGCTTGTCGTCAATCCATCCACCTTCGCCGAAGCATCCCATCAACGTTTCAAATTTGATTTCTCTATTTCAATATAATTATGACTTTACTTGTTGGTTTCTATCCTCTAAGATATATTAAAAAATTTTGAATGTTGAAGGCCCTCTAATTGTATATATTTTTATGTTTTTTATAATAATTAATTATCTTCGAGATCACTAAAATTTGATGGCGAAAAAACAGTAGTTTTTTTACTCATTTAAAGTATTTGATAAAATTATTATTCATACTGAAAATAAAATAATAAAAATGTATCAATTTGCTAAAATTCAGCTTACTCGTTATGATTTATTTTAAAAGTAATTTTAATTTAGCTTAAATTTCTTATTTGATTTCGTGGTGCCCTTTCAAATTCAGTTTGAGCCACATGCTTAATTTTGCTTTTTGTTTTTTGTCTGTGTGCTGGTATTATTGGTTAATACTATCTACCTCTATTGTTTAATGTTAAGAATTAATGAAAATAATAACATAAATGAGAATTGAGATATTTATATAAAGGAGAATAACCACTACTCTCTTATTGAAATAATTCTGAAGGATTTATGGATAAAATAAAAGGGCTCCATGTAGGAGTGACAAAGCAAGGCTAATTCATTAAACTAAAAGTAAAAATTAAACAAGATCAAGTAGATACATGAAAAGCTAAACTCCTAACCCAAAACCGTACATCTTAATAAAGAAAATAAGGAGAAATAAACTTAAAGTGTTATAAATAATGTCTTCCACTATAAATTTAATATTACAAGTGTGTTGGATAAATGTAAGTAATGTAGGTAATGTAAATTATCTATGACACTCTTTAAATAGTTTTGATAAATATCATATATACCCCTCTAAATCTAACTATAAATAACCTTATCTTCCTTCATTAAAAGTTTAAAACACACACTAAGAGAGTCTCATCTCTCTCTCCCCTCCGATTCTTTTTTGTTATTTGTAATATAAAGATTGATGTATAAAATATCAATCACAACCCTTATACTATTGAGATTTACAATTATCATTAAAATCTTGCATATTTATACTTAAACTAATAGTTTCACAACACGTTATCAGCACAATCCCCAAGAAATATCTCATTTTTTAGTACTCTATTTTTGTTTTATGATTATCTTTATGAGTATGCTCTGTGGTTGCCATTAATTGGATCTTCCACAACAGAAAAAGAAGATAATACATTATGATTTGTGTTCTTATTAATTTTAATTTTATCATTTACTCTTGAATTATGTTATTATGAATATTATTACATTTACTACATATTATTGCAACCTAAAGCTTGCAAAGAAAATACTTTTGAAGTTTTGAACTGAAAGACTAAAACTTAAAGTTCTTGATATATATATATATATATATATATATATATATATATATATATATATATATATATATATATATATATATTATGGACCAGAAGTTTCATATATTAATCAAATGAACCCGAAGCACCATGTAATGATTATAAGGACATGAAGTTTCATCTATTAAATGCCTTTGTTGAGGCACAATAAAATTAGTCCTTGTTGAGACTAATGTCCCTGTTGAGGCACCCATGAAATTAGTGTTTGTTGAGACTAATGACCTTAATGAGGCACCATGAAATTAGTCTTTGTTGAGATTAATGCCCTTGATAAGGCATCAATGAAAATAGTCCTTGATGAGACTACTATGAGACATGAATGAAATCATGGTCCTTGATGAAACTATTGACCTTGATGAGGCATGAATGAAATCATGGTCCTTGATAAGATCAATGTTCTTGATGAGACATAAATAGAGTTAACTCATGAATATATGACTATTAATGGAATTAGTGTCTTAAATGAGACACAATAATAGATCTCTAAAGATACCCTGGAAGAGGTAAGAAATGATGAAAATCTATATACATTTTTTTTTTGTTTATGATATAATTTCCTCATTGAATATTTAATCATCTCCTTATGTCCTTGTGTTTTTAATCACATATTGATCTTACCATAATACTAGTGTATGTCAATATTGACATTCTTGCAGGAGTTCAATATAGTATTAAATATTTAAGGGATTTGATTGTTTTATTCTAATAAACTAACATAAAATTTAAGGTTTGTTAATTTTACTAATACAGGTTATTATTGCGATTATGTTGAGATTTTTGTATTAAGCAAGCTAAAGATGCATGTGACTGTGCTCTACCATTTAAGAATGCTCCAATAAGAATACTCCAAACATCAGTTGTTTGCATTACCAAATATAGCAAAGTTAATGACATTGGCGTGAATTGACTTTACTAACTATCTAATTGATATGAGTTTTATTGAAGGGATGTTCTTATTAGAGACAACATCTTATGAGGGGGAGCAAAATCCTGAGTAAGGAACTTTTGTAGCTATTCTGGATATATATGCGTTGTACTCTTTTTTTTTTCCGACCAAGTTTTATCCCACTGGGTTTTATTGACAAGGTTTTTAATAAAACAACATTAAGCACGTCTAGCATCACTTTTATGATTAAATTGTATTTTCAAATTAAGGTTTTTATCCCACCGAATTTTTTCTTAACGTTAGCAAAAGACAATTAAAAGTGATGAATTTGAAAAGAGTGGTATCATACAAAATAGTAGAATCCAAGGGAGAGTGTTATAAATAATGTCTTCCACTATAAATTTAATATTACAAGTGTGTTGGGTAAATGTAGGTGTTATGGGGTAAAAATAGGCTAGACACGTGGCGGTACGTAAGCCCACGATGCTCTAGTCGGCACCTATGGAACGATCCGTTCATGTTGAAACCCACCTCACCTCGGATCCCAGCTAAGGCAGGATCCGACCTCAGGTAGTATAGAAGGTGTTCACATGAAGGGTGCCATGTGGTCTATAACCAATAGTCCACCTAGATAGGGCAAAACGAGTGGACCCCACTCTGGAACAGCCCCAAAAGTGAAGGGATTTGGTTTCCCCAAAAATGTGAAAAAGGTGTCCTATGATCCTAGGTCACCTGGGGGGACCACCTGAAATCGCCTAAAACGGAAAGCTGACCAAGGAGACAGTGTAGCACCTTGGTAGCTGAAAAAGGGACTCCACCTGACATGGTCAACCTTTGAGGGACCACAAGTAGAGGCGAATGAGCATTCGCCACATGTACACAAGGGATAACGTAATCCCCTACTCGAATCAAATCGTGCCATGTGGCATGTAATCTCGGATAAGGTCTTAAGGACCAATCCCTGCTCACCAGGGGACCAATCCCTGCTCACCAAGGGACCAATCCCTGCTCACCAAGTATTCCTAGTTTTGACTCCGAGCTAAGGTTTCAAGCTGGGGAAGAGGAAGGAAAGGAGGAACTAGGGCAGCATTGTTTGGCCAATCATGTATCCACAAAGGTATAATATAAAAAGACACTTATGTCAAGGTAAAGTAAGGTCTCCTTCAAGCTAGAACTCATTCTTTTACTAACACACACCACAAGCACAAGTCTCCTCATTATTGTTCTCTCTAAACAACAAGGAGACAACCTTAACACCCATTGAAGGTTGTCCCTTGAGGACGGTTTTACTGTTCCAGCTTCCCTAAAGGCCATACTTGTTGCCTTCTACATGTATTTTGTGTGTCATTTGGTCCATTAGCTCCTAGCTACATACTTCTCCTTATATTAGCTATTTCAAGCTATCGAAACCGAGCCATAATATCACCCCCTCAAGGTACTGACTTGAGCGTCGGAGTGGGCTCGCCGGAAAACCTCCGGCGCCCCCCTTTTGACCGTGTTCTCTACTGCAGGCGTCCTCACCAAGTTCACGTCCGAGGTCAGCAAGGAGAGCGAGCTCAGGAAGGTTTCAAGCAGTTTGGCCCGGGATCAGCGAGGCGTGAAAGGTCAGCTCGGGAGCCTCCGGGGTTAGGTAGAGACTGAATCGGGTGCGGAATACTGAGCTCAGAACTGTTGACTGGGCATCTACTCTCAACTCGGATACTAGATCAGTAAGGCAATACCATCTCACCTGGGTTGATATTTTCACGCATCAACAGTAAGTAATATAAATTATTTATGACACCCTTTAAATAGTTTTGATAAATATCATATATACCCCTCTAAATTCAACTATAAATAACCTCATCTTCCTTTATTAAAACACACACCAAAAGACCTTCTCTCACTCTTATCTCTTATCTCTCTCTCCTCTGATTCTCTCCTGTTATTTGTAATATAAGGATTGGTATTAAAATATCAATCACACCTCTTGTATTATTGAGATTTACAATTATGATGAAAGTCTTGCATATTTATATTTGAGCTAATAGTTCCACAACATAAGGAATATTAATAGAAAAACAAACTTTCTTGACAGGGAGAATGTGGCAATTTTTTATGCTAACAAAAATATACAACATATATCTATTGTAAATTGTCCATATCAAGATTTGCTATTATTTTTCTATCAAGAAGGTTTTTGTCACGAGTATATACCAAAAGTACGTCGTATATACTAATCACAAAAGAAACGAGAGTTTTAAGGGCATTATTATCTTTTACAAAGACATCATTTTACTATAAGTGTTGTGTAATTTTAATAACGCAAGTGCACGTTATCGTTAACAAGTAATAAAATGATAAGTCAAGTATCGTTCCCACGAGGATTGGTTAATTTGTTAATTACCGAAAATAAGTAATCCTAAATTTAATTGAAGAATTCGATTAATAAATTTTGATTAACAAGAAATTGCGGAAATTTAAATTAAACTAAATAAATGAAATTGTGAATTTCAATTGATTAAAACACTAGGGCAGTAGACTTCACCATAGCTAATTGAAATCAATTTCTTTAATTGTGTTGTTTCAATTTGTTTCCAATATTGACAGAAAATTATCCTAATTTATTTTATATTCTTTCTCAAGATATATAAAAAATACTTGCACATACTAATTCACTATATCTCTATGTGAATTGAAATACATGAAAGTTCATTAAGTATAATGATAATTAACTTAATTCTACATGAATCATGATAGTATATCTCTATCTAGCATGTAATTCATTGTATTCATTACATAATCAAAACACATGAATCACTTCTCAGATCAATATAGTTCACAAATCATTCAAATATTGGCCAAATATTCAAAAGCATTAAGCACAATAATGAACACTCAATATAAACAATAAATCATGAACAACACAAATTCTGGAAATTGATGTTCTTAGCTAGGTTACATCCTTGCCCTAGTTAAGAGAAATTAGTTCATAATAAAATTACAACACACCATAATCAAATTGAGAATCATAATGAAAATTTCAAAAAGAGAAAATTAAAGAGTTGAGGAAGAAAAACTCTATGTAGATCAATGACTTCCGATTCCAGCAAGCTTTACTTCCTCTTCCTTCCCCTCTTTCTTCAAGCTTCTAAAATCTTCAAAATTGTAAAAGAAAACCTTCCTTTTCGTTCTCTCTCCTTCTGGTCATTCACCCCTTTCAATTGCCCATTTAGTTTTTAAAAACGCTCCAAATTCACTCCCCCTTGTTAAGGAAAAGCTGTCTCCCACTTGTCTCCATTCAAACCAAAATTTAGGCCACTAAACTTGGCTTTTTGCTTCCTTCCATGACAGGTGGGCTTGTTAATCATTATGTCTAGTTTTCAAATTATTTTGAATTAGGTCAAATACGATTCTTGAGTATAAAGATACACTAAAAAATACGGACTATGTTTAGTACAAACGGGCCTTATTGTTTTCTTTCCATTTCTTGGGCTTTTGGGCTTTTCTCCTACAAAAATAAAGAACCAAACTCAAAGTAATAACATAAACAAATTAAATAAGAAAACACAAATAATTAAGTAAAATAAATATGAATTAGCATGAAATTAAGAGTGAAAGTATGACAAATTTTGTATAAAAATTAAGCACATCAATAAGATTGTTATAAAATGATATTGTGGACGTTTTTCCTTTAAATGATATTGTTTTGGAGGTGAAAATACAATTTTAACCATATTTAACCCAACTCTTGGTCACACTCTCTCTAAGTTCTTTGATGTTTCCCTAAGCATAAACTCTCCCCTTCATTCTCAAATCCATTGAAGTTTCCATTTAATCTCGCTAAAATTTATTAAACCCTAGAGATCTTGGTTGTTTACATGCGTTGAATACGTTGTAGGAATTTAGATATCAACGTTACAAATTCGATGGTGCTTTTTTTCAATTTTACTGTAATTGGATTGTA
This sequence comes from Melia azedarach, assembly GCA_028052125.1. NCBI lineage: Eukaryota > Viridiplantae > Streptophyta > Magnoliopsida > Sapindales > Meliaceae > Melia > Melia azedarach. The sequence goes on from CM051406.1 coordinate 5,178,154, forward strand.
TTATTTTTTATTTAAGGTAAGTTCAAATGTTAAGGATGAGTTTTCAGAGTTAACATTATAGGGCTTGTGTGATTCCCCAACTCTCTTTTCAATCCTCTCTCATGGACAATAAATTCTTCATATTCTCCAATTCAAACTGTTGAGTTACTATGAGAAAATAAGCCAGTCTACTTCCTTTCTTATTGTAAGTACCCTTATGATTTGATGTTTTTTATGTTACATTTTTGTTTCATTCTTTTGTTTGACCTGAATGACAATTAGTGTGTCATACTGAGTTGTTTTTTAGGCCATTTAATGAGCAGTTAGGAAGCCTCAGGTTGTGACTTGTAATATAAACAAGAAGGAGGTCATTGTTTCTTAAAATATAGCTAAGAAGCATATTGCCATAGGTTTCACTTTGATAATGTAGTTGACCAAATTAACTTAATTTGTTTGTGTTTGATTAACTAATATATTGTAGAAACTAAGTTAAAAAAAAATTGTGATTGGGAGAATTTTTAATATGCCCTGTTATTTTGCCTAATACTCCAACTTTAATTATGTCTATCAGTTTTAAAAAACAACTTTTTAGGAGCACTTTTGTAGTTTACTTTAAAACAATTATCAACTTTGTTATGGGATAAAAATAGGCTAGACACGTGGCGGTACTGTAAGCCTATGACGCTTTAGTAAGCACCTATGGGATGATCCGTTCATGCTGAAACCCACCTTACCTCAGATCCCAGTTGAGGCAGAATTTGACCTAAGGAAGTATTAAGGGTATTCATATGAAGGGTGTTATGTGGCCTATAACCAATAGCCCATATAAAGAGGGCAAAAAGGAGTAGACCCCACTCTAGAGCAGCCCCAAAAGCAAAAGGATTTGGTCTCCCTAAAAAATGTGAAAAAAGTGTCCTATGTTCCTAGGTCACCTGGGGGGACCACCTAACATCACTCAAAATGGAACCTGACCAAGGAGACATTGTAGCCCCTTGATAGCTGAAAAAGGAGCTCCACCTAACGTGGTCAGCTTTTGAGGGACCACAATTAGAGACGAATGAGCATTCGCCACCTGTACGTAAGAGATAACGTAATCCCCTACTCGAATTAAATCATGCTACGTGGCATGTAATCTTGGATAAGGTCTTGAGGACCAATCCTTACTCACCACGTGTCCTTAGTCTTGGCTCCCAACTAAGGTTTCAAACGTGGGAAGAGAAAACAAAGGAGGGATTAGGGTAACATTTCCTTACCCAATCATATGCTCACAAAGATATAGTATTTAAAGACACTTATCTCAAGGTAACATATGTTTTCTTCAAGTTTGAACTCATTTTCATTATTCTCTCACTAAAAACACAAGTCACTTCACATTTTTCTCTCTAGAAACAAGGAGAAATCCTTGTTTTGTTCGTCGGCCTTCAAGAGACAACCTTAAACATTCATTGAAGGTTGTCCTTTGAAGCTTGCTTACTATTTTAGCTTCCAAAAAGGCCACACTTATTCTATTCTCCATATGTTTTGTGGGTTACTTGGTTGACTTACTCCTTGCTACATAAATCCTCCACCTATTAGCTATTTTGAGCTACCGAAATCGAGCCATAAAATCACCCCCTCAAGGTACTGACTTGAGCGTCGGAGTGGGTTCGTCGGAAAACCTTCGATGTCCCCTTTTGACTGTGTTCTCTGCTGTAGGCATCTTCAGCAAGGTCGGATCCGAGGTTAGCAAGGACGGGAAGATCAGAAAGGATTGAGACAATTTGACCTGGGATCAATAAGGTGTGAAAGGTCATCTTGGGAGCCTTTGAGGTTAGGACGAGGTCAAGTCGAGTGCGGAATACTAAGCTCAAACTGTTGACTGGGCTTCTATCTTCAACTCGGACACTAGATCAACAAGGCATTCTACCTCACCAGGGTTGATATTTTATTGCATCAACAGTGGTGCTGTTTGTGGGGACTAGAATGAAAGGTCCCACTATAACCTAAGCACCCGTTAAAGAAGTCAGATACTTAACTCCGAGGCCCTAAAAGGGTCTAGAAGAGAGGTCAAGCGGGAACCTAACCAAAGCAATCGCTTGCCTCAAGCTTTACCTTAGGACGAGTATGCAGAGAGTCAGAATGGAAGAGCACCTGACCCAGGTCCTAGTAGGAAGGGAAAAGAGAAAGCCACCATCAACCAGGACGTGGAGGCGGAGAAAGCTAAGGAAATCAGAGAGTTAGCTGAGACCAGGTCACATATCCAGTACCCAATGAAGTACATGTGTGACAACCTGGGTATACCACCAGCACCTCTAAACCTAGCGAGTCGGCTGGGAAGTAAATATAAGAGCATCCCTGCTCAGGTGGAGCCATCTACACCCAATCAGTAAGGTGCGACCATTCTAGTTGAGGAAGAACTCCAGAGAACCGACCTAGAAGTCACTGTGGTGAGCATCGATCAACTGCCAGCAACTAGCTCAAGCAAGCAAGAAGCCAACTTGAGGGGCATATGTGTGGCGACTTGAGGTACTCCATGATGGCCCGACGCCAAGGAGAAGGTAATGAGCTTGAACCTCCTTATGTGGAATTCTTGCGAAGATAATTGCTTACCATGTAGGAAGAAATGAAGGAGCTCTGGACCAACAGGGGGGAGCCCAGCTCACCTAATATCCTTGGCAACTTCACTGCCCCCCTTATTGACTTAGTGAAGAACGCAACCTTACTTGGGAGATTCAAGATGCCTCAACTTGACCCTTACCAAATTCGACCCCGTGGCACATGTGAAATTTTTTTAGCATTTAACGTTGGTTCAATAAGTACCCGACGAGGTGATGTATAAGGTGTTCCCTACTATCTTAAGTGGGTCGGCTAGAACATGGTACAAAAAGCATCCGTCAGAAGGTATTCGAGACTTCACAACCTTCACCAACAAGTTTGTCCACCATTTTCAAGGAGCTAAACCGCCTACCAAGGATCCCTCATCTCTCTAATACATCAACCAAAAAGGGACAAGAAGAAACAAGATACTAGGCCATCTAGGCCTATCCCTCCTCACCAGGGATCTACCCCGCGTCAGCAAGACAGTCAGCGGGTGCCAATATCTTATAGGCGCCCACCTCAGCTCAGACCATAGATAGTGAGGCTTAAGCCCTCACCGCCGCCAAGGAATATGCATTAATTGCCGAGAAGAGAATCTGCTACTACAAATGCCTACCATCCCTTGAATATGATAAGGAAACAAGTGTTCTACGCCATAAGAGACAAGGGTCTCTTGACAAGACCACCTAAATTGATTACTCCTCTTACTTAGAAAGGAGAAAACTCAAGAGGTAAGGCAGACAGGAGAAAGCTTAAGAGGGGACCAGGGTCAGCCTGAATCCCAAACGACTAAGGATAGAGACTATATCAGTACAATCTTAAGGAGACCCACCATAGCAGGAGACTCTAACCAGGTAAGGAAAGCTCATGCTAGAAAGCCCACTTTAGCTAGGCATCTTCAAGAAATAAATTTCACTGAGAGGACGACAAAGCTACCTAGGGTGGCCTTTATCCCCATTATGTTTACTGAAGAGGATGTGAGAGATGTGGTGTACCCCTATGACGATGCCCTGGACACCACGACAAAGTTCGCCAATAAAGATGTTCTTACAACTGTCATCTTGGGGAAACCATTCATCATGTTGACTAAGAGAATGGTTTTTACGTATCAGCTAAAGCTGAAGTTGGTAACCAGGTCAGGGGTTGTCAAGGAGAACCAACTAGAGAAGCAACCTAGTATCAACCCAGCTCAGGCAGGACCACCTACACTTAGTCACCATATTGGCTAACCAGGACCATCTCAGCTCAAAAGTTACCACAACAACTAAAGATTATTGCCAACAATAAGCTTGAGGGCCGTAAGAGCCAACTTAATGGGTCTATCCATGATGATTTAGGATACGTCCTATTGATGGAGCCTCCAAAGGACGGTAGCTCTAAGCCTTCTTGTGTGAAATATTTGTGGACTATCCATGGTGATCTAGGTGACTTTTTTGTTCTCCTTACTGATATGGTTATAAATGCATGCTTATTTAGAAAGTTTAAAGTATCCTACATATATTACCACCAAGGTCAGGTCAACTTGGTAGCCTATATTGTTTTCCATGATTTGATACTTTATGTGTAAAATATTTTATATGGTGTTGGATGGATTGATAAGAACTTGGTACAAGAAGCTTCTATTTGGAAGTTGTGGGATTTTTGTGTGTTCATCAGTAGCTTTGTCCATTATTACCAAGGTGCAAACCCACCTCAACAAGGAGAACTCCCACTTCACCAAGGATACATTTGTGCCAATGCATCAGTGTCATACTAGTGCCTATTTTAGCAAGAATATTTCCCACTTCATCAGGGAAACCCACATGCGCCAAGTACCATACAGGCACCCACCTCAGTAAGGACAAGTCTCCACTTCACCAAGAATACATCTATGTTAGTGTACTAGTACTATACTGGTGCCCATTTCAGTAAGCATATTTCCCACTTCATCAGGGAAAATCCATCTGCACTAATGCATCAGTGCATATTGGCACCCATGTCAGCAAGGTATCATCCCACCTCATCAGGGATATTTGTCAATGCCTACACCTTCTAGGCGTCCACTTCTTTGATTGAAGGAGTCAATTCTCCAGCTAAGAAAACAAAGGGAATCTATCCACTCTTCAGTATATCATCCCTTGAACACTTTAAGACGAGATTTTTTTACATCATTAAATATAAAGGCCTCTTGACAAATCCTTCTAAGAGAGAAATCATATGTATGATAAGAACCTATAAAGGAATTTGTGCTTGTGGTTTAAAAAAAAAAGGTTTAAAAAAGAAAAACAACCTGAAGATATCCAGAAAGATAGTGAAGGTCAGTTGGGATCCTAGGTGACCAAGGATGGTGACTTCAAATACACCATCAGTAGGGGACCTACCTCAGCTGAGATCTCTTCAGTAGAGCAAGGAAGACATAGTTTTGTGATCCAATTTTAGCTCACAGAAATCATGAAGTCAAACCTCAGAAAGGATATCCAAGATAACATTTACTCAAATCTTGCTCAGCGAGGAAGATATAGGATATAGTCTACCCACATGACGATGCTTTAGTCACCGCCATGAAGGTGGTCAATAAGGATGTACCTAAATCCTACCTGACGTAGGAATCTTTTTAGACATCCTATTTAAGGCAAGCTTTTGACAAGCTGGGTTTGACATCAGCAGGGATACAATAGCCACAAAATGATTATTCTTTATATACCACTTGAAGATAAAGTTTCCGGTGGGAGACCATATTGGAATTATCAAGAAGGATCAGCATATAGTGAGAAAGTGTTATCCCACCTCAGTACGGATGTGCCTTCAAGTATTTATCCTTGATCCTAAAACACCAAACATGAATAGCGAGATCAACTTGTTGAAGAGTTGGAGTTTGTCCAACTTAGCAAGGATGATCTTATCTAGTCCAAGCTCATCTGAGGTCCAAGTTTACCTAGTAAACCAGTTGAGGAAGTATTATTTGTTACATTGGTCAATCTCGATCTTGATCTCGGTATTCTATAGCCATATTGTTTATCGCCATGTTATTTATCGCCAAGTCTGATGTGACTACGATTTTCTTATATATTCTCCCGGAAAGGCCTAGGTGTGTTATATCTTTGCTTTGGTCTTCATAAAGCATTTTTGGGAAAAATACCACCTAGGCTAGATTGGATCTTTTTTGCTACCCCTATGAGAGACATCAACTCTAAATTATGCCTATGGAACTTGGTGGCTGATACTGAGCCCACCTCACGTGGGATAGAAGACACCCCAAGCTGGATAACTGAAGTCAAAAGGCATAACTACCTAGATCAACAAGGATTCCTATCTCAGATCATGTGGGATCATCGCCCCAGCTCAGAAAGGACATTGTTATGAATGTGAAAATGTTTGCCAAGAAGGATACAAATCCTAGATTATGAGGAATATATAGCTGGTATATCCTAGCTAAGCTCGGCAGAACATCAAGCACATGACCCTTACTCAGCACGGAGGCAGCATCTTTCTAAGAATAACTTTCAGTGCTAGTTGAGCCTGTCATTAGCAATATCTACATCATCTTGTGTTTCTCTTAGCTCAGCCGACAACTTTAGCATGGATATAAGAAAGAGTCAGAACCTGGTATCCCACATGAGCAAGGATATACATCAACAATACTTAGGATGCCAAGTCAAAGGCCTTGCTAAAGCCTAAGCGAGCTATGTTACTAGCTTTCTTGACATCAACAAATAAGAGGGCAGATTTCCACATAGGAATCAATTGAAATACATAAGGGAACCACCTATCCAAGATGTTGTCTAGCTCCTTGGTTAGCTAGGACAATCATGCTAAGTTTTTATTCTTTCTCACTTGCTTGGAGGACTAGAGGAAGAAGGAAGAAACTACAAGGTTACCTCTGAATTGAAGTAGGAGCTGACTAAAGCTGGGGGACCGCATGTAGAGTCCATCCTAGCGTATACAACCCTGTAGGGCTCTTCCATGACATCGAGTTGAGCTGGGTAGAAGCAAGCTGAAGTAGGCTTGGTATTTTCACAAAGATAGACTACATCATAATTAGGAATGACGACCTTGTTCAAGCCATGCTAGCTAACCTTGTATTCGGCCTTAGCTTTGCCGAATACTTTTTGAGAAAGAGTTTGGTTATTGCTAAGAACGACTCCTAGCTGATCATGTACTAGGGACTCCAAGGTCACTTAGTTGCCAGAAGCATGCTAGGCTAATCAAGCTTCCACTTATGAATGTGACCCTGCTTATCTCGCTTTGGCCCTTACTCCCTTACTCAGTAAGGAATAGAACTATTTTTTCCAGCAGAAAGAAGCCAACCTAAGCTGGTGCACTACACCACCAGCAAGATAGCCACAAGAGACATTTTGTACTTCCTAACATTTAGCGAAAAGATTGTAATCCTATTTGAGGTAGAATATAGACTTAATGGAATAAAGAAGAATCATCATAGAGTTAAGATGGATTATCCTTGATCAGAATGGAGTTTTACAATGCTCAACACTAGATGATAAGGGATCTCGCCAAGCTTGATCTCAAGCTTACCTTAATAGAAGAAAAGCAGGATAACCCAATGAGATGGGATTGTAGTGGCCTCACAAATACTACTCTAAGTACATTGATCCGAGCTAAGGAAGAATGACCTCCCAGGTCATGAGGGAATTTATGCCTATGTCAACCTTAGCTCAGCTTGGTTCAGTATTTAAATAGAGAGGAATAATCCCCTCATTTCGCCTGAAGATAAAGTAGAAATTTTACCAAGCCTTACTCTAATGAAAGAGGAGGAAGAGCAACATAAGCTCAAAAATATTTTTGCCATGAATTTATATTCTAAGCCATCTCGAATCACCCTGAAGAGGTGATGAGGTGTGCATACACCCCAAGGTGGCAAGGGTAAGACCACCAAAGAGGAGGGATTATGATCCGACGTGGGTTAAGAATTCTTAAAAGCTTCTAACGCCTTCACCATCTCCTTAGCCATTGGAAGTTGGGGGACCTTTGTTATGGAATAAAAACAGGCTAGACACGTGGCGATACGTAAGTCCACGATGCTCTAGTCGGCACCTATGGGATGATCCGTTTATGTTGAAACTCACCTCACCTCGGATCCCAGCTGAGGCAGAATCCGACCTAAGGAAGTATTAAGGGTATTCACATAAAGGGTGTCACGTGGTCTATAACTAATAGCCTACATAAAGAGGGCAAAAAGGAGTGGACCCCACTCTGGAGCAGCCTTAAAAGAAAAGGGATTTGGTCTCCCAAAAAAATGTGAAAAAGTTGTCCTATGTTCCTAGGTCACCTAGGAGGACCACCTAACATCGCCCAAAATGGAAACTTGACCAAGAGACAGTGTAGCCCCTTTAATAGCTGAAAAATGAGCTCAATCTGACGTGGTCAGCTTTTGAGGCACCACAATTAGAGACGAATAAGCATTCGCCATTTGTATGTAAGAGATAACGTAATCCCTTACTCGAATTAAATCATGCCATGTGGCATGTAATCTTGGATAATGTCTTGAGGACCAATCCTTGCTCACCACGTGTCCTTAGTCTTGGCTTCCAAGCTAAGGTTTCAAACTTAAGAAGAGAAAACAAAGGAGGAGTTAGGGCAACATTCCTTACCCAATCATATGCTCACAAAGGTATAGTATTTAAAGACACTTATCTCAAGGTAACATAAGTCTTTTTCAAGTTTGAACTCATTTTCATTATTCTCTGACTAAAAACATAAGTCACTTCACATTTTTCTCTCTAGAAACAAGGAGAAATTCTTGTCTTGTTCGTTGGCTTTCAAGAGACAACCTTAAACATTCATTGAAGGTTGTCCTTTAAAGCTTGTTTACTAGTTTTAGCTTCCAAGAAGGCCACACTTATTCTATTCTCCATGTGTTTTGTGGGCTACTTAGTTGACTTACTCCTTGCTACATAAATCCTCCACCTATTATCTATTTTGAGCTACCAAAATCGAGTCGTAAAATCATCCCCTCAAGGTACTGACTTGAGCGTCGGAGTAGGCTCGCTGGAAAACCTCCGACGTCCTCTTTTGGCTGTGTTCTCTGCTGTAGGCATCTTCAACAAGGTCAGGTCCGAGGTCAGTAAGGGTGGCAAGATCAAGAAAGATTGAGAAAATTTGGCCCGGGATCAACAAGGCGTGAAAGGTCAGCTTGGGAGCCTCCGAGTTTAGGACTAGGTCAAGTCGGGTGCAGAATACTAAGCTCACACTGTTGACTGGGCATACATCTTCAACTCGGATACTAGATTAGCAAGGCGTACTACCTCACTAGGGTTGATATTTTACCGCATCAACAAACTTAATAAAGTATTTCTTACAAATTGACATATGTAAAGGAGATAATTTTTTTAAAACTTTTCATTTAAATAATTCCTTTCTTTTTCAATTTCTTTTATAATAAGCCTTTCAAAGGTAGATTCATTAAAATAAGCAATGAGGTAGTGCAAATTAACCTCGTAACAATTCAGACCTGCCAAACTATTACATCAGTGATGGCCAAACAAACAAAAAGATTAAGAAAAGCTATGGCATGAGAAGCCATTTGCGTTATGAGACAAGAGTTTTTGAATTAGAGATGGAGGAGAAGGCCACCATTGTAGCGTATGGAATTGCAATTCCAAGATAGCTAAGGCATATGCGATGCCTTATTTTCTCAAAAGGTGTGAGAGCATCTAAAGGATGATTTTGAAATCAAGATCTTATAGTTCAACCATTGATTTTGTAGGAGCCAAGGAGTGCTGAAAGGATCATTCAGCAAGAGTTGAATAACCGAGAGGGAATCACTCTCCAGCCAAATATTGAACCTCCCCCGATCATAAGCAAGTTCTACAACCACTATGACTGCCATAATCTCAGCATAGAAAGCAGTCTGGTGATTTAGCGCAAGTCCAAACCCACCCAAAAATTGACCATTATTATCTTGAAAGTACACGCCGCCATAAGCAGATAATCCCTAGGTTGCCTTTTGCAAGACCGTCAATGTTGACTTTAATCCAACCTTCAAGTGGAGGACCAGAGCTTTTGGGCTTTACCAAGCTGCCAAAGGATACATAAATTCGAGAGAATCATTCTATTCATGCCAAAGTGTACAAATCCAGGGCAAATTTTGAGGAGGTAGCAGATATGAGCATGAATGTTCGTTTGTAGATGTCTTAAGGAGGAAGCTATATTATCAAAACGTAGGCAATTTCTAACTTTTCATATGGAGTAAAAGCATTAAATTGCGACCCAAAGGTTGTATTGTTGGGGATTGTAGCTCTGTCCCTCTATCCAATGCCACAAATATAAGGTTATAGTAAAAGAAGAGATAAAGGTGCGAATTATATCACTGAATCTTTTAAAAAATAACAATTAAGAAAAACTAAAAATAAAACAATCAAAGAAAGAAAAAGGACAATCAACGCATCTTTCATTGAACCAACATAAGCCACCGCTCTGGCCACCTAGTTTCGTTGGCTTTATCTTCATCATCCTCTATAACATAAAAAGTAAATCGATTATATGAAGGAGGTAGTAAAGGAGGAGAAGAAAAATAAGGCGTTCGTTAGTGAGCTTGATAGGCTTGGTTATAAAGGAGTAGGGGAGGATCCTACCATTTCCATTATAACCAGTTGCCAACCATCTCCATTAGTTCAATTTCCCATCAAAATAATATTTTTTTATTGGTTATTTTTCTTATCTTATCCATCTTTTTTTAATGATAATTACAAACCAAAACATTAAAGAAAAAAATTCAACTTTATATTAATTTTTATTTCCTTTTACGTTTGTTTATAAAAATTTAGATCGAAAATTTTGATATATTATATACATACGATAAAGATAAAGAAAATAGTTGTGGATAGGGAAGAAATAAATAAAAAAAGATACAGAAAAATTGGCAGTAGGAAGAGAGAAAGAAATAAATACAGGTATAAAGTTTTCTTTTTTTAACTCAAAGAGTACTTTTGTAAATATATTAAAAACTATTTTTAACACTAATGGAGAAAAACGTCAAGGAGTAACAAGATATTTTTGAAATAATAGATGGGTAATGAGTACTATGCCAAATAATAAAGGGGTATAAGACATTCTCCATATGCTACTAATTTACTATGTTTGTTAAATATTTTGGACTTTTTGTTGGATATTCAATTGCTACAAGGTTTAATGTAGACTATTGGATTTTCAATTGTTACGGTTGGTTTATTGCTCCTTAGACCTTTTGCTGTAACTTTTATTATCTTGTTGGATTATTTACTTGTTTGAGTGGCTTATTATAGTTAGCATTATTTGTTTAAGTAATATTGATTGTCAATGCTAGCTAAATATTTAATAAATAAATGTGGGAAGACTTGAGGAGAGATTTAACTTTGAAGGAAAATCTGTTGATGATTTTGTGAACGTTGCTAAGGTAACTTTCACTTCAAATGGTATTGCAGTGGATGGCAATGAAAGTTTTTCTTTTTTATCTTTTCAATCTTTTCTAAGTTATTAGTTGACGTTATGTTTTAAGTAACCACATTATATTTTGTTCATGTTATAATAAGAGAATATCTGAGAAGCCATGTTTACTCTGCGATATAAACTTTGTGGATAGCCAATTATTGATCTTGAAATGCCTACTTTGTCTTGTAACAGTTCTTAACATACGATAGTCATTATGCGTACTTTTATTGAGAAATTAGAGTCATGAAGTGAAAATGTGAAGATAAAACGAAACCAAAGTTTCATAAGTTTCTGAATAAAAATTTATAGAATGAAAAAAGTACTAAACAATACTGTAGGTTCCCTATTTATAATAGAAAAAATCTAAGTCAACTCAAGTAATGAAAAATAAACTCCTACTAAAAATATAAAAACTAAGAATTAAAAATAAACATATTAAATTAAAATAAAAGACTCAAGTTGTCCTACATCAGTTTCCCACCACTTGGAAGCGAACTTGTCCTCAAGTTCTTTGGATATAACACTTCATCTTCGTGATGCTCGTACAAATCTACTATATTAAAAGTGTTTAAGATATTTTAATCATCTAACAATTGTAACATATAAGCATTATCATTAATCTTCCTTCCAACGTGAAATAGACCATACTTTTTGTTCTGCAACTTGCTATGAATTCCAGGAAACCAATTTTTGCACAAATAAGCCATTACAAGATCACCTTCCTGGAATACCTTTTGTCGCCGATGTTGATCTGCATCTTGTTTGTATTTCTTGTTGGCAACTTCCAAGATATCATGAACCTCTTCCTATATTTTCTACATCCTCTCTGCCATATTTTTTGTAGCCTTGCTAATACTTGGCAAAGCTTGGTAAAGTCACCAAGTCTAATACATGACGGGGTGGTTGCAAATAAACAACCTCAAAAGGAGTTTTGCTAGTCGAACGATTCATCATACTGTTATAAGCAAATTCTACCTACGGTAACACTGCATCCCATTACTTAGGCTTCTTCCCAAAAATACATGTAGCATATTTTCTAATGTTCAATTAACCACCTCTGTTTGTCCATCAGTTTCAGGATGAAAAGCACTATTACACTGCAATTTCGTATCAAATTTTCCCATAAAGTACGCAAAAAATGACTAAAAAATTTGACATCCCTATTTGAAATAATGGACTTAGGAATCACCAGTTTTCTTACAAATAATAAAATATGCCATCTTTGAAAAAAAGATCCACAATAATAAGGATAGAATCATTACCTCGTTGAGTACATGGTGATCCTAGCACAAAATCTATCGCCACATCTTCCCAAATATTTTCAGCCAAAGGCAATGATATATACAATCTAGTGTTCTGAACCTGCCCCTTAGTAACTTTGCACACTTTGCACTTTTGCACAATTCTTCCTACATCTCGTTTAATTTGCAGGCCAATAAGAACTCTCTTCCACTAAAGCAATTGTCTTGTCTCATCTCACATGACCAATCAAACTGCCACCATATAATTCCCGTATTAATTGCTCCCATAATAAACAACGAAGAATGCATAACTTGTTGGCTTTAAACAGATAACCGTCATGAATAAGAAAATCTACTACTCGTTGATTATGATCACATTTATGCCAAATTATGTGAAAATATTCATCAATTGAATATTGCTCTTTCACTACCTCAAATCCAATTATCTCATCATTCAATGTTACCAGTAAAGTAGTTCACTTACTCAAAGTATTAGCTACCTTATTTTGCTGCCCAAACTTATACTTCAATTCAAACGTAAATTTCTGCATAAATGACACCTACTTAACATACACTTTATTCAAATGATACTGACTATTAATATACTTTAATCCCTAGTGATCACTATAAAGCACAAATTCCCTATGAATCAAGTATTGCTCTCAATGCATCAATGCCCTGAACACTGCATAAAATTTTTAGTCATATGAAGACCACTTCTGTCTAGCATCATATAACTTTTCACTAAAATACACTATAGGCCTTACCCTTCTGAATGAGAACAGTAGCACTAATACCTATTTCCTGAAGCATCACACTTCATCTTAAATATCTTGTCAAAGTTTGCTAGTGCTAACACAGGAGATGTATAGAGTTTTTCCATCAAGATGTTCAAACTTTTATTTTATGCATTAACCCAATTAAACTTTCCTTTCTTCATATATTTAGTAATAGGTGCTGCAATAGTGCTAAAATTATGAATAAATCGACGATAAAATGTCGTAATCCATGAAAACTTTTCACTTTATTGACAGTCTTTACTGTAGGCCAATATCAAATTATCTTAACTTTAGATTCATCAACTGTAATGCCATTAGTACCAACTATAAACCCCAAAAATAGCAAATTGTGCAATATATAATATTACACTTCTTCAAGTTGACAAATAACTTATTCTCCCCAAGTGCTTTAAACACCTTCCTCAAATGCATTAAATGACTCTCCTCATCAATACTACAAATTAAGATGTCATGAAAATATACCACAACAAACTTGAGTGTGAAGGGTTTCAATAACTGATTCATAAGCCAAATAAATGTTCTTGGTGCTTTCGACAAACTGAAAGGAATTACCCTCCATTCGTACAATCCTTCATTAGTCTTGAATGCCATCTTTCATTCATTTAATGGTTTGATATGAATTTGATGGTAAGCACTGCACAAGTCAAGTTTGAAAATACCTTTGCTCTCCCAAGCTGGTCTAGCATATCTTGTAATCGTGGGATTGAAAATCGATACCTAATAATTATTTTGTTGATTACTTTGTTATCTATACACATCTGTCAACTGCCATCCTTTTTAAAGACTAGAAGAGTGGGAACTGCACAAGGGCTTTTGCATTCCCAAATAAATCCCTTCTTAAGCAGCTCATCCACTTGTTTATGCAAAATCTCATACTCTTTGGGACTCATTCTATAATGTGGCAATTTGGGATAACTAGTTCTAGGCAAAAAATCAATGACATGTTGTATATCTTGCATAGGTGGTAAACCGTCTAACATCTCCTCTTGAACTATGTTAGAAAATTCATACAGTAATGGCTGTGCAACCTAAGGAACCTTCACCATCGACTTCAATTTCTCATGCTTTGCTACCATCATGCAGCCCTCACAATCTTCCTTCATATGCCCCTCAACTATAGTTAAATAGTTTGTTTCCTTTACTTCAAGAACCCCTTGTACCTCCTTGGTTTCATTTGTCGGCATCAGTGCTATCTTTTTTTCGTTCCACGAAAACTCATAAATATTTTGTCGTCCCCTATGCATTACATCAACGTCATATTGCCATGGCTTTTCCCAGCAACATATGGCATGCATCTATATCCACAACATTACTTAATACATCACTTTTATAAAACTTTCCAATAAAAAAATAAAGCTTACACAATTCAATTACATGTGTATCGATTTTCCTTTTGAGTCAGCAAATTTTTAAGTGACCAATGTTTTTTCGTAGGTAAATCCAAGGCATTTACTTATACTTTAGACACTATATTCTCGTAGCTGTCATTGTCAATTATCACCTTACGCGCTTTATTTTTAATTGTTCAACTCGTACGAAAATGTTTATTTCATTGCATGTCTTCTTTCTTTTTAGACGCCGATAACAGCTTGTGCACGATACAAGAAATGACTCTCCTTCATCACCATCAACCATATCAACCTCTTTCCTGTTGTCATATTTACCTTCTTTATCTTTTATCACACTCTCATATAATTTGTCACGCCTTTATTTTTCCCCCATTATAGGCATTCATTGGACCTATGCCCAGGCTATTGATATTTGTAACATTTGCTTGGCATTGGCTTCATACACAGTTTACTAGTTTGTTGCTGAGTGGTTTGTGGGTTAGCAAAATTACTCTGCCTGATTTCTTCTCTACCTTATATTTAGTGCTACACCTCTATTTTGTGGTTCCTAGTTCGGTGAAGTCGAAAATTGACGTACTACAGTTTACGAATTAATAACACGCCACTTGAATTGCTTCTCTAGCTTCCTTACCTTATTCAAAGCTTTAGAAAAATCCCAAATTATATACATGTCAAGTTGGTCTTTTATGTCAATTTGTAACCCTCCACCAAATTTGGCAACCAATTGTGATTTTTACTCTTTCATGTGTTCTCAAGACTTAATTATGTCTTTTCCTTCACGCCGTTCTTCATTTTAAACCTATTGCCACCAAGAGGATGCACACCCTTTCAACTTCATGGCTACCAATTTTATTTTCCTCTTATATGGGATGTTCATATAATCAAAAGAATTTTTTACATCTGCCAACAAATCAATAAAGGTTTCCACTTGCAAACTCTCTTTAAACACATGAAGATCTAAGTTTACCTTATAATCACTACAATTCTCACTTCCACGTGTCCTAACAGAACCTCAGTCAATTGTGTCTTTATATGAATCCTCATATCTCTGAGTTATGTGGTGAATAATGCCAAGTGGTTGTGGCATTGGCGTCGGACCATAGGCCGGGATCCCGTCTGTTCCTCTATGCTCATGTTTAACCATCTTGTTGGCGCCTAGTTCTAACCTTTCTAAGCTTCTGTCAAAATCTGCCAATTCTTGATGAATAATTTGAGTGAATTCCTTGACGGCTCCCCTTTTAGATTCCACGTCTATTGTTAGTAGCCTCTACCGTTAGTGCCTGCACCCTCTGAACATTTTCAGTAGGATGTTGCTTCCTGTATCACTATTATACACCATTACAACTCTTGCTCTGATACCAATTGATGAAGCAGAAACGCAATGATAAAATGAAACCAAAATTTCACAAGTTTCTGAATAAAATTTTATTGAATAAAAGATGGCTCATGTAGGCTTTCCATTTCACTATTTGCTTTGAAGTTGTGGACTATATTTCAAGAAATTAGCAACTAGCTCGAACATGTATATATAGTAGGGTAAATTTAGAATATTTATTAGAATCCCTAATTTATAAGAGTATAGTTAGAGTAATTTCTTACTTCCTGTAACCTACTAAGGTTGTATATTCTTTATGAGGATAAGAATTTTAACATTTTACCTATATGGTATTAAAGCTTTATGACTTTATAAGATTTGCGTTTATCTTCCTCTAGTCTTAGTTGTCAAGTAAACCTTATTATCTTTCTTCCATATCATGTACTTTATTTCTGCTACAATTTTTAGGTTGTAATACCCAAGTGTAGGTTTGTCAAGTAATAAAGATTCGGAAGTCCGAGTGTCGGTCCTCAGGGAATTGGTTATACTAAGTCCACAAGTCCAAAGTTCAAAGTCCAAATATTGTGAAAGTAGATTGAAAATTTTGATTATTAACTTGAAATTAATTATTATTGAATATTAGGGCATTAGGGATCCATTTTAATGATATGTATAGAAATTATTCTTGATCCTTTTTTTTTATACACAATTAAGATTTAAATAAGAAATAACCTTAATTGGAGGATGGATAACATTTAAGCACAAAGAAACTAAAAGACTTACCTTTGAATTGAAGTGAAAAACCATAGGTTGCCTTGCTCTTGATATGTAGAAAACATCTAAGCATTCAATGTACCCTTAGTTAACAATGAATCAAGGTTTCTAACAAACCAAAATACTTGCAAAATATAGTACTCACTCAAAAGGAAAGTTGACAATGAAGAACAAACTAAAGGATCAAAGAACAATACTATACAACCATCAAAAAGTTCACCCTTTGCCCTAATTACGAAATTAGAAATACATGGAGTAAAGAAAATATGAAGAAGAAGAAATGAAAGTGTTTTTGAGAATACAAGCCTTTTTTTTCAAGCTTTCAAAACCAAGGTTTATATAGGCAAGGTAAAGGAGAATTCGCACATGTGAATGCAAGTAAGTGGCAGGTTTCATCATAGCATTATCGTCCATATTAGCGAAGCCCGTTTGACTGTCTTCCACTCCGAATTAGAGAAATGTTTCTTCTTCAAAGATATGGCCCCATGAGTAATCTTTCTAATGCTTCATGAAGCATGGTATTTGGACCTATGTAGTGAAAGTTGTACTTAAAAGAGTAAGGCATGTTCAAATCGAAACGTTGATAGCTACTGTTTAAATGATAATTATTTTCAACCACTCAGATGCACGAATTGGAATTTTTCCATAACATAAAAGTTGTAGCTGTCTCTTTCAAGATGCATTTGAATCAAGAATCAACCCAATTGGAGCATTGTGGAGAGACTTACGGTCCAAAATACCGAAGGATATGCACAGGTCCAGGCTTCAAATAGTAGGCCACGTTTTGTTGTATTGCCTCAAACATCTGGTGGTAAATCATTTCAAAATCGAAAATGACATCTGAAAATGAATTATGAAAAATTGAGTCAGCTTCCATTTGAAACCAAAAATCATTATATTTGGAAGTGAGTAGATAAAGATATGACCATTTAACTAATTAGTGCTTCAAATAGGAAATATGATGTTGACCATTTTTTTTCAATTGCAACTTGGCCACCTTTCACCTATGTATAAAATACACTACATTACTATTTTACATAAGTATTATATACATGTCAACTTATATAATTATACATATTTACATGTAATTGAGATTTAGATCATAAAAACATGCAAATTAAAGTTGTGCCAATGAAATTCATAATTTTTGCACAAATAGGGACTTTAAATTAAATAGTATGTAATAGTGTCTTCTAAAATATATGTAAATGACACACTTTTAGACTACTTATCACACCCCCCAACTAACATTTTGCTAGTCCCTAGCAAATTATGTGGTAAACAATTTTTTTTTTTTTTTCAAAACAACATCTCACACAATATATATTATATATATATATATATATATATATATATATATATTTACAAGAAAATAAACAAAAACTGAGGTAAGACAAAAATCATTTCCATATCAACTATAATTATATGTCTAAGTTAGAGAAGTATAAGAAAACGTTTGTCATCCGAGTTACATAAATCAAATTATTGTTAGACCACATGCCAATCCCTAATCACAAATGTTAATGACATTTTAAAAGAAAATATACCCCATCAAGTTAAGGATAATGTCACTCATTTAATAAGGAATAATGAGAATAAAACAATGACAACTCAAATTTCACATCCCAATTGAAAGAAAATATAGGCCTCAAATTTTGGATAAAGATAAATGATCAAAATGAATAATCAACAAATTACCTCAATATCTCTTTTTTTTTTCTTTTTTTTTTCTTTTTATATATACTATATTATTCAGCCCTTATTACTAGCATCTATTTCAAACTAAAATTTCTTAAAATCAAGAAGGTCTTTTATTAGGATGTAATGTAGGATTGGGACAAGGCTAAAAAGAAAATGAGATAAGAGTACACAAAATCATATGTTTGAGAAAATAGATATCTTAAGCATAATAAGATGGTGCATCAATAACTTTTTTTTTTTCTTTTCTTTTTTTTTTACAAAGGAATAACAATTTATATACTTTTATTTTTTTATTTTCTTTTCTATTTTTTAAACAATGATATATAAATATATTTGAACACTTCTTCATTTTTTTTTTCACCATCTTTTTCTTTGAAATGTAAACTCTTCTCAAACATAAAATGGTAATAGATAACAAAAAGAAATAGGTTAGAAATCCAAAAGTAGAATTGGATGTGGTAAATAGGATAAGAAATGAATTTTTTTTTTTTTTTATGGCTCAAAGGGCTTACTAAGGGAAAACACATAAAAAGGTAGGCTTGAAAGGCTCAAACGGATCAAAAAAATGCCTTCTATCATTTTTCAAGAAATAAAATAGCTATCCATATCAACTAGCTTAATGGGCTTTCTAATATAGCAACACATTTTTTTTTTTTGAAGTATTAGTTGAAAATCCAAGAGATCAATATCAATATCAAGGTTATGCACAAATTGTGGGCCAAGAAGGGTATTCTCCAAGGAAAAATAATAGGCTCGAAACTCACTTGGAACAAAATTACTTGGCATGCAATTCTTCCAACAATTAGATTTATTTCACTCTTCAAACTCTAGTTTTCTCATTTATTACTAACTCGAACAAATAATTTAGGAAACATGGTGTGATAATTGTCTACTTAAATGATAAAATTCAAAACAAAACTTGAAAATGAATTTTTTTTTTTTTTTTTAAGAATGTAAAGAGAAGAAAATATAAAGAGAAGAAGATACCTTACCCCCCAACTTAAATTAAGCATTGTCCTCAATGTTAAAGGATAAAAATAAAAGAAGGGTATAGATATTACCTGAAAAGTTGAAGAGGCTTGTACTCTTGATGTTGTGGTCTCCAAGAAAAATAAAACAAACAAAGAAAGAAAAAAAAGCAAAAGCAACTAACTAATAACATACAAAATAAAAAAAAATTAATATTTACAAATAGTTGTGATTGTGGCTCACATCTTCCTCTAGTTTTACGTTAGTAACGGCTTAAATGCCCTCTATGGGTCGAGGATTGGCTTCCCATCCAATTTTCTTATAAATTGGCAAACAAGGTCTTTTAAAGTCAGATTCCCAAGACTATAACGATCACGTTCTTTTTGGAATTGTGTGTATAAATTAAGAATTTCACGTTGAACATATCCACTAGGATGCGTCTCAAGAGTCAATAGAATGTTATCCAAAGACTCTCTACTCAGTCCATCCTTTATGAATTGTATTTTATCTTCTCGATTTATAGACACCATTCCTATAGAACGACAACGTGCATTACAAGTCCAATGTGCACATTTATAACAAACTTGTAACCTTTTTGCTCTTCGTTTCTTTACAAAAGAACTTTTACCTAGCCCGGGCATACGTGAAACAAATGTATTAGAAAATTCACCTTCTAATCGAACTTTTGCTTCAATTATCCAACGTATATCTTCAGGAATTCCTTTAAGCATGAGTATTCTTAACCTTTCACACCTGGCTTGGTAAATTTTCAATAAAGCATATCTAGGAAAAGAAGGAAAATATTTTAGCAAATTAGAAAGTATATCATCCATTGTGAAAAGCATGGAAAGAAAAAGAAGGAGAAGAAAGTGTTTTTTTTTCTTTTTGTTTCAGTTATTTTGGGAAACTGAATTAACCGACGTAAAGAGTCACGGAGTACCGTTATCCGCCACTTGACCGGGAAACAACTGCAGAGAAAGAAAACCAACAAAGAAAGAAAGACAACACACAAATAACAATAAATACAAACAAGTATCAAGTGTTGTACATAGGCTCATTCAAAGTGGTAGACTCTCGTTCATTATTGAAATTCTCAAAAAATGGCTTCAAACGATGTCCATTAACCTTGAAAACATTACCATTTTTGGGATCTTCAATTTCCACTACACCATGAGGATAAACAGTTTTAACAATAAAAGGTCCACTCCATTTGGAACGAAGTTTTCCAGGAAACAAGTGCAATTTCGGATTATATAATAGAACTTTTTGTGAAGGTTTAACAGTTTTTCGAACAATATTTTTATCATGAAATACCTTCATTCGTTCTTTATAAATTCGAGAGTTTTCATAGGCTTCATTTCTAATTTCTTCCAGTTCATTCAATTGAAGTTTTCTTAATGAATTTGCCTTATCTAAATTGAAATTAAACATCTTAATGGCCCAAAATGCTTTATGTTCCAATTCAATAGGCAAATGACAAGCTTTTCCAAAAACAATTCTATAGGGAGACATTCCAAGTGGTGATTTGAATGCAGTACGATAAGCCCAAAGTGCATCAATTAATCTTAAAGACCAATCTTTACGATTTGGATTTACAAACTTTTCCAAAATGTGTTTGATTTGCCTATTTGCAAGTTCAACTTGTCCGCTTGTTTGTGGGTGATAAGGAGTAGACACTTTGTGAGTAATTCCATATTTTTTCATTAAATTCTCAAAAGGTCTATTACAAAAGTGTAAACCCCCATCACTTATTATTGCACGAGGTATCCCAAATCTTGAAAAAATGTTTTCTTTCAAAAATTTCAAGACAATCTTGTGGTCATTGTTTTTACAAGGAATGGCCTCAATCCATTTGGAAACATAATCAACATCAACTAATATGTACAAGTAAGCAAAAGAAGGTGGAAATGGACCCATAAAATCAATACCCCAACAATCAAAAATTTCAATAATCAAAATAGGGTTCAATGGCATCATATTTCTACGGGTTATCCCTCCTAACTTTTGACAACGATCACATGCCTTACAAAATTCATAGGTGTCTTTAAAAAGAGTAGGCCAATAAAATCCACATTGTAAAATTTTGGCAGTAGTTTTCTTTGCAGAAAAATGACCACCACATGCTTCAGAATGAGAAAAAGAAATAATTCTTTGAATTTCATTATCAGGCACACATCTTCTTATAATTTGGTCAGGGCAATATTTAAAAAGATAAGGGTCATCCCAAAAGAAATTATGTACCTAAGAAAGAAATTTCTTCTTGTCTTGTGAATTCCAATGAGATGAGATTTGTCCTGTAACAAGAAAATTAGCAATATCAGCAAACCAGGGTAAATTAGAAACGCTAAAAAGTTGCTCGTCTGGAAACATGTCATTTATTGGTGTAGTCTCAGATGATTCATCAAATACGAGTATAGACAAGTGATAAGCAACCACATTTTGTACTCCTTTTTTTATCTTGAATTGTGAGATCAAATTCTTGGAGTAACAGGATCCATCTAATGAGTCTAGGTTTCGCATCCTTTTTTGAGAGAAGATATTTTAATGCTGCATGATCACTAAAAACAACAATTGGTGAGCCAACAAGATAAGATCTAAATTTATCCAATGCAAATACTACTGCAAGTAATTCCTTCTCGGTGGTAGAATAATTCACTTGAGCACTATTCAAGGTTTTACTAGCATAGTAAATTACATAAGGTTTCTTATCTTTTCGTTGTCCTAAAACAGCTCCAACGGCATAGTCACTAGCATCACACATGATTTCAAAAGGTAAAGTCCAATCTGGAGGTCGCATGATAGGAGCAGATGTTAGCATGCTTTTAAGTTTAACAAAAGCTTCTTGACATGATTCAGTCCACTCAAAACGCGTGTCCTTTGATAGGAGATTACACAATGGTTTTGATATAACACTAAAGTTTTTGATAAATCTCCTATAAAAACCAGCATGTCCTAAAAATGATCTAACATCTTTTACTGACTTAGGAATGGGCAAATTGGCAATCAGTTCAATTTTAGCTCTATCTACTTCAATTCCTTTTGATGAGACAATATGACCAAGTATAATACCATGTGTGACCATAAAATGACATTTTTCCCAATTAAGCACAAGATTCTTTTCTTTACATCTAATCAAAACTTTTTGCAATTTAGACAAACAATCATCAAATGAATCACCAAATATAGAAAAATCATCCATGAAAACTTCGAGAAAGCGTTTCAACCATATCACTTAAAAATGCTAAGCATGCATCTTTGAAATGTGGCCGGTGCATTACATAAACCAAAAGGCATTCTTCGATATGCAAATGTACCAAATGGACATGTGAATGTGGTCTTTTCTTGATCTTCAAGTGCAATTTCAATTTGATTATACCCAGAATACCCGTCTAGGAAACAATAAAATTCATGTCCCGCTACCCTTTCTAAGATTTGATCCATGAATGGTAAAGAGAAGTGATCTTTCCTAGTCATTGAGTTCAATTTCCTATAGTCAATGCACATTCTCCAACCAGCAGTGGTTCGAGTTGGAATTAATTCATTATTTTCATTCTTGACTACAGTGACTCCAGATTTCTTAGGTACAACTTGAGTAGGACTGACCCATGTACTATCAGAAATAGGATAAATGATTCCTACATCTAAGAGCTTGAGAACTTCATTTCTCACTACATCTTTCATATTAGGATTTAGTCTTCGTTGCATTTGCCTAGATGGTTTGGCATTATCTTCCAAATATATCTTATGCGTAGCAAATCAATGGACTAATTCCTTTTATGTCAGCTATGGTCCATCCTAAGGCATGTTTATGCAATCTCAAAATTTCTAACAATTTATGTTCTTGAAGATCATTGAGTTTGGAAGAAATTATCACCGGAAATGTTTCATTTGTACCCAAGTAAGCATATTTGAGATCGGATGGTAGTGGTTTCAAATCCTAGCTTTGGCGGTTGAACACTTGATGGCACAGGCGCATCATCACATTGTGGTAATTCTTCGAATTTGGGTTTCCAACCATCTTCGTTTACCACTTGCAAAGAATCAAACAAAGAACAAATATGTGAGACTTCAGAATTTTTATCAAATTCAAATTGAGTAGAACTAGTCAAACAAACTTCCAAAGAGTCAGAAAATGAAGAGATAGAAAAATGATCATGAACAAGTTCTTCAATGAAATCTACCTCGTAATTTTCAATGTCATGCCCAGGTTGTTTACAAATGTTAAAAACATTTAATTCCAATGTCATGTTTCCAAAAGAAAGTTTCAAAACACCATTTCTACAATTAATTAATGCATTAGACGTTGCAAGAAATGGACTGACCAAGAATAACAAGAATTTGAGTGTTTGAATTAAGGACAGGTTGTGTATCCAAAACAATAAAATCGACTGGAAAGTAAAATTTATCTATTTGAACTAACACATCCTCAATTATTCCTCTTGGCATTTTCACAGAACGATCAGCAAGTTGAAGTGTTATTAAAGTAGGTTTAAGCTCACCTAAACCTAATTGCTCATACACAGAATAAGGCAAAAGATTAACACTTGCACCAAGATCAAGCAAAGCATGTTCTATCCTAAAGTTTCCAATCACACAAGAAATTGTTGGACAACCTAGGATCTTTGTATTTTGGTGGAGTGTTTTGTTGAATGATTGAACTAACATTCTCAGTCAAAAAAGATTTCTTTTGCACATTAAGCTTCCTTTTAACTGTGCACAAATCTTTTAACAAAGGAATGTTGATTTTAACTTGCTTGAAGAGTTCAAAAATTTCAGAGTTATGATTCAGCTTTTTGATTGGTTGAAGTCTTTGAGGAAAAGGGGCAGGAATAGGGCATTTTTCAACATCACACAACTTAGGCTCATCATTCTTTTTATCAACAATTGATTTTGATGGTTCATTAGAATCATTTACCTTCGATGGAATGGTTTTATCAATGATCTTACCACTTCGAAGAGTTGTGATTGAATTGGCATCCTCAGGATGTGTACCACTTGAATCAGAATTATTGACATTAAATTGACTTACAGGATTTGGTTGTGGTTGGGCAGGAAATTTACCTTTCTCTTGAACACTCAAAGATGAAGTCAATTTTGAAAGTGTATTCTTAATGTCATTAATGGCTTGTGATGTTTGATTGTTTATGCTTGTTTGCCCTTGCATGAATGCTTGCAAAGTTTCCTCAAGGGTTTTTGAATGTGATGAATGATATGGAGGAAAATTTGAGGGTCTTTGGGGAGGTGGATGAACATTATGCTCATTTTTCCAACTAAAATTTGGATGATTTCTCCACCCAGGATTGTACGTTTCAGAATATGGAGAATGAGTTGGAAAAGTCTTTTTGAAAATATTCATAGAATTTGCTTGGTCATGAAACATTTCTTTAAAAATTGGAACATTTGGGCAATCTTGAGGGCAATGTCCGATGACTTCACAAATTCCACACACTTCATCATTAAGCACATATTTGACTTCTTTTACTTTCCTTAATTCCATGGCTTCGATCTTTCTAGTCAAATTAGCAACTCTAGCACTTAAATCATCTTCTTGACTCAAAGTATATTTGCCTCCACTAGAACTAGCAAGATTAGATCTTATCGAATTTTCTGAAGAACTAGTGGTTTGCCAAGATTGAGAGTTTTCAGCCAAATGATCTAAATACTCTAAAGCTTCTTCAGGATCTTTATCTAAAAATTCATCATTACACATTGTTTCAACAAATTGTTTTGTCTCTGGTGTTAACCCTTCATAAAAGAAACTTATCGTTCGCCACTTTTCAAAACCATGGTGTGGGCATGAATTTAACAAGTCCTTAAATCTTTCCAAACATTGAAAATAAGTTTCATTCATTTTTTGACAAAAGTTTTGGATTTGTCTCTTGAAAGCATTCGTTTTATGTGTTGGAAAAAATTTCTTTAAGAACTCAGTTTGCATTTCTTGCCATGTACCTATGGATCTAGGTCTCAATGAATTAAGCCACAGTTTTCGCTTTATCTTTTAAAGAAAAAGGAAACAATTTTAGCCTAATTAACTCTTCACTACATGTTTGATCAGTAAATGTGGCACATACTTCCTCAAATTCTTTTAGGTGCAAATATGGACTTTCAGACTCTAAGCCATGAAAATTAGGAAGCAAAGGAATCATACCAGACTTAAAATTGAAATTATTTGCATTAAGAGGAAAAATAAAGCATGAAGGATATGAATTTCGAGGAGGTTGCAAGTATTCACGCATAGTTCGAACATGTGGATTTTCATTTTCACCGTGTATACTTTCATTTTCAGCCATGGTGTTTGATGTGTGTGAATGTGTAGATGAATCAAATAAATTATCAAAGAAGATTTCAGAATTACCTTTCACCAAACGATGCGAGTGAGGATCACGATACCACCCAAGCATAAATTAGATAAGATAAAATTTAACAACAACAACAATAATAAATAAAAAAAAATGTTAGAACAATAATATAAATAAAAAGAAAAGAGGCGGTATAACCTTCCTCTTGACAAAAATAAAATAAGACAATTATAAAATGATAATATAGGAACTAACAAAAAATAAAAAATAAAAATTAGGTGGTAGAACCAACCATTATATTAAACAAAAGAAACACGTAAACTAATCTTATAATTATAATACAACATTAATTTAAAGACAAGAGAAAAAAAAAATACAAATGGGCGGCTGAGCCTCCCAATTAAATAAAAGCAAGAAATATAAATAACAAAATAAATGTTAGAGTTAGTGTTAGAAATTAGATGTTAGTGTTAGATGTTAGAGTTAGAGTTAGTAAAATAAAAGAAAATAAAATTAGAACAAGTAAACTTTATACAAGCCGAAATTCCCCGACAACGGCGCCAAAAACTTACTACAATTTTTAGGTTGTAATACCCAAGTGTAGGTTTGTCAAGTAATAAAGATTCGGAAGTCCGAGTGTCGGTCCTCAGGGAATTGGTTATACTAAGTCCACAAGTCCAAAGTTCAAAGTCCAAATATTGTGAAAGTAGATTGAAATTTTGATTATTAACTTGAAATTAATTATTATTGAATATTAGGGCATTAGGGATCCATTTTAATGACTATGTATAGAAATTATTCTTGATCCTTTTTTTTTATACACAATTAAGATTTAAATAAGAAATAACCTTAATTGGAGGATGGATAACATTTAAGCACAAAGAAACTAAAAGACTTACCTTTGAATTGAAGTGAAAAACCATAGGTTGCCTTGCTCTTGATATGTAGAAAACATCCAAGCATTGCAATGTACCCTTAGTTAACAATGAATCAAGGTTTCTAACAAACCAAAATACTTGCAAAATATAGTACTCACTCAAAAGGAAAGTTGACAATGAAGAACAAACTAAAGGATCAAAGAACAATACTATACAACCATCAAAAGTTCACCCTTTGCCCTAATTACGAAATTAGAAATACATGGAGTAAAGAAAATATGAAGAAGAAGAAATGAAAGTGTTTTTGAGAATACAAGCCTTTTTTTTCAAGCTTTCAAAACCAAGGTTTATATAGGCAAGGTAAAGGAGAATTCGCACATGTGAATGCAAGTAAGTGGCAGGTTTCATCATAGCATTATCGTCCATATTACGAAGCACGTTTGACTATCTTCTACTCCGAATTAGAGAAATGTTTCTTCTTCAAAGATATGGCCCCATGAGTAATCTTTCTAATGCTTCATGAAGCATGGTATTTGGACCTATGTAGTGAAAGTTGTACTTAAAATATTAAGGCATGTTCAAATCGAAACGTTGACAGCTACTGTTTAAATGATAATTATTTTCAACCACCCAGATGCACGAATTGGAATTTTTCCATAACATGAAAGTTGTATCTGTCTCTTTCAAGATGCATTTGAATCAAGAATCAACCCAATTGGAGCATTTTGGAGAGAGCTTAGGTCCAAAATACCGAAGGATATGCACAGGTCCAGGCTTTCAAATAGTAGGCCACGTTTTGTTGTATTGCCTCAAACATCTGGTGGTAAATCATTTCAAAATCGAAAATGACATCTGAAAATGAATTATGAAAAATTGAGTCAGCTTCCATTTGAAACCAAAAATCATTATATTTGGAAGTGAGTAGATAAAGATATGACCATTTAACTAATTAGTGCTTCAAATAGGAAATATGATGTTGACCATTTTTTTTCAATTGCAACTTGGCCACCTTTCACCTATGTATAAAATACACTACATTACTATTTTACATAAGTATTATATACATGTCAACTTATATAATTATACATATTTACATGTAATTGAGATTTAGATCATAAAAACATGCAAATTAAAGTTGTGCCAATGAAATTCATAATTTTTGCACAAATAGGGACTTTAAATTAAATAGTATGTAATAGTGTCTTCTAAAATATATGTAAATGACACACTTTTAGACACTTATCAATTTCACTTGTCCTTTCCTTCTCTTTTTTCTTTCTTCGTTGATTTGTTCCATCAACTTGACCATGTTTGGAAACTCTAAGGCCACTAATGCTTCTGCGATGCAAATGCCTAAAATTTCTATCAATCAATCAATTAGAGAACTTCAGAACATTCAATTTGCATAGGCTCAATGGGAGGAATTATTTATAGTATTCCCAAGTGGTGAGAGCATTTTTTAAGGGAAAACGGAAATTGAATCATTTGATTGGCGATGTCTCTATTTTGAATAACTCAAAATTCAATGTACGTGATGAAGTAGATTTAATTGATTATATCCTGGCTCTGGAATTTGATGCTACCTAAAATCAGTGACACTTGTATTATTTTATCCACTACCAAAGAGATATGTAAGGCTATTGATGTGCAAATTTTAAATGCTCGCAAGTGCACGAATCACTAATAGCTAGCGACAAATTCACCCCGAGCTCGATCTCTCAAGGAATTGCAATGGTTTAAATCCTTAATAGTTTCCTCTTAATTACTAAATTAAAGAATTAATCAAATGGGGGCTTGATGTAAATTCAATTTAAAACTAAATAAATTGGAATAACATAAAAAAAATGAAATTAAGAAGAAAAAAAATGAAATAAAATGGAATAGGAGTTGGCTAGTTCTCTACTCATGTATTGAAATCTTAGGTGAATTAGTTTAATATTCCAATGTTTAAATTATTGGTCTTTCCACCAAGCCTAGAAAATTTCAACGATCATGGCAATTCTCACTTCCAATCAATTAAATATATCCTTGATGTGAGGCATCTACTTAATTAATTAGCATATTCACAAGGAAATCACATGACCATTTAAATTAAACCAAATCAATGGATTTAATCTAAACACTTGTTCAAGGGAGCTTAATTAAGGTAAGATGGCGTGTCTAGTACCTTAATTCCCATTTGTTAACTTTAATCACAAATTATAGGTGGCCAATCCATAATTCATAAGCAAAGGTATGAAGATTAATGAACAAGAAATAATCTCAAACATCAATTAAAAAGTATTCACAAAATATCCAACACAATTGTAGTTGCTAAGCCAAACTCCCACAATATGTTTATTCTTTCATAATCTAGCTCAAATCAATGAAACCAAATATGAAATTCCAAACATATTGTAAAACAAGAAAATAAAAAATCCTCGCTTTGGTGAAGATTGCTTGGTATGAAGGATGGAGCTAACACATATGGTACATTAATTTAAAAGAAGTACAAAGCAAATAAAGGACTATTCATTAATATTAGAGAAACAAAGAGAGGACTCCCCCCCAAAGGGGAGTAAAATAAAGAGAACCCCCAAGAGGGTGCCCAAAAGGATCCCCCTTAAGATGAACAAAATCATAGTTTATATAGGATAGATCAAGGAGGCTTTACATGTGTGAGCACATGGAAGCTACAAAACCTCATCATATCTCTGTCTTCCAGATTGGAGCTCACATTTGATTATCTTCCACGCCAAAATAGAGAGAGTAATCTTCTTGACATTGTTTATAATTGAATAAGCTTTCTCATTATTCATGAATCGTGTCGTTTTGATGTCGGTAACATGAGATATGATCAAACGATTAAAGCATGCTCAAATTGCCATTTTGACAGCCATTGTCTGCAATGATGACCATCGCAGACAGCCCAGATGCACGATCTGGAAAATATGAATAACATGAAAGTTTTAGCTGTCTTTCTCATGGCTCCACCACTTCAAGAATCAACTATATTGATGCTATATTAAGAACGTTATGGCCAAAAGACAGAAAGATGTTCGTTGGTCCAGGTTGCACATGAGCAAACCATACTTCATTATAATTATTCACACTTTCTGCATAGATCCATTCTAAATTAGCAAATAGTTTCTGAATATGATCTGTGCAAAGTTAATGCATCTTTCACCTCCAACAAGAATCATTGAATTTGGAGATGTATACACAAAGTTATGGCCATGATAGTGATTCATGCTCAAGTAAGTTGTATGCAAGTGGATACTTTATCTCTTTAATTGCAACTTGCACTCCTTTAACACCTATACACAAAAAATACCCCACATAAATACTTAAATACAAGTATTATACTCATGTCATCTTGTACAATTATACATATTTGCATGTATTTAATTTTTTTACCATGAAAACATGCAAATTAAAGGTATGGCAATGAAATTTCACAATTTATGCACAAATAGGGACATTAAATTCAAAAGTGATGCAATAATAACTTGTAAAATATATGTAAATAATGTACTTTTAGACACTTATCAGCTATTCATCAGACTTATTCAGAGGTACACAATGTAGCCTAGATATATGACATTAGAAATAATATTTCAGCCACCAAACAAGGAGAATAATTAGTAACTGAAATAAGCTAACATTTTGAGGAGATTATGGCTAGAGATGGACCATTATGAACAGTCTCCAAATAAAATATTGTGAGGATATTGCTTTACTCAAAATATTTATTGAGAAGGAAAGGATATTTGAATATTAAATTTGACTATGTGAGAGTTCAAGTATTAGGGAAGGAAGAGCTACCATCCCTAAATGAGACTATTTCAATGATTAAAGCTAAGAAATGTAGAAGATGGATTATGGTTGATCCTTTGATAGAACATGGCTCGATTATA
Source organism: Melia azedarach (assembly GCA_028052125.1). Lineage (NCBI taxonomy): Eukaryota > Viridiplantae > Streptophyta > Magnoliopsida > Sapindales > Meliaceae > Melia > Melia azedarach. Next base: position 5,208,338 of record CM051406.1, read on the forward strand.
TCTGAAAAGATAATATCTCGAAAAAAAACTAGTCTTTAATCACAACCAGTTATGAATAATGTGCAGGCAAGTTTGTATAAGATGAGAATAAAGAAACATTATGGTTTGCTTATCAAAAAAGTCTTGTCATACTCATGAGCATTACTGAGAACTAAATAGGAAACCACAAACTCTTAATGATAAGAATTGGGCTTAGAGAAGTAAACAACAAAAGAAATGGAAAGCAAATTTGAGGAATAGACAACTTAGCAGGAGTAGATTCAACTAATAAAAGATTGAAAAGTTGTACGAACCATTGGGTTCACTTAAGAAACCTATCGATGCCTGCTCCTTACACTCTAAGGTAAGTAAATTGATTATGTTGTTTTTAGTGTCTCGAATACAAGTTTTTCAGGCTTGGGTTGTTAACTTCGGAGCCATTGATCATATGACCAACTCATATAATAAAATATTGCCATAACTGAAGGTACCTTGACAATTGTAGCTGGTCAAAGAGGTATTCAAATAAATCTAGACTTTATTTTACAGAATGTCCATATTCTAAAACTATCCACTAATCTTATCCCTATACATAGAGTTATAAAAATATTTAGATTGTAATGAGATTTTTTACCTATCTCACTGTGTGTTTTAGGATCAAGATATATAAGGAAGATGATTGGACATGCTAAGGTAAAAGATGGACTCTATTACCTTGAAGAACCAAATGGTCAAAAGTGAGTCCTAAAACAAGTTACCTTTCCAATTTTTTTTTTTTTTAGTTGTTCATTTTTAATAAAAACAAAATTTGGCTTCATCATTTTCATCTTGGTTTCTTTATTTTAGTATTCTTAAATATATGTTTTTTTTTAAGGGAATTAATGTAGAAAACTTTTATTGTCATGTCTGCAAAACTTGCAAAGCATCATCATGTTTCTTTCCCAATTAGTAATAAAATAGCATTTGTTCCTTTCTTTTTAATTTACAAGCAGCATTTGGGGTTCTTCCACGGTTCTTAATGTTTCAAGAGTAAGATGCTATGTTTCATTAATAGAGGACTGTATTCGAGTGACGTGGATTTTCCTTCTTAAACAAAAACAGTGAGCACTATCTTTCTTATTTTTTCATAATATAGATAAAAACCAATTTAAGGTGAGAATGCAAGGACTTAAAGCTAATGTAATGTATGAAATTATTTCAATCAAGTTTTGTCATCTTATTTTCAAAAAGAGAGTATCATTCATGATCCATCTTGTATAAACACTCTTAAGCAAAATGAGGTTATAGAAAGAAAAAAGGGTCATTTATTGGTCACGACTGGAGCCTACCTATTCACAAAAGTATAGCTAAGTTATTGAAAAAAAGTTATCCTTACCTCTACTCATCCTATTAACAGATTTCCTTATCGAGCACTTGGGTTTAAAAGCCCTATATAGGTATTTTCTACATTTTTCAACTTTAATGTCTCAAATAATCTTGTTTCAAATATTTTTGGTTATGTCCTTTATCCATATTCATGCTCACAGTAAGAGAAAGCTTGATCCTCGAGTGCTTGAATGTGGTTTTGTTAGGTATTCCTTTATTTAGAAGGGTTGCAAATGCTACCATCCAACTACTGGAAAGTTTTATGTTTTTATGGATGTCACTTTTATTGAACATGTAAATTATTTCTTCTATCCATATCTTCAAACAAAAACACCATATATGGAAGATAATGACAAAGAATTGTTTTTGCTTTAATTGCCCATATTTTCCCATAAAAAACTGCATCTATCTTACCTCTTTCAACTTTAAATGTTCGTTCTCAACCAATTCCAGCCTCTTTTTCCATAAAGTCCGACCTATAACTAATTCTAAGACATTAGTAAAGGACAAATAAATATGAGGAAAGTGATAATCGTTCTAGTTTATATTGATGATATTATAGTAACTAGTAATGATGTAAGAGAAATAGAAGAACTAAAAAAGAGTCTAATGAATTTGAAACAAAAGACCTTGGCAAGTTGAAGTTCTTACGATCAAGGTGACACATCAATCAAACATAATCAAAAGCTTAGAGAGGGAAATGACTTGGTAACTATGGACAGAGATTCCTAATAAAGATTATTAAGAAAGTTGATATATTTGTCAAACACTAGACAATATATTGCCGATGCAATTAGTACGGTGAGTCAATTTATGTACAATTCTAAGGACATACACATTCAAGTAATGTATAAGATTCTCCAATATTCAAAAGCCATGCTAGAAAAACGAAATATGTTTGAGAAATGCATGAGTCTCACTGTAGAAGCTCACACAGATGCTAACTACGCAGGTTCAATTCTAGATCAAAGGTCAACATTTGGTATCATACTTTCCTTGGCAAAAATATGGTAATATGGAGGAGTAAGGAACGAAATGTTATTGCTAGATCAAGTGCGCAAGCTGAATTCAAAGCAAATGACACCAAGAACTTGTGAACTCTTATGGTTGAAAATAATTATAGAAGACTTGAGATCAAGCACATTGAAGCGGACAAACATTTCATTAAAGAGAAACTACGTAATGGTCTAATTTGCACACCATATATATTGACAGAAGGCCAACTTGCACATGTTCTAATTACAAGGCTGGCTAACACTGTGTTTTAGGCAATCATCGACAAGTTGAGGATGGATAACATCTATGCACTAACTTAAAGGGGTGTGGGAAAATAAACAACTGTGTATTTTTATATGTAGAAATTATGAATTTAGAATACTTCTTTTTATTATTGTAATCCCTAATTTATATAAATATAGTTAGAGTAGTTTCTTATTTCTTATTGTTGGTATTTTGAGGTTTATGGAAGAAAAGAAAAGATGAGTGGGAGAGAGAAATGAAAGTTTTAATTTATGAAATATTTGGCTTTTATTTTTATTTATTTATTTTTATTATTCTTACATACATAATTTTACAACATCATGGCTATTTATAGCCATCTTGCCTCCTAAACCAACAACTAAGATTACATCTAATCTAACGGTTATAAAATTTCTTCTACAAATATCATTAATAATATCTAGATATTTATTATAAAAATCTAGATATTTCTTACAATTATCTATATTTTTCTTGATTTTATTACAAGTTATAATATTTTGTTTTATGATATTTTTTACTAAAGATTGTGTTATTAATTTATCTAGATATTTCTTTATTAATATCTTAGATTTTTCTTTATATTCTTTTCCAAATTCTTTACTAATATCTTAGTTTTTTTTCTTTAGATATTTTAGATTAGATTTTTCTAAATTAATTTTTAACACTCCCCCTTAATCTAGAAAAATCATATACTCCAAGCATTTTTTTTGAACTTCATAAAATTTTTTACCATAATTAGCTTTGAGAAAAATATCTGTTAGCTGCTCTTCAGTCTTGCAAAATTCTAACTCGATCTCACTTTTCTCCACAAGCTCTCGAATGAAGTGGTGTCCACTTTCGATGTATTTTGTGCGATTATGGAATATTGAATTTTTTGTCATGGCTATTGCAGACATGTTGTCGCATTAAATTTTTGTTAGTGCCTTGATGCTTTGCTGCAAATCCTTTAAAATCCTTCTTAACCATGCTGATTTTGCTGTAGCAATTGTTTCTACCATATATTCCGCTTCTGCTGACGAAAGTGCTATGGTCTTTTGTTTCTTTGATGCCCATGAAATGATTTTCAATCTTAAAAGAAATACATATCCACTTGTGATTTGCGCTCATCGATACTACTTGCCCAGTCACTGTCGGTGTAGCCAATTTAATTGGAATCACTCTCAGACTTGTATAAGATGCCAAGAACTTTGTTCCTTTAACATATCTTAAAATCCTTTTCGCAACAATGAAATGTGTTTTGCTAGGCGTACTCATGAATCTGGAAACAATGTTGACTACATGAACTGTATCTAGCCTTGACTTTGTCAAATAGATCAATAAACCAACAAGACTTCGATAAATTGTCTCGTCCATTTTCTCCTTTCCATTATCTTGTGATAGCTTCTCATTCAATCCCATTGGTGTTGGTAGTGGCTTGCAATCCTTCATGTGAAATTTCTTCAACAAATCATATACATACTTTTCTTGAGAAATGAATATCTTTTTTGACCTTTATTTAACTTGCATACTAAGAAAGTACTTATTGAGACAAAGATTAGTCATCTCGTACTTCTGCATCATGCTTTTCTTAAAATCTTCGATCATCCTTGCATTGGTGCTACTGTAGATTAAGTCATCAACATATAGGCATAGGACGAGAAAATGATTTCCTTGTGTTGTCACATATAATGCTCACTTAGGTTTTAGTAGAAACCACGATGAAGAAGATATTTGTCAATTTTGCTATTCCATACACGAGGGGCTTGTTTAAGTCCATAAAGTGCTTTCTTCAAGCGATATACTTTGTCTTCTTCGCTTTGAACCCCGTACCCTTATGGTTGATCTACGTAGACTTCCTCTTCAATTTCTCCATTGAGAAAGGCTGACTTCACATCTAACTAATAACCTTGTCACTTTAATTATGCGGCTAAAGCTAGCACCATTCTTATTGTCTCTATGCGCACCATAGGAGCAAAGGTTTCATTGAAGTTAACGCGTGGTTGTTGAAAGTATCTCTTCGCAACAAGACGTGCCCTGTACTTTTGAATTGTGCCATCTTCATTGTACTTGATTTTGTAGACCCATTTTAGCCCCTATGATGTCTTTATCTTTTGGCTTTTTCGTGAGCTCCCAAGTGTGATTCTTTTCTATCATCTTGATTTGCTTGTCCATGGCTTGTCTCTACACTTCTTTTTTTGTTGCTTCTTCATATTTCTATTGCTCATTATCTTGTAATGATCGCATTTTTCTTGGCGGAGTTGAATATGGGGATAAATCTTCTTGTCTCGAACTTTGGCTTGAACTTGAAGAATATGGGCTTGGGCTTTGATTAATTCTTACTTCTTCAGCTTCTTGGGCGGCCATGGTTGCTTCATCAGTCTATCGCCATGTTGCTCCTTCATAAAATATGACATCTCTCAAAATGATCAACTTCTTTGATTTTGTATTGTAGAGATGATAACTCTTGGATACATTACTATATTAAATGAACATACATTTTTCTCCTTTTCATCCAATTTTTCTCAATTTTCTTCTGGTATGTGGGCATAAGCAGTACAACCAAAAATTTTGAAATGATCAACTTTTGGCTTTCTCTTGAACCATGCTTCACAAGGAGTCATATTTTTCATAGCTTTTGTAGGGGGTCTATTAATAATATAAATGGTTGTGTTAACAGCCTCAACCCATACTTATTTTGGTAAATTTCTTGTGTGAAGCATAGTATATGCCATCTTAATAATTATTCTATTTTTCTTTCGACGACATTATGTTGTTGTGGTGTATGTTGAACAATAAGTTCTTTTTTGATACCATCCTATTTACAAAAATTAATAAATCTTTGATCAGTAAATTTTCTCCCATAATTAGTTCTTAATATTTTAGAGAATACCCGACTTTGTTTTTCAACAATGGCTTTAAATTAAGTAAAATAATGAAAAGCATAGATTTTTGCTCAATAAAATAAACCCATATCATACAAGTAAAATCATCGATATCAAAAATCCTCCATGCCTTCTTTGATTTCTTTGCAAGCATGATGTTTAGAAAGATTGCTGAGTCGACTCATTGCTACGGGATGTATAAATCTTTTGCATCTTTTTGCTTGTTTTATTTATACTTCTTTTGTTTTGCAGTCGACCATTGTGATAGTTCCTCTTAATTCCCACAAATCTTGTGAGATTGGTAGTGTTCTTATTTGAATGCTCCAAAAGTCATAAACATTTCCTTTGAATATTGGAATGGAAGTTTAGGTATAATTAATTGTTGGAATAGTAGAAGTAGAGGCCATGATGATGATCTTGGATTGAAAGTATGGTGAGTGGATTGAATGCGCTCTGATACCACTGCTACAATTTTTAGGTTGTAATACCCAAGCGTAGGTTTGTCAAGTAATAAAGATTCGGAAGTCCGAGTGTCGGTCCTCAGGGAATTGGTTATACTAAGTCCACAAGTCCAAAGTCCAAAGTCCAAATATTGTGAAAGTAGATTGAAATTTTGATTATTAACTTGAAATTAATTATTATTGAATATTAGGGCATTAGGGATTCATTTTGATGATATGTATAGAAATTATTCTTGATCCTTTTTTATACACAATTAAGATTTAAATAAGAAATAACCTTAATTGGAGGATGGATAACATTTAAGCACAAAGAAACTAAAAGACTAACCTTTGAATTGAAGTGAAAAACCATAGGTTGCCTTGCTCTTGATATGTAGAAAACATCCAAGCATTCAATGTACCCTTAGTTAACAATGAATCAAGGTTTCTAACAAACCAAAATACTTGCAAAATATAGTACTCACTCAAAAGGAAAGTTGACAATGAAGAACAAACTAAAGGATCAAAGAACAATACTATACAACCATCAAAAGTTCACCCTTTGCCCTAATTACGAAATTAGAAATACATGGAGTAAAGAAAATATGAAGAAGAAGAAATGAAAGAGTTTTTTTAGAATACAAGCCTCCTTTCACCTATGTATAAAATACACTACATTACTATTTTACATAAGTATTATATACATGTCAACTTATATAATTATACATATTTACATGTAATTGAGATTTAGATCATAAAAACATGCAAATTAAAGTTGTGCCAATGAAATTCATAATTTTTGCACAAATAGGGACTTTAAATTAAATAGTATGTAATAGTGTCTTCTAAAATATATGTAAATGACACACTTTTAGACACTTATCAACCACTTTTGGTATTTTGAGGTTTATAAAAGAAAAAGGAAAGGTGAGTGGGAGAGAGAAATGAAAGTTTCAATTTATGAAAATGTTTGGGTTTTTATTTTTGTTGTTATTCTTACATACATAATTTTACAACATGCATGGCTATTTATAGCCATCTTGCTTCCGAAACTAATGGCTAAGATTACATCTAATCTAACGGTTATAAAACTTTTTTAGAAATATCAATAATAATATCAAGATATTTATTATAAACATCTAGATATTTCTTTATTTTATTACAAGTTATAATATTTTATTTTATGATATTTTTGACTAAAGATTATGTTATTAATTTATCTAGTTTTTTTTATTAATATCTTAAAATTTTCTTTATATTTTTCTAGATTCTTTACTAATATCTTATTTTTTTTTAGATATTTCTAGATTAGATTTTTCTAGATTAATTTTAAACACTTATAACTCACTGCAATATATATATTACACAATTTTTTATATCAATTGTAAATCGTTTGATTTAGGCTTATTCAATGATTAATATTGTATATGATCATATAATTAATACATGAATAATTAATATATATGTCAGATATAATTTCAACTGTTGGATGTCCCTGAAACTAATTACTTATAATTTATATAAAAAAATTTGTAAAAAAAGGGACTATTGATCTTACCCATATATATATATGGGCCTGTACATTCTTTCTTGAAAAATAAGAATTTTAATGTTTTCAACACAACCATTAATGGAAAGATTGTCAGGTTGTAGCCGAGACAAATCTGGTTGGAAAAGCAGATAAGAAAAAATATTTACTAGACAACATTAATTATGTTCAATCTATGTGTCATGTTGTAGTCAACAAGAATATAATAGTAAAAATCACATTGAAGTTGGGAAATGATTTGCACAAAACAATTAGAAAGGATTTCAGAAAGTTTAATGGGTTGAAATTTTCATATGCATTCATTTTTATGTGATCAAATTATTCTTTTCTGTATGAAACAACAACATATTTGTTGCTGGTTTCATTGTTGTATTTTGAAAAAAAGACCAAAAACAGCAGAAATTGTGCTGCTATTTTGGTGCTGTTTTTTGCACAAATCAGCACATATTTGTTGCTAGTTTTGTTGTTATTTTATGCGCAAAACAGCCCAAAAACTGACATATAAGAAACTGAAGGATTGCTTAGCACTAAAGAAAGAAACTGACATATAAGAATATGCCAATGTGACTGAGAAAGCAGGTGATACCATGATTTTACTGCATCAATAATCTGATTAAATCCCAAATTTTGGATTTACGAGGCATCTTTCCACTCCACCTCATGCCAAGAAATTATAGAGAACTATATCAATGGTGATTTCGAAAAGGTTCATCTAACCAATAACGAAACTTTAAAGATTGTAGGAAAAGGAGACATCCTAAGTTAAATGTCGAACTGAACTATATAGAAGCTGCAAGAAGTGAGACATATTCCTGATCTTAAGAAGAGCTTGATTTGGTGAGGCAGCTTGATAGAGAAGGTTATTATACAAAATTTTCAAGTTGTAAATTACCAAAGAAACAATCATCATTGCATGTGGTAAGAAATGTAATACTCTCTATGTAACCTCGAATTTAGAGAATATCTTTGTTATAGCACATGCTCATGAAAAATCAAACTTATGGCACCAAAGGCTTGGTCATATAAGCGAAAATGGAATGAAAACACTTCTGTTAAAAAAGAAGCTGGTGGATCTAAAGAATGTAGATATTAATCATTCTATAACAAAATATGTAAAGTAAGTAAAAGACTATTATTCAAGCTTTGAATTTTTTTGCCAACCTATTTACAAGTAATATAAGAAAATATGTAAAGCAATTAAGAGACTATTAATCATTCTCCTCCTAATATAATTATAAAATTATGAGCTTTATATCTTCAATTATGTTATTATGAAAAATAGTATATCATTTTAATGATGGACTGAGATGCAAGGATGTGCAATATCGTAAGTTATATGTTTCTCAACAATAAAAAATTATCTTTTATTTTTGAAAAGTAATATTACAAGAATATATAAACCACAATCTTATTCAATTTTATGGTAAATTATAATAATATAAAAAATATCTTCAAGAAAAACAGCAGCTTATCTATAGCTTCTTCTGCTTATTGCTTTTGTTTAGTTACACAACCTTCTATTGGTATTGGTATTGCTGTAGATACTGTTAGTAGGGGTTCATTTGCTATTGTTTTATGGGATAAATTACTATTGTTCTGCTTTTACTTTGTAGAAAAATCTCTTAAGCTTACTATTGTTTTTTATTTGCAATCTTTTTGTATTCAAATCTAAGGATTGATCATGTAATCTCGTTTTCTCCTTATTTTATTAATAATATATTGGTTTATTTAAAAAATAAGTGTTGTATTAAAAAATGGGTAAACTATATTCAATACATACCTCTTATACTATCTTTCTTTTCTTACAAAAGTAAAACTATTACAATGATTACTGAATTGGATCAATCACATATCTTTCTACCAATTTTTTTCTCTTTTTTTTGTTAAAGTTTTCACACACTCTGCTACAATTTTTAGGTTGTAATACCCAAGCGTAGGTTATTCAAGTAATAAAGATTCGGAAGTCCGAGTGTCGGTCCGCAGGGAATTGGTTATACTAAGTTCACAAGTCCAAAAAGTCCAAATATTGTGAAAGTAGAATGAAATTTTGATTATTAACTTGAAATTAACTATTATGGAATATTAGGGCATTAGGGATCCATTTTGATGATATGTATAGAAATTATTCTTGATCCTTTTTTTATACACAATTAATATTCAAATAAGAAATAATCTTAATTGGAGGATGGATAACATTTAAGCATAAAGAAATTAAAAGACTTACCTTTGAATTGAAGGTGAAAAACTATAGGTTGCCTTGCTCTTGATATGTAGAAAACATCTAAGCATTCAATGTACCCTTAATTAACAATGAATCAAGGTTTCTAACAAACGAAAATCACTTGCAAAATATAGTACTCACTCAATAGGAAAGTTGACAATAAAGAACAAACCAAAGGATCAAAGAACAATACTATACAACCATCAAAAGTTCACCCTTTGCCCTAATTACGAAATTAGAAATACATGGTGTAAAGAAAATATGAGGAAGAAGAAATGAAAGTGTTTTTAAGAATTACAAGGTGCTTCAAGCTTTCAAAATCAAGGTTTATATAGACAAGGTGAAGGAGAATTCGCACATGTGAATGCAAGCAAGTGGTAGGTTTCATCATAGCATTATCTTCCATATTGAGAAGCACGTTTGACTATTTTTCCACTCAAAATTAGAGAACTATTTCTTCTTCAAAGATATGACTCCATGAGTAATCTTTCCAGTGCTTCATGAATCATGGTATTTGGACCTATGTAGTGAAAGTTACACTTAAAATATTAAGGCATGTTCAAATCAAAATGTTGACAGCTACTGTCTGAATGACAATTATTTTCAACCACCCAGATACACGAATTGGAATTTTTCCATAATATAATAGTTGTAGCTTCCTCTTTCATGATGCATTTGAATCAAGAATAAACCCAATTAGAGCACTGTGGAGAGAGTTATGTCCAAACTACCGAAGGATGTGCACAGGTCCAGGCTGCAAATGGTAGGCCACGTTTTGTTGTATTGCTTCAAATATCTGGTGGTGAATCATTTCAAAACTGAAAATGACATCTGAAATTGAATTATGAAAAATTGATTCAGCTTCCATTTGAAATAAAAATCATTATATTTGGAGGTGGGTAGACAAAGATATGATCATTTGACTAATTAGTGCTTCAAATAGGAAATATGATGTTGACCATTTTGTTCTTTTTTCCAATTGCAACTTGACCACCTTTCACCTATGTATAAAATACACTATATTACTATTTTACATAAGTATTATATACATATCAACTTACATAATTATACATATTTATATGTAATTGAGATTTAGATCATGAAAACATGCAAATTAAAGTTGTGCCAATGAAATTCATAATTTTTGCACAAATAGGGGCTTTAAATTAAATAGTATGCAATAGTATCTTCTAAAATATATGTAAATGATACACTTTTAGACACTTATCACAGTTCACCCCACAAATAGTGACATCACTTCAGTCACATATAGGGTGGTATTTTGGGATAAGTGATGTGTAAATTTTAATATGCTCGCAAGTGCACGAATCACTAATAGTTAATGATAAGTTCACCCCAAGGTCGATCTATCAAAGAATTGTAGTTGTCTTAATTACTAAATTTAAGAATTAATCAAATCAGATTTAATGCAAATTCGATTTAAATGATTAACTACATAAATTGAAAGAACATAACGAAACTAAAATTAAGAAAACAATGAAATAAAATGATAGTTGGCTAGCTTTCTACTTATGTATTGAAATATTAGGTGAATTAGTTAAGTATGCCAATGTTTAAATTATTGGTCTTTCCACTAAACCTAGAAAATTTCAATGATCAGGGCAATTCTCACTTCCAATCAATTAAATATATCATTGGTGTGAGGCCTCTATTTAATTAATTAGCATATTCACAAGGAAATTACATGACCATTTAAATTAGACCAAATCAATGAATTTAGTCTAAACGCTTGTTCAACTGAGCTTAATTAAGGTAAGATGGTGTGTCTAGCACCTTAATTCTCATTTGTTAACTTTAATATCAAATTATAGGTGGCCAGGCCATAATTCATAAGCAAAGGTATGGAGATTAATGAACAAGAAATAATCTCAAAAAAAAACTTAAAATTATTCACAAAATATCCAATACAATTGTAGTTGCTAAGTCAAACTCCCACAATAAGTTTGTCCTTTCATTATCTAGTTCAAATCAATAAAACCAAATATGAAATTCTAAACACATTGCAAAACAAAAGAAAATCTTACGTTCATCAAAGATTTTACCCCAAGGTTTTGAATTGATTGATTATCTTCTTTAAACCATTGGTAAAAATTTCTTGATAGGAAGGATGAAACTAACACATTTATTACACTAATTTAAGAGAAGAACAAAGCAAAGAAAGTACTACTTCATTAAGTAAAGAGAAAGAAATAGAGGACTTCCTCTGGAGGGAGTAAAATAAAGAGAACCCCCAAGACAATGACCAAAAGGATCCCCAAAGATGATCAAAATCATAGTTTATATAGATAATATCAATGATGTTTTATATGTGTGGACATATGCATATTGCAGTTTCATTATATCTCTATCTGTTAGATTGTAGCTCACTTTTGACTATCTTTCATATCGAATTAAGAAAATAATCTTTATACACTTTATGCATGATTGAATAATCTTTCTCAGGCTTTAAGAATCGTGTCATTTGGATGCCTAGACCATGAGAGATAATCAAAACTGTAAAGTATGTTGAAATTGCAATGTTTATAGTCACTGTCTAAATAATGACTACTTTAGACAGCCTAGATGCACGAATTTGATTTTATGCATAATATATTGTAGTTGCCTTTTGCATGGTTTAAAATCTTCAAGAATCAACTCAATTGATGAATTATTCAAAAAGTTATGGCCAAAGTACAAAAATGTGTTCACAGGTCCAAGGTGCGCATGGATGAACAATGCTTTATTACATTCCTTCGCACTTTCGATTCTTATCCATTCTGAATTTTGCAAACTTTATCACTTATGAATTATTCACATATATTAAGCAATTGCATACCTAGAAAAATAAGCCAATAGATTTCGTTCAAAACTTAGTTTTACAATTTTTTTTTGGTTTATATATATATTTACATACACACACATATACACCTTTAATTGCAATATTTTTAATTGTTTTAATTATTCTAATTAATTATGAATGAATAAATAAATGCAGTATTTAAATCGTTTGGTTGGTATATTTTAAATTCAGATATGTTAGATATTGATAAACAATTTACGAAGGCATTTGGTGTAGTAGCTAATCTATTAAAACTAGAATGCATAATATGCATATTAATCACACAACAAGAAGAAATTAATGAAATGCATTCGTCTTTGTTTCTTTGAGATTTATTTTTTGATATTTATTTAAGATAAATCTTTACGTTTTTATGATATGACCGTATTATAATATTTGACTACCAAATTGATTTAAATTTTTTTGTTCCTTGTTGTTGTGGGAAAAAAATATAGTTGGACACAAGGTAGAATATGAGCTCGTAGTATTTCAATCAGCACCAGGTGAGGTGACCTACCTAGCAACTACCTCAATATAGAGAAAGCAGAAAACTAGGTTGAATGATTCACCTTGAGCTGGGCTCCTTATTGTGTATTGACAAAATATTCGACACCATTATCAAAAAATGCCTATGTGACTAGAAATCATGGGACATGAAAGTGTCCATATGACCAGAAACTCGGGGACATGAGAAAATTCCCATTAATTCGAGCGCATATGAAAATTTTCACGTGACTAGAAACCCTACGACGTGAGAAATCACCCACGTGACCAGAAATCCTAGGACTTGAGGAATCCCCCACGTGACTAGAAACCCTTGAATGTGAAGAATCGCCTATGTGTTCAAAAATCCTGGCATGTATGATAGATGTGGTCTTATCCCATAGTGTGTAAATGAGGGTTGGAATAGCGCCCTTAACCATATGGTACGACAAGAGATGTGTATTGATTTTTTAAAAGCAGTGTGTTGCTTAATATTATAACCTCGTTAATGAGGAACTAAGGGCACCAAGAAGATCATATATTCTAGGGACTAAATTGATGCCACCCATGTTCCCTTCAAAGCCAAGATTCACACTTCAAAATATCAAAAGGGGGACCATAAAGCAAAAGGCAGACAATTTTTGAATAAAGAAAGGGACAAAGTATGCATTGAGCCAGGCAGAGGCAAGGTAGCATAGTAAAGACTAGTTGTGTGTCAGTGAAGGATTAGTGAAGGATTATTCTTCAGCTTAGGAAGGTTAACAAGGTCCTGCCCCATGAAAATGAGCGAGACAGCCCCATTCTTCAATCCAATATGAGATAACCACGTGGTATATGGCATTTGGTGAGACAAGAACTTTCAATCCTTACTTGCTACGTGGCACCACTTAGAACCAATGGAAAGGTGTCATCTGACCAAGGTTGAGCTAGATTAAGGAAAATTACCTCATCCAATCATAGCTCAACTTTTCATTTTATATAAAAATACATTTTCATAGGTTTAAGGTTGGTGAAAATTAATTTTCATTACCATCCAAGAAAGGAAAGATTTCTTTAGATCTCGTTCTCTGTTCAACATCTCATTCCTACATACACAAGAAGGGCTATACCCACGCCCTTTGAATGTTACTCTCTACTAAGAGCTGACTTAAGCATCAGAGGAGGGTTACTTGAGTCGTCCTTATGTTGTCTGACCCTTGCGTTGTTTACAAAAATTTGCTTTCTAAGGTAACAGAGATAAGGGTTCAAGATTGCTCAAAGACTAGTGATAATGAAAAGGGGCTGCTGCAGGCAAGTTGAGTTGTGGCCATTAAAACACGTAAAGAAGACCTAGAGCTAGTGGATCCTGATTCCAGCTTCAGATTATGTGACCTAGTTCCTAAAACGAAGACTTGGTGTGGCATAATTGACCACATCAAAAGCACCCAGATCATTGCCTAGACCTTTATAAAGACCTGGTGCGGGCTGAGCAAAATTCTTGCATTAATACTTATGATATTTATAATTTATTTTTGTTACTCTTACAGAAAGCACCAATGCCAAATTGGATAACCTTGCTGGATAAATAATAAACTTGATATCACTAATGTCTCATTTTTAAAAAGTAGTACAATTTCTAGTTGTTCTTAGTTGTTACTTGAGAAAATTGATATTTGATTTTATTGATAATTATGTTGTTTATGTTGTTATTTGTTACTGGAAAAATTGATATTTGAGTTTATGTTATTTAATTGTTAGTTGGTGGTGTTATGTTATTTTTGTTATTTGGGAGAATTAAAATTTGAATTTATATTATTTGTTAGTTATTTATAAATGATGAATCTATTTTTATATGATTTTTATTTAGAAATTTAAATAGATGATGTATGGTTAAAAAAAAGTAGATTATTTTATTTCTATTATTTTTGTTACAATTTAATTGCGACTTAAATGAATTGTATTTGTGTCTTAAACAAATCATATTTGTATAGTAAATGAATTATATTCATATTTTAAACGAATCATGTTTAAACAAATAACTGTATTCTAGATGAATAATCATATCTAAACAAATAAACGAATCATCATATCTTAAAAAAATAATCATGTCTAAACGAATTGTGTTTAAATAAACAAGTCGTATTTGGATTTAAAAGATTTACACAAATAAAAGAAAGAAAAAATAGTGTTATAATTTAATAAGGCCAACATAATGATTATTAAATTAAATACAATAAAAAATAGTTTACCTAAGTCGGTAAATCCTAATCTTAGAAAAAAAAAAGTAGTATTTTGTAGGCCAACACAATTAGAACTAGGCAAAAATGATGGGAACCAGAAAAATCGAACTGGTTCAAATCGAACCACATTTGCTCAGTCTAGTCTTACATATAATTTTGTCAAGTTTCAGTCTTAATATAAAAAATCTCAAAAAAATTAGGCTTCAGTAAAAAATTAGTACTGAATCAAAATTTTTTATTTTTTATAGTTTTATCAAATTAATTAATTACATTATATTATACTAATAGATTTTATTATGATAAAGTCAAATTATGTTTATCAAGTTGACAAAAGTAATATTGATATGCAAATAAGTGTTGCTTTGGTCACAAATGTAAATTAAAATAAAAAACTAAAAAATTAGTGGTTTTTTAGTTTTCTTACATTCTATCCAGTCCGATATCAAAAATTAAAAATTTTAAATTTAAAAAAAAAACTTGAACTAAACCAGCTCATGCCCACTCCTAAACATAGTTTTTTTTTTAAATTATAAAATAAAATAAAATAAAATGATTTACCCAAGTCCTAATCTTTTGTTCAGTTCAGTTGTATCTTCTTCTCTAGTCTCTACAACTTTACCTACAAAATCAATTTCTCTTCATAAAATAATTTATTCAGGTCCCTTCATTTCACATTTAATTTGTTTTATTTCCCCTTAATTTTTTAATTCTCATTGAAACACAAAAATTTAATTTCAATTTCAATTTCCTTCATTTTTTTCTAAATTCTTGTTCAATTACTTTCAACCCACATTCAAAGGTAATTTCTTTAATATTTTATAATGCATCACTAAACATTAGTGATAAATTTCTATATATAATTCTGTCTAATGAGGTTTGTTGTTTCTTCTTCTTAAGCAAAGAACATATAATTTGATGTATATTTCTAGTAAGCAACTACTATTTTCTGGCTGCTTCTGCCGTTGCTGGTCTTGGTAGTGTCATAGAGTTTTCTTAACACAAACACATAGACATCAATTCAAATCTTAATTAAATGTGCCTTACTACGGATTATATTGATAATAATAAAAAACTACAAAAGAAAATATTAAATTTTTGTTAAGTTACTTATTACAAAAGTGAAACAATTGGAGATATATTTATTAGATGGGGCATGGAGAGAATTTTTACCATAACTATTAATAATACAACTTCTAATAATGTAGCTATTTTGTATTTAGATAAAATAGTGAGAAATTGGAATAAAACAATTTTAAGGGGAGTTCATTCATGCATTTGAGGTGCAATGTACAAATATCGAATCTTATTGTTATAGAGGGATTGAAAGATTATAATGAGTAATTGCTAAAGTTCAAAATATTTTCAAATTTGTTAGAAATTCATCATCAAGGTTGCAAAAATTTAAGACATATGTTGAGGGACAAAAAATTCCTTCAAAAAAACTTGTCTACTTGAATGTTCCTACCAGTTAATATTCAACTACTTGATATTAGAATGTGCTGAAAAGTTTCAAAAAGTTTTTAAACATTTAAAGGCTCATGGTAGACAAAAGGGCTCCAAATATTTTGGGTTAGGAATATGTTTGTTAATTCATTAAGTTTTGAAGATTTTTTATGATGTTATTCTGCGATTTTCAAGTTCTTTGTATGTGATATCTAATATAATTTTGCGTCAATTAAGTTTGATTTTCACTCAACTACGAGCTTAAAGCAAAAGAAAAAGTACTGATGTATTTTTAAAATAATGACTCAAAATATAAAAAAATAAAAGTGCGACAACTAATAGGAGAGTTATAACAAAATCAATACGTTATTTCTCGTTGTTGCATTGTTTGATCCTTACCACAAAGAACGTCTTTTAAAGTATTGTTTTTCCATATTATTTGGTGAAAATAATGTTAATGAGTTGATTATTGAAGTACGAAATACTTTGAATAGCTTGTATGACCATTACAAAGTGTTTTAGTCTAATAATGTGGTAAAAATAGATGTGCATCATTTATCTGAGCTAGAAGTTGACATATGAGATTAATGTTAGAAAGTTATTTGAAAGTGGTTATATCAAGCTTGTGAAAAAGTTTGATGGTAAAAGTGCAAAACAGAAGTAGATCATTACTTAATAAGGGCCATTTGAAAACATGAAAAATGAAGATTTTGATATATATACTTAATTGGTGGGAAACTAATTCTTCAAAATATAAACTTTTTCATATGTCGCTCAAGATATTTTGGCAATGCCTGTCTTTACTATAGCATCTTAGTCAAAATATTTAGTATTGGTGGCCGTATTCTTTATCCATTTCAAAGTTCATTATCTACAAGAATCGCGAGACACTTATTTGCATAAAAAACTAGATATGTTCTTCACTAGTAAATCTTCATGAAGTAATGGATAACATTGAACATATTGAGACATGTAAATAAATAAATCATATACTTGTTGTTATAGTTTTGTTAAAATTATATTTTCTAACTTATTCTTTTTTTAATTTCTTAAAAAAAATTTAGGTAATGATAAGACTACATTTGATGATGCTTATTATCTTATTTTAAAATTTTCAGTAAATAGATGTATTTTTTTTATTAAATTTATTATTATTTTTATTTATTAAAAAATAATTATAATCATTTATATATTCAAATTTTCTAATTGATTATACAAATTTTATGCTTGTATTTAGTGTAGTTGTTGGTTGCTTGTCTTGTTGTTATCTTGCTTCTCCTAAGGACAAAGAAAATTGTGGTTAATTTCCATATTCTACAATGTTACTGTTACTACTAAATTCTACAATTTATGCCTCATTTTCGTTGCTTCATGTTGTATTGCTACTGTCTATATTGCTGTTAGGTAGTTTGCCATGTTATACTAGACTAAATATGCTAATTAATTGAATTTGTTGTTTATTTTCTTTTGGTTAGTACTGTTATTTCTTTGTCATATTATATATAACATAGTTTTACTTTTGTACTCATAATTTTGTAAAACTCTTTTTACATAACCAAATTTTGTATCATTTTGTTTTTTTTTTAATAAAGTTTCCCTAAACTTTATTATTGGAGACTAACTTAATTTTTTTATATATATTTTTTTGTTATTGATTTTGAATTGATATATTTTAATATTTCTCTAAAAGTTTAAATATATTGTATACTATTTTTTAATTATTTTTGTTAATGAAATATAACTAATATTAAAATTAAACTATTTTTAGTTTAATTTAATTCGGGTTGAATTAGATCGAATTTGAAAAAATTCTTAATGGATTAGGTTGGGTTAGATTCTATCATCCGGTAAATTAGGCTGAGTTAAAAAAATTTAATCTGCATGTTGCTAAATTAGATACGAAAGAACACGCCTAGTTGTTATGATTGCTAGAAAATTTACTTTTTAAATCGCATTTATGCTTGTTGTATAATAATTAATTATCTTCGAGATCATTAAAATTTAATGGCGAAAAAACGGTAGTATTTTCGCTCATTCAAAATATTTTATAAAATTACTACTTATACTGGAAAGTAAAATAATAGGAATGTATCATTTTGCTAAAATCCAGTTTACTCGTTATGATTTAGATAAAAATAATTTTAATTTATCTTGAAATTCTTATTTGATTTTATGGTGTCTTCTCAAATTCAGCTTCAGCAGCTTGCTTAATTTTATTTTGTTAATTCTGTGCTCTGTAACTGGTTAACACCCAGCAGGAAAAATATCTGCCTCCAATATATAATGTTTAGAATTTAAGAAAATCAAGACATAAATGAGACATTGAGATATTTATATAATATTGAATAGGACCGACAATACTCTATAGTATGGTGAAGCTTTTGAATTAATTCTATCAATTTCTATTGCAATTTTGATTAGAGTTAAAATTATTAATATTAAAAATACATTTAATAAGAAATTCAAAAGTGGCAAACTATGTAACTTCTACTCAAAATTAGAAAGGTGTGATGATAAAGATTGTAGCCAAAATTTATAGTACGAGACATAATATAAATGTTAAAAATATGTAAGGCTTTATATATATAATGCTCACAGTTCCAGGGTCACTTTACAGGCTCTCACAACGCTCATCTACTAGTGGTGATATTAACATTAAAATTCGAAATATTTTGTAAATTATGCTTGTGTAATACTTATTTATGATAGTAATAAATTTGACTTGGCTTTGTGGGTTGCTTATTATTATGGGTGTTTGTCATTTCAGTGCTACATCTCTTGCTTGTGACAATAGCAGTAAATTCACCAAACATATAAAGTTATTCTCTTAGCTGGTTTTAGGATTTAGTATCCAAACTTGAAGCTAGCTTTCACTACACTATCTTGAGTTTGAGTGGGAGTTAATTAATAATATTATTAATAATATTTGACCAGTAAATCAAGCAACATGTTGTTTTGATTTGTTAGGTTAATATTATTGATATTGCGCTTAATACCTTCCTAATTTTGCTATGGTTCTTTCCCTGAACATAAATAGATTATATTTTGCATTTGTTAGTAGTCCATATATCATATTTATATTTTTGTTACTCTTATAAGCCTGTATAAATGCTAGTCATGTACCTTATTATTCATTCAGAAATATACAAGAATACATTCTTTCACAATACTAAAAATGGCCCTACCATAAAGTAAAAAGTTATTATATATTTATTCGATACATAAGTTGTCAAAGGCTAAATTTGTTGTGATTGATGTTTCTTGAATATTTTATTACATATAAAGCACTATTAAGAATTTTTTTAATAACATGTTATAAAAGAATCATGAAATTTATTTTTACCTTTCAAATTCTTTCAGTCATTTAAAAATACCATATATAGAAAATAACAAAGCTCAAATTTTCAACCCCATAAAAATCATAACCACTACAGACACAAATACAAAAGGGTAGTGATATTTCCCCCGATATTTTTAACACCACCCCATTTATTAAATCTTTTTATAATTACAAATTTTCTATTAAATAAATATGTTTTTATTAAATTATATCACATATAAAAACAGAACTAAGGATATCTGAACATTAGGTTTCAATAGGTACACCATATATCATAGAATGAATTTGCTAGAGTTTCAAATTAAAACTAACTTTATTAAATAATGTCTAATTAATTTATCGATACATAATGGAAATTTATAGAAAAGGATGCTTTAAAATGGTTTAGCTAATTAAGAGTACAAATAATGTCTAATTCTCTTTGTTCTTCCACGTAGATGAAAGTGGTGGGATGCTTTGTTCATGTTTAAAGAAATTACCAGGATCCACCATAGCTTTCACATGAACTAACCTGTTGAAATTGTTCTTAAAATACTTTTTGCCCCAAATACTTGCTTGTTTGAAGCTTGTATGGCCTTTGTTGTTTGACCCGATGTCAAGATCCCTGTAATTGACATATGCCTCTCGAGGATTTTTGGAAACATAGGGAGTCATGTAACTGTATAACCTTCTGATCCAGTCGATGTGCCTTTGAGATGCTCCATCTTCTCCCCAACCCACAGAATACACAATTTTGAATAAGTAACCAGTTCTATGTGGGAAAGGAACAGCGGATTCTGAAATCTTACTCATTCTTCCGCCATAAGGAACAAACGCTATAAAAGCATTCTGTCCCTCCTTTTCGTAAAACTTCTCGTATATTCCCTGGAAAGCATTTTCAGGAATAGGCTCCTTCGCGTAGTCAGATTTTATTTTGAAGAAACCTTTGGTGCTAGAATTTCGGCTAAGCAATACATCCAAGGAGTCTCCAGTTTGAAATCCAGCGTAGTAGAGGACTGATTCAATCCAGCTCCTTTCAGTGCAGTCTTCTTTGGCCAAACCAAGCTCAGGAAAGCTTTCTTGCATCAATGCAAGGAGCCTATCTATTCCACCAAGAAACAGGGAGTTGAATGCAGCTGTCATTGTTGTGCTTCCTTCTATACTTGAGTTCCCAGTTCTAAGTAAGACCACGTCGACATATAAATCATCAGTAAGCTTACTGGCAACATACTGCCATTTGTGAATGATCTTCGTTGCATTTCGTTCTAGGGTACGTAAGACTGTGAATGTAGTTACAGTTGATGGAACAGTAACTAGCTTTAATTTCCATGCAACGACAACTCCAAAGCTACCTCCTCCACCTCCCCGAATGGCCCAGAATAGCTCTTCTCCCATTGATATTCTATCGAGAAGCCTGCCTTTAACATCGATTATTTGTGCATCAACAATGTTATCTGCAGCAAGGCCGAATTTGCGCAGCATGACACCATACCCTCCACCGCTAAAATGTCCGCCAATGCCAACAGTAGGACAAGATCCTGCTGGAAAGCCCAGAGTTTTACTTTTCTCGGCAATTCTATAATAGAGTTGGCTTAGGGTGGCACCAGATTGAACCCATGCCGTTTTCTCTTCAGCATCAACAGTGATTGAGCTCAGGTTAATCAAATCAACGATGACAAAAGGAACAGGGGAAAGATAAGACAGACCCTCAAAGTCGTGACCGCCACTTCGAATCCTAATTTCCAGGCCATGCTTTTGGGAGCACTTAATGGTTGCCTGAATGTGGGATACATGAAGTGGTGTGACGATGACTAGAGGTTTCGGGGTGTTGGGCGTCAAAAATCTGAAGTTTTGAATAGAAGACTCCAAAACGGATGAATAGGAGGAATTTTTTTGGGTGTAAATCACTTTACTAACGGAGGAAGTGTTCTCAGAGTGCAGAGAAAGGCATTGAAGAAAATCCTCATGACGAGCGTCTGCTGAACCTGCATGATTTTCAGCCGAAGTTACCGGACAGTGAAAAGATAATAGAAGAACAAAAACAATTGAGAGGATTGAAAAGGAGCTAGAAGACTTCATTTCTGCTGACGTTTTGGTGTATAAGGGACTATTAAACTCCCTTATTTATAGTGATGCGAGAAGGTAATCTCGTTGAACATTCAGAAACTCTGAACATATATGGTCCATGGTCAACCATATCTTTCTTTTCAATATCGTTTAAATATACTTTTATTATCGCTTGTAATTTAATATCGCTTTATTTCTGACACTGATGATATTAAATACATAATATGTTGATAATTGCCATTGGATTTAACCCATGCACGTTCGCCGAAACACCCCGGCCACCAACCGTAGAAATCAGCAGATTTCTATATTTCAATATACCTAATAATTTAATACTTTTACTCGGTCTTTTCTATCATGTAACACCAACGTTTCAAATCAGATTTGTATATTTTAATATAATTAATGCTTTTTAGTTGGTGGTGAATTTTCTATCGTCTTATATATGTTAAATTTCTTCTGGGAGTGAACCATCTATTTTTACTGTTGAAGGCCTTCTATATATATATATATATAGTGTGTACTTTTTTTAATTAAAATTTTTTCTTTTTGTTTTAAAATGTTTTTTCTTAAAACAACTGATATTTTGTTTATTGTAATTATAGTAATTAAGAGAGACTTGTGTCTTTAAATGATATTTATACTTTTATATTACTTGATTATCTTCAAGACTAAAATTTAATAGAAAGAAAAAAGTATTTTCACTTATTTAAAATAGTTTATAAAATCACTACTTATGGCAAATCATAAAATTATATCAATTTTCTAAACTCTACTAAATTTATAATCATGTAATTGATTAGTACTCAACAGAAAAGTATTTGTCTCTAATGTTTAATTTTTTTAATATTATAATTACAATATATTTAATAACATCAAAATTTTTATCGAATCGAGTTTGATATTACTCGAATATTTACACTCAAATTGGTTCGTCTAAACCTCCCATTGTGAGGTCTAATCCTTGACCATCCAGGCTAAGCTTGGGTGGATATGATATTTAATGTTAAGAATTTAAGAAAATCATGACATAAATGAGAATTGTAATATTTATATTGAATAGGACCGACAATACCCTTAATTATTAGTTTATGTTAATTGGGCCCAAAAGCGTAGATCCAGAAACCTTATCCCGTCTGAAGAATCTCTGAATAAAGCCGCCGCTTCTAGATGGGAGTAATTTCTTCGAACAGACGGGTATCAGGGGTGGTTGTCAACAAACTTAATTGACATTACCTTGTTTTTATAATATAATAATCCTGTTATTACTTAATTCTAAAGGTATAGTGTTTAATTTGATTTTTGGGAAATGGAGGATTACGTAGGTCACAAACTATTTTAGTAAATCCGAGGATTTACTTCATAAATGAAGGAGAAGCCTTAAAAAATAAAGCAAAACACTTACCAATCTCACTTTTCCTCCCGTAGATGCTATCAAAATTACAAAGATAATGGATCTCCGTGTTCTAAAAAGGAGAAAAGTCTTTTTAATCTCAAAACTTTGATGTACTATTTTTAGTAGTTCTAATAATTTTAAATTATTTTTAACAGTTTCAATTTATTAAAAAAATAATAATTATACTTTTGATAATAATAATATTTTAAAAAATAACAAAATAATATCTAAAATTGAAGAAAAACAAATATTTATGTAAAATATGATAATGAAATAAATATTATTATTATCATTTTAATAATACATTATAAATTAGTTGTATTACAAATAATTGAATGAAACTAAATAAAATTAAATTATACATGCTAGTTATTAGCAATTAAATAAAAATAAAGTATAAATAAAATTTTGTATTGTCATAAACTAATAATATTAATTTTGATTAATATAATTTAAATAAATATATTATATGTTCTTAAATTTTAGAGGTTTATTTATTATTCTTTTTAAAAAATATTATATAAAAATAATTGTTATTTTTAATAAATGAAAATGTTTAAGAATACTTTTCATAAAGATATTAAACCAAATTTTTAGGATTAAAAAGAATTTTACTTTTTTTAATTACCCTTTTTAATTGATCATGAATCTAGAATGTAGATCGAAACCAGATTTACTCTCACTGTTTCTGAGAACCGAACAAAACTGCATATTACTTTGCTGTACGCTACGTAGCATTAAGGGTACTTCCTATTACTGGCGAAACATACACGAAAGAAGAAAAAATTAATAGGCATTTATAAACTAAAGACCAGCAATGATCTTTGAATGTCACCAATGTACCAAGTAAATAGCATCTGCTGATGAAAAAATTATATCCATTTAATAAATAAAAGGTGAATGGAATGTCATCTAGGACAAGTAATCAAATCTAAAATTTCAAAACGATGGATTTTTTTTTTTCTTTAAGCAAAGTGAATAATAATTTTATTAAAGAGGTGAAAGTGTAGTACAAAGAGCAGCCTGAAAACTAAAACAAAAATCAAGATACAAATATAACTTGAAAATACTGATACAATCAAGAAGATTTTTGTTTAGAACGAGGGTAGATACTATTCTTTTCTTCTTCTAGATTTATGTATCATCCTTTAAAAATTCTTTTTTTTTTTCTTTTGTGTTTTTCATGGTCCATCAAATCTCCTATACTTTCGCTTTAGAAGGTTGTAATTCATGTCCTTTTATAGAAGCTTCGCTAAAATCCAGAGTAGTAACAAATTTGATCAAATTTGCTTCCAATTGAACATCCTTATTCAAAATGATGGACTTAATAATATAAGATGCAATGTCTTATTCTAGCATATATTTCAAAAATATCTATAAAAATTTTAAAATAAAGATCATGTCTCTATTAATAATAGTTATTTAATAAAAATAATTATTAAATTTAAAATTTGATAAAATATATTAATAAATAGTATATTAATAATATAATATTTATTAAGATATTATAAATTTATATATTTTATAAATAATATAATATTTATTAAGATATTATAAATTTATATATTTTATAAATAATATATTTTATTTTTATTTTACTTTATATATTCTAGTTATACATAAATATAAATTATAAAATAATTATAAGTGTTATACTATAGTATATGTTATTTATAGATTAATAAATATTATATTATCAATGTACTAGAAAATAATATTATGCTTTATTTTATTAATGTATTTTTTATGAATATATTATATTTTATCAAATTTTAAAGATTTAATAATTAATTTTGTTAACTATTATTACAATGGTTATAATTGTTATTTTTAAATAAATTGAAATTTTTATAAATATTTTTAAAACTATTATAATTAATCAGTCCAATAAATCAAATTTTAAGAACTTGTATGTCCTTTTGTCAAATAAAAATAATATTTTTGATTTAATTCATTCTATCTATTTATATTGTAATTTTCAGTAGAATTAAAATTATTAATATTAAAAATACATTTAATACGAAATTCAAAAGTGGCAAACTATGTAAATTTTACTTGAATTAGAAAGTTGATAGAGATTGAGTCAAACTATGTAACTGTGCCATCTTGAGTTTGAAGGGGATTAAAGATAATATTAATAAGGATAATCTTTAGTTTACCCCTCACTATTATAGCAAACATCCAACCTGCCTTCAATTTTAACAAAAATTCT
The DNA here is from genome assembly GCA_028052125.1 of Melia azedarach. Classification (NCBI taxonomy): domain Eukaryota; kingdom Viridiplantae; phylum Streptophyta; class Magnoliopsida; order Sapindales; family Meliaceae; genus Melia; species Melia azedarach. The sequence goes on from CM051406.1 coordinate 5,233,991, forward strand.
CATTCCACCCCCAAATGTTAATTTATAATATTATTTCAAATAACAAAAGGGGTAAAATCATAATTTTATAATTTTAAATTAATAAAAATATTTTTTTCATTCTCTCTCCTCTTCTCCCTTCTTTTGTTCTTTTCTTTGTTTTTCTTTTTTTGATTCATCGTGGCTGCCTATAGCAGCCATGAAAGGCTGCTTGTGGCAGCCATGAAAGCTTCTTTGTAACTGCTATGAATGCTTCTTGTGATTGCCTGCAGCAGTCATGAAAGACTACAGACAACAACTATAAAATAAGAAAATAATAAAAAAATAAAGAAAGAAGAACAAAAAATTAATTTTAAATTTATTTGAATAAAATCATATTTTTTTAAATTAACTGCAACCAATAGTTATATTTGATAGTCAAAATTAACGATATTGCGATGGAGTGAAAATTTTTATTAAAATTAAAGAACATATTGATGTTTGCTAATAATAGTTAAGGGTAAACTCAAAATTATTTTATTAATAATATTTTATCTTGCAGATTTACATGATATTGTCTCTTATTTGCAGGTTCATGTCATCAATATCATGGTTAACACCTTCCTAATTTGCTATGATTTATTTCCCTACTATTAAGTGTACATAATTAGCATATATTTTGCATTTGTTAATAATGCAACTTATATTTACATTTTTGTCACTTTTATAAGCCCATTTAAAGACTAAAAGCTTTGTTTTTTTTTTGGAACAAACTTTGACTAGGAGGGCCACTTTATTAAGAAATTAAAAGAAACAAAACAATTAACGGGGACACCACGAGCCTGTCTCTTCAACAAACCATAGAACACGAGCCTGACTAGGAGGACACCACTTTATTATATAAAGACTGTGCTTATACTCTATTATTCATTCAAAAATTCAAGAACATATTCTGTAACAATGCTAAAAATAAACGCACCATAAATTAAAAATCATAATACTTTTTATTTTTAATTTACGTTTACTCAATACATAAGTCGTCCGCAAAAGCTAAATTAGAGTTGTGATTGTCTATATTTAATGTTTCCGGAATACATAAAAAATTGTATTAACAATTTTTTATACTAAAATATTACAAAAATTATTAGGAAATTTATTTTTACCTTAAATTTTATATATATATATATATATATATATAAGGCCCAATTTTCAACCCCATAAAAATCATGACCACGCACAAATACAACTGACAATTATAATAAGGTAATGATATTCCCCTCATATTTTCAACACCCCATTTACTAAAATTTTTATAAGGAAAAATACCGCCGATTTCTTCTTAATTTATTTGAATTTTACCACTTAATTTTTATTTTTGACAAAATCATATCATTCTACAGATTTTGAGAAATAAAAAAAAAATTACTTTTTAAAATTTAATTTTGGAAAGTAATTTTATTTTTAAGCATAATACAAAATATATCTATTTAAGATTACAAAAAGCTAAAATTAATCTTACAAATAATTTTTTAATTTCAACTTTAATTAAAGAATAAAATTGCTAAAACTAAAATCTTTTCTTTTTAATACTTTTTTACTTTTATTTTTAGTTATGATATATATATTTTTTATAAATTATTTTAGCGTAAGTATATATTATATTAAGTTAAAAAAAATTGTGACTCAATTTAGTATTTTTAATATTTGAAAATATATTTGATAAATATTTAATATTTAATATTTAAATTTTAAAAAAATTGAATTTTATTTGATATAATATATGAAAATAATGAAAATAAAAACATTTATTTAGTGGAGACTTTTTAAATATAATTTTATGTTAAAATTATACTACTAATAATAAATAATATTGATTGTTTCAAACTATTATATTAAATATATATTTTTTAGATTTTACACAACCTAAAGTCACCCTGCTCCAAGACAAGAGCCAAATTAGAGAGGCTATCTAGCACTTTGTGGACGGACTATAATCTTAAAATGTATTAATATAAAATAATACATATTAGTAAATATTATGTCACTATTTAATTCTATTATGATGAAATTGTGTAACGTACAATGTATAATAGACATGTCTCTTTTTATTCTAATAAGGTATAAAATAAAAATTTTAACTTAAAGTCTCTTAAATATATTAAAAAATCAAATAATATTATTATTATGCGTCGTCACCGCCAGTATTGTAATCTATTATTGTTGACATATTGATTTACGATATGAATTGTTTTAGGTATACAAGGCTTAGTATAAATTATGAAGTACTCAAAATTCAGTAGGTTTGGCTTGAATATATTATATGGTTAGGTACAATATAATATTATTAAGTACAGCACATGGTCTCTCCTCTCCATTTTGGCCACTTTATTCTGCAAAATTTTGGATCTCGAATGTTATCCTCTTTATTCTCTTTCATCTTGGCTTCTATTGTAAGATTATGAATTCTGTAACCCAAATCATAATATATGGCATCTATCTTGTCTGATATATTATATCGATCTTGAGAACTAAAGATATCTGAACATTAGCTTTGATCAATGGGTACTCCACATCTGAGAATAAACTTAATTATTAGAATTTCTAATTGAAACTAACCTTATCAAATAATGTCTAATTAATTTATTGATACATAATGGAAATTTATTGAAAGGGATGCTTTAATATGGATTAGCTAAGAGTACAAACAATGTCTAATCATCTTTCTTCTTCCACATAGATGAAAGTGGTGGGATACTTTGCTCATGTCTAAAGAAATTACCAGGATCGACCCCGGTTTTCACATGAACCAATCTGTTGAAATTGTTCTTGAAATATTTCTTGCCCCAAATGCTAGATTGTTTGAAGCTTGTGTAGCCTCTGTTATTTGATCCGATGTCAAGATCCCTGTAATTGACATATGCTTCTCTAGGATTTTTGGAAACATAGGGAGTCATATAACTGTACAACCTTCTGATCCAATCAACGTGCCTTTGAGATTGTCCATGGTCTTCCCAAGATAAAAGGTACTGAATTTTGAATAAGTTACCAGCTCTATGTGGGAAAGGAACAGCAGATTCTGGAATCTCACTCATTTGCCCACCATGAGGAACAAACGCCATAAATGCACTCTGCCCCTCTTCTTCGTAAAATCTGTCAAATATTCCTGGAAAAGCATTTTCAGGAATGGGCTCCTTCACATAGTCAGATTTTGCTTTGAAAAAAGATTTGCCGGTATCATTCCTACTAAGCAATACATCCAATGTCTCTCCATTTCGGAATCCAGCATTGTAGAGGGCTGATTCAATCCAGCTCATTTCAGAGCAGTCTTCTTTTGCCAAACCAAGCTCAGGAAAGCTTTCTTGCATCAATGGAAGAAGCCTATCAATCCCGCCAAGGAACAAAGATCCGAATGATGCTACCATTGTTGCGTTTCCTTCTGTACTGGAGTTCCCAATCCTAAGTAACACGACGTCGATAAATAAATCATCAGGAAGCTTGCTGGCAATATATTGCCATTTGTGAATGATCTTCGTTGCATTTTGTGCTAGGGTTCGTACGACTGTGAATGTAGTTACAGTTGATGGAACGGTTACTAGTTTTAGCTTCCATGCAACGACGACTCCAAAGTTTCCTCCTCCACCTCCCCGAATGGCCCAGAATAGATCTTCTCCCATTGATTTTCTGTCAAGAAGTCTACCTTTGGCATCGATTAACTGTGCATCAACAATATTATCAGCAGCAAGGCCAAATTTGCGGAGCATGAAACCATACCCACCACCACTAAAATATCCACCAAGGCCCACAGTAGGACATACTCCTGCTGGAAAGGCCAGAGTTTTACTTTTCTCAGCAATTCTATAATAAAGTTGGCCGATGGTAGCACCGGATTGAACCCATGCTATTTTCTCTTCGGCATCAACAGTGATTGAGCTAAGATTAATCAAATCAACGATGACAAACGAAACAGGGGAAACGTAAGAGAGACCCTCAAAATCATGACCGCCACTTCGAATCCTAATTTCCAGGCCATGCTTTTGGGAGCATTTAATGGTTGCCTGAACGTGGGATACATGAAGTGGTGTGACGATGACTTGAGGTTTTGGGGTGTTGGGCGTCAAGAATCTAAAGTTTTGAATAAGAGACTCCAAAACGGAAGAATAGGAGGAATTGTTTTGGGTGTAAATAACTTTAGAGATGGAGGAGTAGTTCTCAGAATACAGAGAAAGGCATTTAAGAAAATCCTCATGAAGAGCCTTGCCTGAAGTTGCACGACTGTTGGTTGCATGTATGTCAGCCGAAGTAACCCTACAATGGAATGACAATAGAAGAACACAAGCAAATGGTAGGATTGAAGAGCTAGAAGACTTCATTTTTGCTGATGTTTTGTGCATAAGAGAGAATAAAAACTCTCTTATTTATAGTAATGCTAGGGCATATCTCGTTCAACATTCAGATAATGTGAAGATTTTCCATGGTCAAGCATATCTTCTCTTCTTTTCTTAATTCAGATATCTATAGTATACCTGAGCTGAGAGTAATTTAATATGGTTTTGCTTTTGATATTGATGGTTTCGTTGACTACGTCGAGTTTCCTGAATGATTCATATTTAATATTATATGATATGATGATAATTCAGAACAAAGCAATTGTCATGGGATTTAATATCTGACAAGTATAAGTTTTAAAGTTATGTATATTGCTTTTTGTCATTCCATGCACCTTCGCTGAAACATCCCTATATACGAACTCTTCAAATATATTTCTATATTTTAATATAATTATAACTTTACTTACGGTGTGTTCTCTACCATCTAATATATATTAAGTTTCTTCTGACTGTTAAGGCCCTCCAATTGTACATTTCTAATTTGTATTATCTTTTTCTAATTATAATATCTAGCAAAGTTGAAAGCCAAACCAAAAGGGGAGCTCATAAGCGGTGGTAGCCTCATCCTTTCTTTCTCGAAAATAGAATAAGTATGGAGAGATTGATGTCTACATTTCTCATTCTTGTTTGTTAATTGTTCATTAACTTATATTTGATAAAAATAACAATTATTTATAGTAAAACAGCATTGATATCTGAAAATTAACTTTGGTTGGAACCTAAGTTCAAGTCAAAACTATATTAATTTGTCTAAAAATTGTATTAAAAAATAAAAGTATAAATGAGTCCAAACTACTCTTTGGAGTTTAAATTATGTCCACTGATGTGGAAGGTAAGAATAGGCTCAATTCTAATCCAAATCAACGTGACCTTTGTCTAATCCACTTGAGAGAACTTAGGCTCAAATGATCAATTATATGATTAGGATAATATATAAGTAATACAAAAGTTTAAAACTTTAGAGTCAATTTTAAATCCAAAATTCTTATTTTAATTAACTTAGTATTAGTTAAAATAACTATTTTACTGCAAATATAAGTCTTTAATAAATATCTTTTTAGTTAGGATTAAATTATATATAATTTAATTCATAGCGAAAAACTTATTTTAGGAAGATAACTTGCATTAAAATAGGATTACAAGAACTAATTATATTCATTACAATTACACATCACACACTATATAAGAAGGCACTATTTCATGTTAGGGGAATCTTTGAATCCTTAAAAATCATCACTTAGGTCAACAACAAAAGACACAACATAGAATAAAAGAGAGAGAAGTACAACCTTTCTCTCTCTTTTAACGCCTCGTTAATTTGGCCATAATGATTTATTTTCTGGCTATCTTTTACCATAGAAAACTGACTAGGAGTTTAATGGCCATAGTGTTCAATCCTATAATATTAGCCATCAACTTGATCACATTTTTAGCTCTAAAACACCTTTTCTATAGCCTTAGAACTATTAGCTCATAAACTGGTAGTATGAAATATTGGTACAAATTGATTTATTCGATATTAAATGTCTTACATTAGTTTCGACTTACCTATAAACCATTGTATTCTTTTACATTGATATTGGAACTTTCTTACTCCAACACAGACCATGAACTTATAATTTCAATCCTGTACCTTGTTAAATATCACAAGAACAGTAGTAATAGTAGCGGATCTTTATAATTAAAATCCAACTAATCTCATAAGATTGTAACATTACGACTCTTAGGTCATCAGGTGAGACCCAATAGACATAATGGACATTACTCCTTATAACTCGAAAGGGATATAAAAACAAACTTGGATTCAGAGGCCTAATATTATTAAAGCCCACCAAAAGCTATTCAAGGTTTATGCAAACGATTAACTAGTTAGAATCTGACATATGGATTAAATAATTCAATGTTTTGGCAACTCTATTATGAGTTTAGCTGGGATCTTATGAGATATGATAGTCACAAGAAGCAACGATCAAATTAATAGTGGCAACCACATCGAGTCTCTGCCATATAGACATAAGCACATTTACCACTAACTGATAATACATGACAAGAGTAATAAGGCAACAATCAAGACATTAATTATATTACCACTGCTCGTATCATATAGCTGATACAGGATATAGATAAAGAAATAAAATATAATGCATGCCATGATGGTTGTAACTACTCCATTCTCGCCTCTTTGCTCAATAGTAATAGAGTGAACAGTACTATACAGAACAACACTGAGGGCTTCTACTATTTCCTAACAGCAAAATCTCAACTCTCTATCATTCAAGTAAACCTAATATCCTTCATGAAATAGTACACACAGAGTCTAATAGAATTGAAAATAGAATATGCATCTCTGTCTCCTTATTTACAAAAGCATTATGTAGAAACCATATCCAAAGGTTATGAAACCTGAATGTTTTTTTCTTTTTTTGATAAAAAAAAAGAGAATTTCGTTTCATGGATGCTTTCAGGATATGTCGATAACAAAAATTTATGATTTAGGGAATTCTCTAAATCCCTAATAGATTGAGCATATTTATGGTACATTTATTTATTGCTGGGGTTCATACAATCATGAAGAGATTTGGCATCCAAATTCTGTTAGAAATACCTCCAAAGTGAAGAAAAGGTGACACCGCTATAAAATCATACTACTAAGCAGCAGTACTTATAACTTTTTTTTACATTTCATAAAATACTTTCAAAATTTGATGCTGAAGTGTCACGAATAGAAAAAATAGGGGTTGCTTATTGAATATCGTGTCTTCAATCAAATGTTAAATTTTAGTATGTTCAGCAAACTCATTGAAGCATTCCAAAGGACATCTCTATAAATTAAGATATTATCAAATGATTAGCGATATTTAATACTATAAACATTTTTACGATGAATTAAGGTACGAAATCTCAAGCAAATCAAATATTACACTTTTATCAAAGAGGTGTTGTATAAGAGAATATTAAGGGATATATTAGTCAAACGCATCTCTTCGACAGAGGGTCAAGTAATACTTCATAACATTCATTCTATAACATATGATACAACGTATAAAGTTATCCTTTACAAATGTTTGCAAAACGCTGGCTATTATTGGTCAAATATAAAAAAGCTGACCACTGATTCAATCTAAATTGCTCATTAAATAAAGAAGAAACTTTGGCCATTACCATCTCTGAAGATCGGGCGAGAGCCTTACATCCAATACTTTCCCAAAAGTATACTGCCTACCAATATGAAAGAAGCCCATAAGAAGATATTTTATAGAGCATGTATTGTTGTTTCAGAAGGCTCTGACGTAAACACTATGAGGTGTCTTGGCCACTTAGAAGCATAAAAAGCCATGCATGAAATACTCAACGGAAATGCCAAGAACACCAAGGTGGAAGAAGATTGTGCGCCAAACTTGTTAATTTTGGCTATTAGTAGCCCATATGCATGGCAATATACGTTGTCATTGTCCACCTACCCTACAAGATATTACTCCAGCTTATCCTCTTTATACATGAAGGCTTTGTTACAATTAAATACTCGTCACAACGAAATATTTCTTTAATTGAGTAAAAGTCATTCATTTTAAAAAGGTTATTTGTTTCGCAATTGTCAACTTTATGAAAGAGCACACCATATGACATTTTGGGATTCTTTACGAGCTTACTACAGATGATGACACTAATTTTGCTAATAAACAAATAGAAATGACGCTGACCCACTATGGTAGTTAACATAGAAGGTCAATGCCATACTGCTTGTACGAAAATGGCCAAGCTAAGGCTACAGATAAAACACTTCAAAAATTCCTCATTGAGGCAATACATGAATACTCCACTAATTGGAGTGTGCATCTCAATAAAAAGTTATGAGTAAATAAAATTTTACTGAGAATGACCACTAGTTTTTGTTAATTTTGCTTTGATATACAATACAGAAACTATAACCACCAGTTGAACTCAAAATTCCGGTTGTCAAAATAGTTCTTGCAAATTGAAGTCTTTCTACTTTTTTTCTTTTAACATAATCAAATAAAGGAGATGAAGAAATAAAATAGAAGCTACATGCTCAAAAGAACACGAACTCATACAACAAAAGAATGGCAACAGCTTATACCAAGGCTGTACAAAGCCCAACCTTAATCTTGGTGACATGGTTATCAAAATAATATACTGCTTGATGAAGAATAAAACACTGTTGACCAATTCACTAGCAATGGGAAGCCCCAATATTATTGAGCAGGCCCATGACAATCGATATTATTACCTCATTATTGTTGATGGATAAATCTTATGAGATGCCATCAATAAAAAATGGCCGAAAAATTATTACTGCTAGCGCAAGCTGAAGATAACATTAACTCAGATTCTTTTCACAACTTTCTATAAAGAAAACATATGTGCAAAAGACACTCGACGATAGTCTAATCTATGATCGAGAGATCATTGCATAAAAACACTCAGGATACACATCCAGTAATATCCTATACCTATGAAAAGTAACTTTAGCAACATAGTTACTTCATGATAGGCATAATACATAATTTAATACTCTAAAGAGACTACATCTTCCTAGATAGCCCACGCACACCTAAAGTGTAGGAAGCTCGATGACAAACATAAAATATAACAGGATGCTTTAAAGGGACTATGTCTTATGGAATCCTTATGTGACCCTGAGTACATGAAAGCTCCTTTGATAATGAAAGACCTTTATGGTACTTGAAAAGGGTTGTGCCATCCACCACACGTATACTCATGCAAGAACAATTCTACATGGAAGCCTCAAGCCATACTACATAGTGGAGGATGCCCAGCAACAAACATAATACATGATTTGTTGCTCTAAAAGGACCATGTCTTTACATAATGCTCACACTTGCCTAATGTGCATAATGATTGGCAATAGACATAATATATACCAGATACTTTAAAAGGACTATGTTCTCATGGAATGTCCATGCATAACTTGTAGGAAGCTCAATCAAGGTGAGACATTGTACAATCTACTACTATAAATACCTACCAAAATACATATGCCACCATGATGATTGCATCACATGAGATATGCTCATAATTAGGCCATGGATGCGTTCATAGAGAAATGCCCAGTGAGTTCTATGTAGCACCTAGAGTCATCAGGATGCCCAACAACATGGATAGTCCATGTCTAGTAGATGATCCATGGGATAACCCATAGGATGTTAGTGTTACACTTAGGAGGCACAACACCCTGCAACAGATATAATACTTGATCGGAATATCCTAAGGTTGGTGTCCAAGATCTCACGGGATGCCTTTGAGGTATAGTACCTCAAAGAGAAATTCAAAGACCTCCAACGATACATTTGCCTTAGGGATAAATGTTTTTAGTGTAGATTATATATGATACGATCGAAATATCTCGCAAGGCATAAATTCGACAATTGCATATGAGATAAAATATAATTACATACCCATTGCTATTTAGAATCATAAATATAGTCTACCAGCTTTTATTATTTATTATTGAGGTTGTTTGTTCATTTTTTTTTCCATCGGCAGCTTACTACCAGTTTGCTGCTGAGGCTATTTTGGGCTGCTTTTTGTACTTCCTTCTAATCTTATTTCAATAATATATTATTTCTTACTTAAAAAAAAAAAGAATCATAAGTATAGCATAAACCTTGCCTCCTCTATTATTATTATGCTAATAGAAACTCAAATTAATTGGCAGTAAAACATGTTAGCTATGATACTGCCAATTATCTTATCAAAGAATCCTATGACAGGCCATAAAGAACTAAATTCCATTTATCTTATAATCATTTTACTAACTTCGATGTAGCTACTATTACCAACTTTCATCGCATAATTATGCTTATGAATATAAATATGTATAAATCTCCTACATGTGCACAAAGTCTTAAGATCTAAGAAGGCACAACTTCATAACATTTTAAGCCTTATTTGCCACACGCACAGCTGAACCTTTTTGCAGGAACAAGCACCAAACATGAGTATAACAAAAACCCATATATATATATACATACGCACGCACACATATATATACATACATACTTGTTATATGCTATTTATATTCAAGAAAAAAAATTTAATGGCGAAAAACAGCAGTATTTTTTTCTCTTTAAAGATATTTTATTAAATCACTACTTACAGCGAAAAGGAAAGTAATAAGAACCCATCAGTCCAGCTTACTGAGAATGATTTAGATAAAAATTATTTTAATTTAGATTAAAATTCGTATTTAATTTCATGTGTATTAAGTACTACTCAAACTCGTATTTTGATGTTTACTTATTTTAAAAAAAAATCTATTTTCTTAAGAGGAAAAATTAATTTATTTATATTTATACTAATAAAGTAGTTGTGATATAATTACAATAAGGACTCGCAGAGAACTTTTTAAATAGTTTTGAAATTAAATTTCATATAAATCAATCCACTATTTCTGTAAAGGTGTAAAATTTTGTAGACAAAATAAAGACTCAATTCTAAGCTATAAAAACACAAAGTTAAAGGAGATGTAAGATACATTGTGTTATTCAATTATCTAGTTTTAGCTATTTTTGTATCTCACATTAATTTTGAACAACCTCCATATAAAACATCGAGTTTAGCGTCACTCATTTTTACCAGAAAATTCGAAAAAAAAAAAATTATACACAAAGGAAGAAGAAATAGATATAAAGTAGAAATAACATTTTATATAGATCCAGAAGATTGTGTTCATCCCAGATAAATAGAGCAAAAAAATTAAATAGAGTTAAATAATTAAAAAAACTTTGTTTTTTGTAACTGATAAAAATATGCATCACATCAAAAACACTTTTTGAAATATAAAAATTAATTAAATTTTGAAAATATAAAAATATAAAAATATGTATAAGAACGAAAAGAACAAAAATCTAATTCCTTAATTGAAAATTACCTTTCATTTATAGTTGTTTTGTGCTAAAAAAAGATATATATGTATCAATTACACAATCTATTCTGCAGTAAAATTTGATTATTTTTTGTGTTTCTTTACAACAAAATTTGGCTTGTCGTATGGTTCTTTATTGGTAGCAAATTTTTTTGGTATAAAATTCATTACAATAGGTCTTTTCGTAAACAGCAGTAGCTTATTTTTCATTTCTTTTCTTGTAATTGAATTTCTTAAAAGTTTTAAATTGAGTATTCCTTTTTTTAAAAAATGACTCAGTTTTAAGATTTAAGTAGAACAATTATAAATATTATTCCATAGGACAGTTCTCGATTATATTATTTTATTTATTTATTTATATCAGTTATCAGTAATAGTAAATTAGATCATACTTGTTCTCTCCTATTCATTTTGGCCTCTTTATTTGCAAGATTTTGGAGCTTCAATGCTAACCTATTTGTTCTCATTCATCTGGGCTCCTTGATTATGTATTCTATAACTGAAATCATCATAGCATCTGATTCTCGTATGATATTCTCGGCCTTGATCCCTACTTCACATTATTTTACGAATTTTTAACAATTATTAATCTATCTATTCTTCGGTCAAGAAGTCTTGATGCTTACCTCTTACATTTAGAAATTAGCGTGTTCATTATTATTTTATGACTCTGTTTTCTTGTAATTACTTCAGAACTAAGGATATCTGACCATGACCTTTCAATAGATGCACTATATATATATATATACATACACGTCCCCGCAGAGACTATCAACAACCCTATCTTTTTATATATAACCCTAATTCTTGGATTTAAATACTTCTAACATTAAAATTAAATAATTAATATATAATTAATACACCATAATTAATATACAAATTAAATTTAATTTTAATTATTAAAAATATTTGAATCTAATGATCCACAAAATAGTATAAAAATATGTAAAAATATGATATGTTAATTCGTATGTTTAATGATTTTGCTAGAATTTCAAATTAAAACTCTAATTGGAACTGAAATAATATAAAAAATATTCCAGAGGTTTAACTAGACCCAATTATCTAATCAGTGTCTTTAACATAGAGACACAGAAATAATAAAAAAAAATTTATTTATACTTAAAATATTTTCAGATGAAGATGAAAGAGACGTAATATATCTTTATAATGATCCGATAGTAGTTACCATGAACATAACTAGTTAGAAGATAAACAAGATTTTCATTTACTTAAGTTTTTTAGATGTTCTATTCAAGAATACTTTAGAGGATTTAGGAATCGGCCAAATTAAGTTAGACCTGATACAAGTCCATTGTCTGGATTTGGTGATGGTTACATTATGCTTTTGGGAACAGTGAGACTGCTAGTTACCATGGTGACAAGTCCCTATATATTTAAAGATCCAGATGGCTGACTTTCTTGTGGTAGTCCCTAATTTTTTTGGTATGAAATTAATTACAATATGTCTTTTCGTAAACAGCAGTAGCTTATTTTTCATTTCTTTTCTTGTAATTGAATTTTTTTAAAAGTTTTAAATTGAGTATTCCTTTTTATTAAAAAAATGACTCAATTTTAAGATTTAAGTAGAATAATTATAAATTTTATTCTATAGGACGGTTATCAATAAAATGATTTTATTTATTTCTATCAATTATCAGCAATAGTAAATTAGATCATACTTGGTCTCTCCTATTCAATTTGGCCTCTTTATTTGTAAGATTTTGGATCTTCAATGCTAACCTATTTGTTCTCATTCATCTCGGCTCCTCGATTATGTATTCTATAACTCAAATGATCATAGCATCTGATTCTCGTATGATATTCTCGGCCTTGATCCCTACTTCACATTATTTTACGAATTTTTAACAATTATTAGTCTATCTATTCTTCCGTCAAGAAGTCTTGATGCTTACCTCTTACATTTAGAAATTAGTGTATTCATTATTATTTTATAACTCTGTTTTCTTGTAATTACTTCAGAACTAAGGATATCTGACCATGACCTTTCAATAGGTGCACTATATATATATATATATATAAACACACACACACACACGTACCTGCGGAGACTATCAACAACCTTATCCTTTTACATATAACCGTAACTCTTGGATTTAAATACTTCTAACATTGAGATTAAATCTCAAACATATAACTAATATATAATTAATATATAAGTTAAATTCAATCTTAATGAAGATCTGTTAATTACTATGTTTAATGAATTTGCTAGAATTTCAAATTAAAACAAACTTTATTAAATAATATCTGATTAATTTATCTATACATTATGGAAATTTATTGAAAAGGATGCTTTAAAGTGGATTAGCTAAGAGTACAAATCATGTCTAATCATCTTTCTTCTTCCACGCAGATGAAAGTGGTGGGATGCTTTGTTCATGTTTAAAGAAATTACCAGGATCGACTATAGTTTTCACATGAGCCAACCTGTTGAAATTGTTCTTGAAATACTTTTTGCCCCAAATACTTGCTTGTTTGAAGCTTGTGGGGCCTTTGTTGTTTGACCCGATGTCAAGATCCCTATAATTCATATATGCCTCTCGAGGATTTTTGGAAACATGGGGAGTCATGTAACTGTATAACCTTCTGATCCAGTCGATGTGTCTTTGAGATGCTCCATCATCTCCCCAAGCCACACCGTACAAAATTTTGAATAAGTTACCAGCTCTATGTGGGAAAGGAAGTTCGGGCTCTGGAATCTCACTCATTTTCCCACCATAAGGAATAAACACTATAAAAGCACTCTGCCTCTCTTTTTCGTAAAACTTATCGTATATTCCCTGAAAAACATATTCAGGAATAGGCTCTTTCACATAGTCAGATTTTATTTTGAAGAAACCTTTGGTGCTAGAATTTCGGCTAAGCAGTACTTCCAAGGAATCTCCAGTTTGGAATCCAGCATAGTGGAGGACTGATTGAATCCAACTCATTTCGGTGCAGTCTTCTTTAACCAAACCAAGCTCAGGGAAGCTTTGCTGCATCAATGGAAGGAGCCTATCAATTCCACCAAGAAATAGCGACTGGAACACAGCTGCCATTGTTGTGTTTCCTTCTATACTTGAGTTCCCAATCCTAAGTAAGACGACGTCGATAAATAAATCATCAGGAAGCTTACTGGCAACATACTGCCATTTCTGAATGATCTTCGTTGCATTTTGTGCTAGGGTTCGTACGACTGTGAAAGTAGTTACAGTTGATGGAACAGTAACTAGCTTTAATTTCCATGCAAGGACGACTCCAAAGTTTCCTCCTCCCCCTCCCCGAATGGCCCAGAATAGATCTTCTCCCATCGATTTTCTATCGAGAAGCCTGCCTTTAACATCGATTATTCGTGCATCAACAATGTTATCAGCAGCAAGGCCAAATTTACGCAGCATGAAGCCATACCCTCCACCACTTAAATGTCCGCCAATGCCAATTGTAGGGCACATTCCGGCAGGAAAGGCCAGAGTTTTACTTTTCTCAGCTATTCTATAATAGAGTTGGCTTAGGGTGGCACCAGATTGAACCCATGCCGTTTTCTCTTCAGCATCAACAGTGATTGAGCTCATGTTAATCAAATCAACGATGGCAAAAGGAACAGAGGAAACATAAGACAGACCCTCAAAGTCATGACCGCCACTTCGAATCCTAATTTCCAGGCCATGGTTTTGGGAGCATTTAATGATTGCCTGAACGTGGGATACATGAAGTGGTGTGACGATGACTTGAGGTTTCGGGGTGTTGGGAGTCAAGAATCTAAAGTTTTGAATAGATGACTTCAAAACGGATGAATAGGAGGAATTGTTTTGGGTGTAAATCACTTTAGAAATGGACGAAGTGTTCTGAGAGTGCAGAGAAAGGCATTGAAGAAAATCTTCATGACGAGCGTCTGCTGAACCTGCATGATTTTCAGCCGAAGTTACCCAACAGTGAAAAGATAATAGAAGAACAAAAACAATTGGGAGGATTGAAAAGGAGCTAGAAGACTTCATTTCTGCTGATGTTGTGGTGTATAAGGGAGTTTTAAACTCCCGTATTTATAGTGATGCGAGGGGTAATCTCGTTCAACATTCAGAAAATATGAACATGGGCCATAGTCAACCATGTCTTTCTTTTTAATACCGTTTTATTTCTGATACTGATGTTTTAGCTGACTATATCGGGTTTCCAGGATGATTCGTAAATTATATATATATATTTGTCTATTTCACTACGATTACGACTTGGTGTTTTTTTCTGCCCTCTTATCATGTATTATAAAAGGAAATTATTGTTGATTGCCCTCTAACCACACACACACACATATATATATATATATATTTTTCTGCCCTCTTATCATGTATTATAAAAGGAAATTATTGTTGATTGCCCTCTAACCACACACACACACACACACACACACACACACACACACACACACACACACACATATATATATATATATTTCTCTTAAGAAATTTAAATAGAGACAAGAATCCTAACTTATGAAACAATAATTTCTTATTTCTTAATCTTATATTATTACTCAAATTCATAGTAATATATTTATTTTATTATAGTTATAGTAGTTAGGAGAGACATTTATTTTTTAAATAACATTTCTACTTATTCCATACTACTTGATTATCTTTAAGACTAAAAGTTAATTGTAAAAAATAGTATTTTCACTCATTTAAAATATTTTATGAAATCACTACTTATAATAAAAAAAAATAATAAGGATGTATTAATTTACTAAAATCCACCTTATTCATTAATGATTAAGATAGAAAAAAAAATTAATTTACCCTAAAATTCTTATTTGATTTGATGGTGTCTTCTCAAATTCAGCTTGAGCGACTTGCTTAATTTTGCTTTGCTAATTTTGTAATCGTGTAATTGGTTAGTACCAAGTAGGAAAACTATCTGTTTCTGATATTTAATGTTAAGAATTTAAGAAAATCGGGACAAAAATGAGAATTAAAATATATATTTGTGTCCTATTCATACAATATTGAATAGGACCGACAATACTAAATAATAGGGTGAAGTTTTTGAAATTGAATATATTATTGATTTGGGAATACGAATATACATGTATACATATAGGACCAATAAATAATGATATGAAAACATAAAGAAGGTAACAATGGGAATAGGGATTAGGAAGCCTGTTTGACCATCATTACGCTGACATCATAATGAAATTTTATGAAAAAAATGTTGTTTTTCTTGTTAAATGTGAAAATGCTAATGGAAGTTGAATAATGAATAAGAATGATTGAATTCCCCTTTATAGTTTATGTGTATTAACTATTACTAAAAATCATATTTTTAATGTTTGTTACTTAATTGAAAAAAAACCTCTTTTTTTTCTTAAAAAAGATATTTCTTAAATAGAGAATTGAATTTATTTATATTTATATGAGTAAAGTAGTTATAATATAATTAAAAGACTCGTAGAGAATATTTTAAATAATTTTAAAGTTATATTTATGTGTAATTAATATATTTTACTTAATATAAAAGCTAGACTTATACTCTATTATTCTTTCAAAAATACAACAATACATTCTTTCATCATATTAAAAATAAACCTACCATAAATTAAAAATTAATAATACTTTTTATTTTTTTATATTTTTTAATATTTAAGTTGTCAACAAAAATTAAATTTTCTGTGATTGTCTATTGTTGTTGCAATTTTTTGCTCAACTTGATGATGTGAATACCTTGTCTATGTGTCCAACTCCTAGCTGTAGATGATCCCTCCCTTCCCTATAAAATAAAATGTGGTCAGGGGACGTCAGATTATTTTTCAGCGTAAATCCTCTAACGATCAAGTTAGTTTTATGAAAATAGAGTTAAACAGATAAATTCTAAGTTTAGAGAGACAGAGTTTTCCTTAATGTTTTTTTTTGCTTCTTACCTTCAAAGTAAAAATTTGGTCTTTTATACTCGTTCATTGATTTGATATGAGTTATGCAATTTCTTTTGATAAATGTTAAAATGTAGATGCCACATGGCATACTCATGTCTTCATATAACTTTGCCACATGTATTTAGCCTTCAACTTCAATTGCTATCTCCCTTTTCTAACCTTTCGTGCTATTAGGAGAGGGGTATGGTCGTTTCTGTCTCCCTCCGCTTGAGCTTTCGGCCTTGGGATATAGCGATGGGTTTCACACTTAAAAAAATCGCTCTTTTTTTTTTGCTAAATATCTATGCACATCTAAGTGTAAATATTCTGTGAGAGTTCATAGGTTTTCAACTGAATGGAGCCTCTTCCTTTCTAATGAGTGTCTACCAAACCTCGGCAGGAAGCGAAATTAAACTTTACAATTAAGGAAGCCTCTCCCTTCTTTTGGAGTACTCACTTACTTTAGGTAATGTGGTCTCCTAGGAATTTATCTTACAATCGTTATCTCCCTCTCCTCTCCATAGTTGTTTTACTAATCTCCTTAAAACATTGACTGTCTCCTTAAAAATAAGGGTCTTCCACAAAACTACTCCCCCCCCCCCCAAGTCTGCTTATTTATTCATAAAATAAGAAGACTTATTCTTTCATTTTTTTTTTTTAGAAAACATATCCTTTCTTATTTAGTAAAAAGAAAAGAATGGAGGATAAAAAATACTCTCTTTCTCATTTAGTAGAAAAATGGAGAAGGGGTAATAAAAAAAAATCTTTAAGTAATAAAATATCACCTATATTTTTTTTAATAGAGAGAAAAAAGATAAATCCATTTATTTATTTGAAACAAGGTATAACTTAAATATTCCTTTTCTATTTGGTTCGTACAATGAAAAAGAGGGAGAGGGCTAAGTTTCAAGTGGTTCCTTTTCCCACTTCAAAATCACGCATGCAATTAAGAGGAGGAGATGGCTAAATTTCAAATAACACCTTCTTCCTCTCCCTCTACCTCAAACTTTTGCATGCAATTAGGAGGAAGAGATTGTTAAATTTCCAATGGCCCCCTCTCTTTCCCCCTCTCAAACTTACGCATGCAACCAAGAGGGGGAAATGGCTAAATTTCAAATAGCCCCTCTCTCTCTCCTTACATGACGTATTAAAGAGAGTTTAATTTGAATAAAATCTCTCCTTTTAATTTAGTTATTAATTAAATTCTCTCACGCATACCTTGGTCTCTTATAAATTTGGTGAAAATTTTCTAAAGAAAGAGAGCCATAATAGACGTGCCTTGGTCTTCAATAAAGTTGGTGGAAATTTTTTAAGGGGAGAGAGCGATAGTAGGCTTGCCCTAATCTCTCATAAAGTTGGTAGGAAATTTTTAAGGGGAGAGAACGATAGTAGGCGTGCCCTAATCTCCCATAAAGAAGGTAGATATCCTTCCAAGCATACAAAAAGTCGTTTGAGGTTTTAATACTTGCGTTTCCCAAGGTAACTCTTCAATTTCTCGCCTATATTTTTTAAGCCCCATTAAATGACATCTCTATATAATCTTAAATCTTCTACTTCAATTGTTGTTTGTATCAGATCTTGTAGAGAGAGAGTAGGCAATTGTAGAGAGAAACACTCTCAAATTCTCTCCTTCATCAGAAGTGGAAGCATCTTCTGTTGAGGTATTTTTCTTTAATCCTCTCTTTTATTTATTATTATTCTTTTTATATTTTTACGTTTAATCATAGGTAGACGGCTCCTCCTAAATTCTCATGGATGAACTTTAATGTAGGTAGATAGCTAACCTAAATTCTCCCACACAATATAAAGGTAAGGGTGTCATTCCTGATGATGAGATTAGTAGTATGTCAAATAAAGGGGAGGACACAAGTAATATACTAGAGATGAGAAAGGGGTATAAAATTGTAGAGACAAGTGAATATGAGGATAGTGAAGGTGAGGGTGATGAAAAAAGGGATAAAGAGAAAGTAAAGGATAATTCCAAGAGCGATGAGGAGGGTGTAGATGGGGGGACTAGTGTTCCTTATCAAATGGAGAAGCCTTCGAACCCAATGTATACTATTGATACTTTAACTCGTGGCCAATCACCAATTGGGGTATATACTAATTACTTTAGATATATTATCCCCTTTGAGATAGGAGTTGAAGAAGCCAAAGGTGGGTGGGAGATAAGCAATCCTCCGGAGGGAAAGATAAGGATGATGACAATGATCTTATGTGTTGGGGTTCATTACCTTTCCCTCTTTACATTCGTAGAGTCCTAAGTGCTTTTAATTTGGCCCCAACTCAACTTGTTCCTAATGCTTTGAGGGTGATAATATGGTTATGGGTTTTGTGGAGGAAGTTAGGATTTTCAGAGCCTTCTATCACTGAAATTCAAGATCTTTTGTACATTCAACCTATTGCCAAGAATGTAGGATGGTATTTCTTGTCTTCAGTTCGTGGTAGAGCATTTTTTAGAGGACAAAAAAAAACCAATCATGCGTGAAAAAAACTTTTCTTCTTTTTAGACGGAAAATGAGAGTTTGAGGATAATGACCCTGAGCCTGATATCAGAGTTCCAAGGAACTACTGTCCAGCACGTAGGAGACGATATCATCTTTAAACTTAGAAAATTTTATGTTTTGTTTTGCTATTAATCTTGTTGTTTTCTCTCTCTTTTTTTTTTTTTTCAGCTACTTAGATTAGTTCGGAGCTTTCTTCTGAGGAGCAAAATAGAGTAGACATTGCTTTGACATCAAATTTAAGAGACTTGGAAGAACTTTGAAGCCCTATACTTTAATTACAGTAGAGTTTAGACAATCTTTTCCGCAATCTAAGTCAAGCAAGATGACAACAAAAAATCCGAAGGTGAAGAAGAGGCCTAGACTTATTGAAGAGCAATCAGATGAACCTTCTAACCATTCTCCTCAAAGGGTTCAAAGAGAAAGTAGAGGGTCTCCTCTACCCCATTTGACTACCCTGAGTCTTATACTTCTCAATCACTTTATTCATCCCCTTCATTGGTTTTTCCATCGAACATTTCTCTCCCAGCTTCTCAAATATCTTTGGAAGATCTTCTTAGAGTAGGCGGGGGATTAATTTTGAAGCTTTAACTCTTGAAGATAGTCTAACACATGGAGCTGGTTTGATCCTTAAGGTTTGTTTCTTCCTCCCTTTTCATATTATCTAAGATTTAAATTGTTTTAAACTTTCTAATTCTTTCTATTTTGTAGTATCTATCCTCCCCTAGTGAGTTGGAGCAACGACTACGAGAGGTTGAGAGTGGAATCTCCTATGTTCAAAATGAGATTTTTGATGCTAATAACACAAAGTAGTTTATCACCATTCTAACTTGGTGATTACTTATGATAAGTTGAAGGTTGCTCAATAGGATAAAGACAAGGCCTTAAAAAAGGCTAAAGAGGCTGTAGATAGGGCAAATAAAGAGTCGACAAGGGCAAATACATTAGCTTAGGAAGTTGAAAATTTGAAAGAAAGAATGGCAACCCTTGAAAAAGAGACTAAAGAGGTAGAGAGTTTGAGGAAGAAGGTAGAGTCTCTAGAGAATGAAAAAGAAAACGTATTGGACAAGAACTATGAAGAATACAAGTCCGGGGTTAATCAATGTAAGAAGGTTATCTTGAAGCAACATCCTCAACTTGACTTCTCTTTCATTGACCAACTTTTAGATGATCATGATGAAAATCAAGATAAAGAGACATCAACTCCTATAAACCCTGGTATTATTGATGATGATTCTAAGCTTACGCTTACTCCTAGAGATAACTTCAACATAGATGACCCTTTTACTAATGTCAAGCGTCAAAATGGAGATGGTAACTAAGGAGACGAAGGAGACGATACTTAGATTTGAAGAACTTTAGACTTTGTTTTTCCTGCTTTTGAAATTTTTTATCTTAGTTGTTTTCTTTTCCTTCTTAGTAGACGTATGACCATCTTTTTATGATTAATGAAAGATGCATTTTGGTTAACTCTTTGTAGATTAGTAGTATATGTAAACAACTTTTTACATATTTTTTATTTATCAACATAAGTAGGTACAAGTACAAGTACAATAGTTGTTCTAATGATAATATTTTTTTAAGTGCTGTGCATTCCAAACGTGCTTAAGTAGATGACCATCTAAAGTAGACAATATATAAGTTCTCAATCGAACTTCTTTATTCACGAAATAATGACCTTCCTATGTAGGACCTAAAGTTCCATCCCGTAGATCTCTCGTATTCTG
Source organism: Melia azedarach (assembly GCA_028052125.1). Taxonomy (NCBI): domain Eukaryota; kingdom Viridiplantae; phylum Streptophyta; class Magnoliopsida; order Sapindales; family Meliaceae; genus Melia; species Melia azedarach. The sequence continues at coordinate 5,255,380 of CM051406.1, forward strand.
CATAACTTTTCTAAGAACAAGATCTCTTACTTGAAAACGCCTAATTTTTACTTTTGAGTTGTAAAAACCAGCGACTTTATGTTGGTAGGAGGCTAAGTTGATCATGGCTTGGTTCCGTTTTTCTTCTAGTAGATCAAGGTTTTCAAGCAAGTGGTCTCTATTTGTACTTGGGTCATAGTACTCAACTCGAAATGTTAGGATCCCAATCTCAACAAGGACAACCGCCTCAGACCCATAAGTTAGAGAAAATAGGGTCTCCCCTGTTGGAGTTGTGCGGTATGCCCAAAGAACATAAGGAAGCTCTTCAGGCCATAATCCCTAAACTGCTTCTAACTTAGTTTTGAAGGTCTGCTTGATAACTTTATTAGCTGCTTCAAAATTCCAAGTGCTTTGTAAAATTACTTGAAATTATCATTGTCGAATTGTTTCCCATTATCAATAACTACCATATGAGGTGTTCCGAATCCACAGATGATATTTTTCTTGAAAAATTCAGTTGTTCTTTTTTCTGTAATAGTAGTTAGGGGTTCAGCTTCAACCCACTTTGTAAAATAATCAATAACAACTATCAAAAACTTAACTTATCCTTTTCCAGCAAGTAGAGGGCCTGATAATGTCCATTCCCCATTGAGCGAAAGGCCATAGAGCTGAGAGATGGGATAAATTTTCTAGTGGCTTTTTAGGGACAATAACAAATTTTGGCACTTATCACAACAATTTACCAATTCTTTGGCATCTACATGCATGGTTGGCCAAAAATATCCTTGTCTCCTTGCTTTACATGCAAGAGACCGAGCACCGGAATGGTTTCCACATATTCTTTCATGAATATCCCGTAGAACATAATTACCATATTCAAGGGTAAGGCATTTGAGGATAGGTGTAAGAAAACCCTTTTTATAAAGTTGACCATCAATTATCGAGTATCTTGCTACTCGATATTGCACCTTTCATGCCTCTTTCTTATCTTGAGGGAGAACTCATGTTTGTATGTACTCTTTAATTGGATCCATCCATATTGGAGTTCGATCGATTGTGGAGACCACAACATCTTCAGATTTTAGTATACTTGGTTTCAGAATAAAAGCAATTGGAATTGATCTTAGTAAAGTTTCCTCCAAGGTAGAGGCTAATTGAGCAAGTGTATCTGCTTGTACATTATTCTCCCGGGGTATCTACTTGATCTCGTACCTTTTGAATTCTTGCAAAATTTTGATGACTCGAGTGAGGTATGCTATCATATTTAGGTCTCGAGTTACATAATTACAATTTACTCAGTTAACAACAAGTTGAGAATAGCTATGTATCAAGAGACTTTTAGCTCCTAAAGCTTTGCATAGCCTTAATCCAGTGAGAAGGACCTCATACTCAGCTTCATTATTGGTAACAAGAAAACTAAAATGTAAAGCACAACCAATCTCTGAGTTTCCAGGGGTAACAATAATAAACCCTGCTCCACCTCCCTATTTGTTAGAAGACCCATCAATAAAAAGTTTTCATTCTCCCAAATTATGGTGGTCTCTTCACTAGTTAATTTAGCGACAAAGTCGGCTAAAACTTGACCTTTAATTGACGTACGAGGCCTAAAGTGAATATCAAATTCACTTATCTCAACGACCCATTTCACTAATCTCTCAGATAAGGCTGGTTTTGACAACACTTGTCTTAAAGGTTAATCTGTCAACACTACTACAGTATGAGCTTGAACGTAAAGTCTCAACTTCCTAACTGACATAACCAAGGTAAGGACAAGTTTTTTTAGATTGGGATATCTCATTTCACAATCTATCATTGCATGACTGGTATAATAAATTGGTTTTTGGACTCCTTTTTCTTGTCAAACAATTACAGAACTTACAGTGTAGAGGGAAACTACAAGGTAAAGGTAAAGTTCTTCTCCTTCAATTGGCTTGAAAAACAGTGGAGTCATTCCTAAGTGAGACTTGAGTTGTTGAAAAGCCACTTCACATTCATCCGTCCATTTCATGTCTTTCCCCTTATTCAAGGCTTTAAAGAATGGAAGACACTTATCTATGGCACGAGAGACAAAGCGATTCAAGGCTGCTACTCGACCATTGAGCTTTTGTATCTCTTTCACATTTTTAGGTGATCTCATATTGATTAAAACTTGAATCTTTTCTAGGTTAACTTCAATTCCTCTCTGGCTAACAATAAAACTAAGAAATTTGCCTGAGGAGACACCAAAAGCATATTTAGCAGGGTTAAGCTTCATTTTGTATTGCCTAAGTACTTCAAAAGTTTTCCTTAGGTCTTCTATACGATCATCTGCCTTTGGGTTCTTGGTGAGCATATCATCAATATACACTTACATTGAGTGACTAATTTGTTCAACAAACATCTTGTTCACTAATCATTGATAGGTTGCTACTGCATTCTTCAAACCAAAGGGCATGACTTTGTAACAGTAGAGGCCTCGATCGGTTATAAAAATAGTCTTTTCTTTATCAGGCTCATACATCTTAATTTGATTGTATCTTGAGTAAGCATCCATAAAACTTAGTAGTTTGTGACTAGCTGTAGAGTCTACAAATTGATCAATTCGAGGAAGAGGGAAACTATCCTTAGGACATGTTCAGTTGAGATCTATGAAGTCCACACACATTCTCCATTTTCCATTGCCTTTTTTCACCATAACAACATTTGCAAGCCATTCTGGGTACTTAGCCTTTTTGATGAATCCAACTTTCAATAGCTTGTCTACCTCTTCATTTACTACAATACATCTTTCAGTATTCAAACTTCTCCTTTTTTGTCTAACTTCTTTAATCTTAGGGTCTACATTTAGTCAATGAGTTATGATTTTGGAGTCAATCCAAGGCATATCTTCACAACTCTAAGCAAAAAAAATAGCATATTTATTGAGAAATAAGGTGAACTCTTCCTTTAATTGACTTGAGAGTTGAGAGCCAATTTTGATCATCTTCTCATTATCTTCTTTAAGGGGTTCTTCTATCAACTCATCAACTAGAGAAGCACGCTTGTCTTCCTTAGTTGTTCTTGGATCTAGACTTGTTATCTGCATAGTCATTGTTCCTTTCTTGAAGGCATCTTCATAACATTCACAAGCTTGTCTTTGGTCACCTTTCACAACCCTTACCCTTTCATCAGTCGGGAACTTCATGGTAAGACTATATATTTGAGTAGTGGCACATAATAGGTAGAGGATAGGATGCCCAAGAATTGCATTGTAAGAGCTATGATGGTCTACCAAAGCAAAGTCAGTACCGAAACACTTTAGTTAGACTTTTCTCAATGTGACAAGCAATTCCATCATTCCTGCAAGTATGATGACTCCACCTTGTAAATCCTTTTAAAGGAACAATATAGGGTTAAAGCTTTGATCTATTCAAACCTATCCTCTCAAAGGCTGACAAGAATAATATATCAGCTACACTTCCATTGTCAATAAGGATTCTATGTAGACGCTTGTTTGCCACAGACAATGTGACAATTAGGGCATCAGCGTGAGGGTGATGAAGTTCTCTAACATCATCTTTAGAAGAAATGATGGGTATATCCCTCACTAGATCCTCAGATGAAACATGATCGGTGATATTAACGCTAACACCTATTGGCTAATGCCTAGCTTCACGGGAAAGGCTTCTTCTTGCATTATTCATATCTTTTGTTGCCTGGCCCCCCATATATGACATTTACATCGAACAAGTTTTGCTCGCTATCTACATTCTCTTTCTTTTTCCCTTTTGTCTTTTTATAAGATTCAGGTTGATCTTTCTTGTGATCAAAATTTTGGAGAGGGCGATTTTTCACAAACTCTTGAAGATAACCACGTCTTACTAGATCTTCAACTTGGTCCCTTAAGTCGAAACGCTCTGAAGTCTCATGACCAAAATCCTTATGAAAGTGATAATACTTTTTTGGATTCCTTCTCAAAGGGTGTCCTTTTGAGAAGTGGTGGTTGTCTCAACACTGAACAATCTTTTATTTGTGCAAAGATTTGGTCATACGATGCATTTAATTCTGTGTACTGAATAATGTGAGTTGCATGTTGTGATCGAGTTTTATTCTCTTCCCTGGCTCCCTTATTCGAAAATCCTGTTTATTTTGACTCGGACGATCAGGACGGTGATCATCTTTCCTTCTTTCCTTTCCACAGTCTTATTTTCCCTATCTTCCTTACTCTTGTTGTCACTCTTTAGCATTGGCATATTTCTCTGCCCTTGCAAGCAGCTCAGAATAAGTAAGTAGGGGGTTTCTTAGCAAAAGACCAAGAAAGTTTACTTGGTAGAAGACCTTCTATCATTCCTAAGAGAGCTACTCCATCATTTAACCTATCCACTTGAGTTATTTCAACGTTGTAGCATTTTATATAATCCTTTAGAGATTCCCACTCCTTTTGTTTAACAAATAGTAAGTATGTAACCAGTCATCCTCCTTACCTTGCACTGCTAAAGTGAAGAATAAATTCACGACTGAGTTTATAGAATAAAGAGATGGAATCAGAACGTAGATGCCTAAACCATGTCCTTGCTACACCATGAAGAGTGAGAGGAAATGCTCTACAAGGATTCCATCAGATGCTCCTTGTACTTCTATCAAAGAGTGATAATCCTCAATGTGCTCAAGGAGATCCTTTTGCCCTTCATACGGTTCAATCTGAAGTAGATGGAACCGTTCGGGGTATTGCACAAGCATGATGTCGTCAATAAAATGTGGTTCTATGAACTTAACCTGCTCCTCGAAGAGTTAGAATTGGAATTCGCCACATTCCTATCTGAATCATCAGAACCCTCTCTTCCATACATCCTACCCATGTTCATTCGATTAAATATTCTATTCATATTTGTAGTAAGCCTATTCACTTGGCGTTCAAGGTTGAAGATTCTATTTCTTCGCCCTCTACCACTATAATGATAACCACCACGAGGTTGATTGTAGAACTCTGGATCTGGGTGAAGGGGGGTTATTAGGCGTCGGCATGGAGATCTCACTCTCCAAATTCACCGTTGGTTACCTTTGCTGCCTAAAATGAATATCCTCTTCATGGATATAACTTTCATCATCAGCTTCAAGGTCAAAACTGTTATAGTCGTCAATATCCATCTTTGCTTTCTGAGTAGTGCTAAGACTTTGAATTTGATCCTTGTCATGTTTCCTACAGACGGTGCCAAACTTGTTGATGCAATTTTTTGCTCAACTTGATGATGTAGGATACCCTGTCTACGTGTCTAACTCCTAGCAATAGACAGTCCCTCCCTTTCCTATAAAATAAAATGTGGTTCAGAGGTCGCCAGATTATTTTCTAGTGTAAACCCTCCGACGATCAAGTCAATTATCGAAAAATATAGTTAGAGAGATAAGCTCTGAGTTTAGGGAGACAGAGTTTTCTTTAATGTTCTTTTTTTTTCTTCTTACCTTCACAGTAAAATTTGGTCTTTTATACTCGTTCATTGATTTGATATGGGTTATGCAATTTCTTTTGACAAATGTTGAAATGTAGACGCCACATGGCATACTCATGTCTTCATATAACTTTGCCACGTATATTTAGCGTTCGACTTCAATTGTTATCTCCCTCCTCTAAGCCTTTGTGCTACTAGGAGAAGAGTATGGTCGTTTCTGTCTCCCTCCGCTTGAGCTTTTGGCCTTGGGAGATAGCGATGTTTCACACTTAAGGAAACCACTCCCCTTTTTTTCTAAGTATCTATGCACATCTAAGTACAAATACTCTCCGGAAGTTCATAGGTTTCCAATTGAATGGAGCCTCTCCCTTTCTAATGAGTGTTTACAAGATCTCGGCAGGAAACGAAATTAAACTTCACAATTAAGGAAACCTCTCCCTTTTTTTGGAGTACTCACTTACTTTAGGTAATGTGGTCTCCTAGGAATTTATCTTGCAATTGTTATCTCCCTCTCCTCTCTATAGTTATTTTACTAATCTCCTTAAAAAATTAACTGTCTTCTTAAAAATGAAAGTTTTCACAAAACTACTTCATCATATATATAAACTATTAATTATTAGTTTTTGGTATAATATCTATATATAATGTTTCTTGAATATTTCAATATGTACATAACTTTATTAACACTTTATCTTATATTAAAATATTATAAAGATTATCATGAAATTTATTTTAACCTTGTCAAATTTTTTCAGTCATTTTAAAATATATATAACAAAGCCTAATTTTTCAACCCCGTAAAAATCATAACCACACACACACACACAAATATAGTAGGGTAATGATATTCCCCTCATATTTTCAACAACACCGCATTTATTAAAATATTTATAATTATAAGTTTATCAACATTCAGAAAATGTGATCATGGTCCATAGTCAACCACTATCTTTCTTTCTAATATCGTTTGTAAGGTAATATCGTTTTATTTCTGACACAGATGGTTTAGCTGACTATATCGAATTTCCAGGATGATTCATATACCATTTATCGAATTTCCAGGATGATAACTGTCATTGGATTTAACCCATACACGTTTGCCGAAACACCCCACCAACGTTTCAAATCAGATTTTTATATTTTTTTTACTTGGTGGTGTTTCCTTTATATCATCTAATCTATATTAAACTTCTTTTGGGATTGAAGCATCTAACCTTGACATTTGTAATCTTTTGTATGGTGATCGAGTAAGATGTTGGCATGGGATTTAATCAAACTTTTAAAACTATATATATTGCTTGTCGTCAATCCATACACCTTCGTGGAAACGTCCTATCAACATTTTAAATTGGATTAATCTGTCTATTTCAATATAATTATGACTTAGTGCTGTTTTCTGCCCTCTATTATATATATTTTTTAAAAATTACTGTTGAATGCCCTATATATATATATATATATATGCTAATTCTCATTATCCCCTCAAGATTTAAACTGACTACCTAAATTGTCCTTAATATTTGAAAAATACCTCTTATCTCCCTGCCTTCATTTTTCTTCCAATTTTACCTTTACATAACCTAATTTAAACCATTAAACTAAATTGAATCTGAACTATCCATATTAAACCATATTTGAACTGTCAAATTAAATCATTCTCTTAAAATTTAAATATATATAATAATTTATAATTTTGAAGTTTAAAATAATTTAAATTTAATATTAAAATTATGTATATAATTTATATTATTAACTAATTTTTATATAATAAGAATTATATGTAAAAAATAAATATATTTTTTAAAATTTTAAAAAAGTTTTTTAAAAATAATTATATTTATAATTAAATTTATATTGTAAGAATTTAAAATTAAATAACAATTATATGTAAAAATTAAATATATTTTTTAATAATTATAATTAAATAATAATTTTTAATAATTAACTTTCTTAATTATAATTTTAATTTGGAAATATTTTTTTTATAATTTCTAAAATTATAATTAAAAGTAATTATTAAAAAATATTTCAAAGTTGAAATTATTCATAACTTGATGAATAAAGTGTATTTAAAATAATTTATTAATTTAACTATATAGAATAATTATAATTATTAAATTTAAATTATTTCTAATAAATAAATTTAACTATGAACAATTTATTTTTAAAGTTTCAAAAAAAGTTCATAATTTTTACATATAATAATTATTATTATTTAATTTTTAATATCTTATAATGTCAATTTAATGTAAATATACTTATTTTTTTAAAAAATATTAAATTTCAAAAAATATATTTAACTTCTACATGTAACTGTTATTATTTAATAATTATTTAATAATATAAATTATACATACTTAATTTTAGTTATTAAATCTAAATTATTTTAAACTAAAAAATTATAAATTATCATATATATATATAAATTTTAAGAGAATGGTTCAATTTGGCGGTTCAAATATGGTTCAATGGAGATGGTTCAGATTGGGTTCGGTTTAGTAGTTTAAATTGGTTTATGTAAAGGTAAAATTAGAAGAAAAATAAAGGCAGGGGGATAAGAGGTATTTCTCAAACGTTAGAGAGAATTTGGGTAGTCAGCTTAAACCTTGAGGGGGGTAATGGAAATTTGCCCTATATATACATATAAGACCGATAAATAATGATATGAAAACAGAAGAAAGACAACAATGAGAATACGGATTAGAAAGCTAGTTTGACCATTATTACACTGACATCACTACTAGAAATATGACAATTATTAATACTAGACTCCTAATACTTGTGTCAAGAAAAATAAATATAATGCATGTTTTTAATATAATGATAAAAAAAATATCAATATTCTCGAATTGTGTTGGGGATCCCCACGAGCCCCAGCCTGGATTTGATTCTGTTTGACTTAAAAATTTAAAATAAGTTTTACAGTTTTAAGGATTTGAACTCAAGACTTGAAGTAAATTTGACACCTTACTTATCACTAGACCACAACTTATTGTTATGTAATGTGTGTAAATAAATATATTTCACTAGAATACATACTTAATTTAACTAGAATATTATTAGATGTTATTAAAATATTTAACTATTACACACACATATATATTAGAAAAAAATATTTAACAATTAGTAACAATTTTATTATAATAAAATATTAAATTTAGATTTATAAAATTACTTTAATTTTTTATTAACGTATATAAATAAAAAATAAATATATGTAGTAGTAAATTTTGATTTAATTTTTAATAAAATTAATAAAAGGTTAGAAAAAATATATTAAATTAATCTTAGCGTTTAATATTTTTTGCAAATAATATTTTGTTTGGTAAATAAAAAATAAAGTATGAAAGGAAAAATAAATGAATTGATTGATTATAAATTAATTATTTTTTATATCAATTTATCTTTAACAATTAGTTAAAAATTATTTTATTAAATTATTTTCTTTTATAAATATTTTAAGAAACAATAAATATATTTTAATATTATAATTTTTAAAATTTAATAAAATAAATTTGATTAGAAATATAATTAATTTTAAAATTTTCAAAAATTTTAATTAATTTTTACACACAATTGTTATTATTTAACAATAATTCAATAAATTAAATTATACATTTGAGGTCAAATTAAATTATACATGAAAAATACAATTATTAAATCTGAAATTTAAAATAAATTAAAAAATTTAAAAATTGATTGGATTGAAAAATTGTAAAAAATTGTGAAGTATTTAATTGACTAAATTAAAAAATATAAACTTTTTAAAAGGACATTAGTGACCAAAATAAAAAATATGAAACATTTCAATTATTTATCAAATAAAATAGATTCATATGTAATTAACCAAGTAGAACTTATAATTTTTTTCAGGGAAACGGGGCGGGCCAGGGAAAAAGCCCATCCTCATCACCAACCTGATTTTAAAACGGGGATGGATTCTCATAGCCATCCCTTACCCGGTCCTTGTTTTAACTTAAAAATTCGCCCCGATTCCCGGCCTAAATAGGGCGGGTCCCTACGGGCCCCTGACCTAATAGGAAAAATTACAATCCCTAATGTTTGGGGACCTAAGTGCAAGAGATTCAAAGGAAAAAATATAAGAAATTCAAGGAGCAGCATACAAGAATTTTAGGGACCAAAATGCAACCAAATGAGGACGAAAATACAGCAATATCAGAAAAAGACCAAACGTCAAAATAATCAAACATAAAGGGGTCTAATTAATACTCACCACAAAATACCTTTCTTGGCCAAATGAATGGTGCAACTGCGCCCTGCATTCTGCCCCAGGCAGAAAAGGTGGCGAATCGCGCCTGCTCTATGCTATAGTGACTATATTACATCATTTTGTGTTTAATGAAAATATACCTATACTTAGCAAATTTCAAGTCAATCTCTCTTATCCTAAAATTTTCGACAATCACTTGAAAACGTATCCCTTACCCTTACCCAAAATTTCTATTCAAAATACCATTCTTTATTAAATCGTAAAATTGTTGGTTTAATCATCACTACTAAGATTTGTAAGATTTTTTCTACCCTGATTTTGGTTACTCAAAATATTTATAGTTTTATAAAGAAATTAAGATAAAATTAATGTAGAATGTACTCTTTTATTTGTAGGATATGCTTCTTTCATTGATTTTAATTTTGAATTTTAGTTCATCTTTAATTATTTTGATTTTTATTATGTCCTAAATTATATATATTTGATTTAATATTTTGTAGCTTCGTGGGAATCAAGGAAAAAAATTAATAAATTGCTTGAAAAGCTTGTGAATCAAGTAAGTTATCTTGGCATTGTTTGTTTGTTTATTATTTTACCGTGATTGTGGTTGTGGTTGCGGTTGCAATTTTAGTTGTGGATGTGGATGTGGATGTGGTTGTAGTTATGGTTATGGTTATGGTTGTAGTTGTAATTCTGATTGAATTGGATATTGAATACACATTATTTATATTCTTTTATTTTATAGTAGACATATATTTTCATAGTATATTTCATATTATGCATATGCTATTGATTTCATATTAATGTATGTCATAAAAATAAACAGGTGGACAATTTAAGATGGATAAAAACTGGATATTGAGTGATAGATTATCAACAAAATATGAGAATGAGGTTCATGACTTCTTGACTTCTGCAATGGTAATTGCAGAAAATCGTAGGTCAATTAAATGTTCATGTAACTTATGTTGTAATATGGATTTTCATACATCTGAACAAATTAGATCACATTTGTTTGAAAAAGATTTTCTACCAACATATACTATTTGGAATAGACATGGAGAGATAGACCATAATTATGATTATTTAAATTCTCAAACACATTATGAAAGTCATCAATTTAGGTACAAGGATTCTAGTAATGTTTTTAATATAGTAGAAGATGCTTATATATACTAACGAAAAAAATCCTAAGCATATTAGGAAGATGCTTGAAGATGCTAAAAAACCATTGTTTTCAAGTTCTAAACATTTAAAACTATCTGGTTTAATGAGAATTTATAATATTAAAGGAAATTTTGGCTCGTCGAATAAAGATGTTTTCAACTTTATTGAATATTCTTGCAGATATGTTACTTGAAAATAACATTTTGCCTACATCAATTTACGAAGTCAAAAAAACCATGAAAGTGTTAAGTTTAGAATATGAGAAAATAGATGCATGTAGGAACAATTGTATTCTTTATAAGAAGGAGTATGCAAATCACATTGAATACCCTTTCTATAAACAAAGTAGGTGGGAAAAGCTAAAAAACAAACCAAAAAATAAATTATATGGGATTCCAGCTAAAACTTTGTGATATTTTCGCCTATCCCTATGATTAAGGGTATGTTTCAATCACCACATACTGTTGAAAACTTAATTTAGCTTACAAAAAAGAGAATAAAAGATGAAAAGCTTCATCATCCAGCAAATTCGCCAACGTAGCAATTACTCGATGACCAGTGGCTTGAGTTTGTACAAGATCCTAGGAACCTTAGACTAGCGCTTTCAATTGATGGGGTGAATCTATGTAGCATACAAAGCACTGTCTATAGTTGTTGGCCTGTTACAATGATAACCTATCATCTTCCTCTATGGCTTTGCATGAAAAGGAAATGTATAATGTTGTCAATGTTGATATTTGGCCCAAAATAGCCTGGTAATGTCTTAGATGTTTATCTTGCATCCTTAATTGAGGACCTTAAAATCTTATGGGAAAATAGGTGTAGATGTTTACAATGCATGAAAAAAAGAAACATTTAATATGCGGGCATTTTTGTTGTGGACAATAAGTGATTTTCCTGTGTATAACAACTTGTCTAGTTGTATTGCTAAGGGTTATTATGCTTGTCCAAAATGTGAAAAAAATACGAGGTTATGTTGGCTTAAATATAGTAGAAAAAATTGTTTTTATGGATTATCGTCGGTTCTTAGCACTTAATCATCCATATAGGAAATTGAAAAAAGTGTTTGATGGTAACCAAGAGTGGGATAACTCTCATGTTCTGTTGAAAGGTATGAAAATTTTAAAAATTGTTGAACAAATCGAAAACAACTTTGGGCTAAAAAAAGGTAAGAAACAAAGACATATTGATTATAATGAGCTGAAATTATTTTAAAAAAAAATCAATCTTCTTTGAGTTAGAGTATTGGCAACTTTTATTGGTACGACATCAGTTGGATGTAAAGTGTATTGAAAAAAATGTGTGATAGCATATATATCACTTTGCTTCATCAACTGGATAAGACAAAATATGAGATTAATGCTAGAAAAGACCTTAAAGAAATGGACATTAAGCCACAACTTGAACCTGATGAAAAACATAGAAAATACCTACCACCGACCCCTTATACTTTAATGCTTTGTCAAACCTTACTTAAAACCAAAGTGTCAGAAGGGTATTGCTCTAACTTTAGCAACATTGTGCTAATGGAAGATTGTCATCTTCAAGTTCTTAAGTCTCATGATTGTCATACTTTAATGCAACAATTATTGCCATTGGCAATTCAAAATTGCTTGCAAAAATGAATTAAAGTTGCCATAATGAGGATGTGTTTCTTCTTCAATATCTTGTGTAACAAAATAATTGATGTTAGAAGTCTAGATAGGTTGCAAAAGGATCTTGAGGTCATTTTGTGTATGTTCAAACAATTGTTTCCCCCAAAATTCTTGATATAGTGGTGCATTTGACATTCATCTTATTGGAGAAGTGAGGTTATATGGGTCTATTTACCTTGGATGGATGTATCCTTTTGAGTGATGCATGAAAGTATATAAAGGTTATGTTCGTAATATAATCGCCCTCAGGGATGCATTGCTGAGGAAAGCTCTAAACTTCTCTACCCAATATCTTTCGACCCATGATATTTATGATAAACATGACTTGCCAACTAATAGCCCCTTAAATGCTAGGAGTAGTGAATTTAGTCGACATTCAAACACTAGATCAAACATATCTTTGTATTTTAGGCAAACACATCGAAGATTGACCTATATATATTATAAATGCTCTTTTTACTTTATATTTGTCTTATTTAAATATCAACTAGTAATAAAAGGATTGTAAGAATAATCTAGATAAACTATTCGCATAGGGAACATAAGGAGCTTTTAAGATATATGAATCGAAGGCAATCAACCAATAAAGTATGGTTGGAAAATGAGCACAACAAAACCTTTGGTAGTTGGCTAAAGAATAAAGAAAGTATACTTAGTTCAGTCTTCAATTTAAAAAATTCAAATTCACATATATTTTCTATGAAAAATAACTTGGTTTGTTTTGTTTACTAAAATTATAATTTTAGGTTCAAAATGACCTTGAAAATGGTGTAGATGTTTCTGAAACAATAAGGTGCTTAGCGAACAAGCCTCAATCTTTGGTGACTAAATATGTAGTATATTTATAATAAAGTTGTTTTTAAATGCAAATGGGTTTAAACTAGAGCTGTTAAGATTGATGGGTTTGATTTTACAGTGGTTGACTTTAATAAAATTGGTCATAAATCAGACAGCTTTATTTTAGCATTACATGCAAAATAAATATTTTATGTTACGGATCAAATAGATAGTACTAAATATGTGGTATGTTCAATAGCCGAAAAGAGTTCATCAAAATAGGTATCATGATAAATGTGATATCATGTAGATTATGATGGAATTTGGGAAAATTTAGATCTACAATGATCTTAAAAAAGTTATTGTAAGTATTTTTTTTAATATTCCATCAATGTGCTTATTTGTATTTTATTCTTCAGTTATGGTCTATCAATAAATACTATGTTTTATTGTGTTTATTATATTTATGTTATATATTAATAGATAGCATTCATGATAGAAGTTAACATGCTTTAAATTATAGGTTTCACTAATTGAAAAGTTAGTCTTTTTATTAACAGATGGATGAAGACTTACAAGAAAACCAACAATGAAAAAGGCACTATAAAAATTAACAAATGATAAGAAGCTTATAGTAGAGTATAATGATTTTTGAGTTCCAATAAACTCTATAGCCAATGACTTAAGAAGTTATATTAGAGTTTTGGTGAGAGAATTCATGCCAATCATCTATAATGATTGGCAGGAGGGTTCCTATTACTCTGAAATAAAATTTGTGGACTCACATTCAGGTAATATGATAAATTTGTAATTTGCTACAATTACTAGTTTTTTACAAGTGACAAAATTTTAATGTTTAATTTATCAATTTTCAAAAAAAGTTTGAGATTGATGTGAAGAGTAAAACACAAGTCCTTCGCTCAATGGGAGTTTCTTTAAGAAATTTTAGATGGAACATTAGTAAATGATTTTATTCTACCTTTTAAGGACAATCGTAAGCAATTGAAATTGCCTCCTATTGATTATCCAAACATCACCAGGCATATTGGCAAGCATTTGTAAAGAAAGTTTTATCTAAAGAGTTTTAGGTAATGTAATTTATTTTTGGCTTACTTAAAGTTTACTGTTCATGATAATAGCTGAAGTTTGACTTGTTTTACTGGGTTAATTGTAGGAAATTAGTGAAAAGGCAAAGAAAAAACGTGCGAAGCACAAATATAACCATCATTTGAGAAGTTCAGGGTATGGTGGCATGATGGAGAAATTGGTAAGTTAGAGAAATTTAGTATCATGAAGTAAACTTTTCAAAGTTATTAATATATAATATACATTTTTCAGAAGGAGGAACTTGAAGTAACTTCTATTAATGAGATTGATAGATGTCAGGCTGGAAAAGAGCTCGACAAAATAAGAGTAGGAGGATATGATCCTGAAATCATGTCAATTATTGACAAAATTGTACGTACAAATAACTACACCTAATTTCATAGTAATGAACTTATTATATTATTTATGAATAATAATATTTGTTTATGTTTATTCTCAATAAGAGAAAAAAAGTCAAGTGAACCAAGGATCATTTGAATCAAATAGGACCTAATGATATTTTATCTAAAGCTTTAAACAAATTCCCAAATGGAAGTAGAATACAAAGAGTTGGCCAATTAGTCACTCATTGAATTTATTTTTGTTCTCCAAACTATTCAAGTATGATGAGGGAAAGGATGTTATTTGAGAAACAGTTAGCATTGATGTTAGCACAAATTGATTGACTAACAATAAGATTAAATTCGCAAATGAAGACTGAAGTTGGTGGCTTTAACATCCTACCAAAATCTGTAGAGATTAACCAACAACCACCAAAAGATGTGTGAAAAGGAAAAGTAAGTTAATAAGGATTTTTTTGGTCTATTCTTTATGTTATTAACTATTATATATACAAATTAACATATCTTCTAATTTGGTCTGATAGGTTGTTAAGGAGAAGCAACCACAAAAAAAAAATGTGGAGAACAAATTCGAGAAAAAAATTCATGTAACATGCTTGTGTTTGAGATAATGGTGAAGACTTGTTTACAAGAACCTATCAAATTCACACATGATGATTCAAAATTTGGTCATCTATGGCACATTTATTTGAGAGATAAGGATTATGAAGACATCATCAACATAATAGAGTTATCTACCTTTTGCATTGAAATTTGGATTGGGTAAGATATTTAAATTTTATTATACTATAGTGACACAATAATTGTTATTTTAATTAGTTTGTTTCATTAATTTTTTCTTGGGCATTTATAATTTGAGATGATGGTTGATGGATATGATTTCTCAATTCAATTTGTTACTCCTACGACAATTTCTACATGCAACAACAAATATGGAGATATAACGCGCAATGATCGATCGCATTACTTATATAAAAGGCTAGCACATTCGCAATTGAGCCAAATTACTTTAATGCCTTATAACCTAGGGTACTATTCCTTCCTTGTCTACCCATTGAACATTATTTTAATTATTATTATTTGTTTTAATATTTTATTGTGTTATTGTTTTGTAGCAACCATTGGGTGTTAATGACAAATGATCTGTTGACCTCAACTATATATTATCTTGATTCATTAGCTGGAAAACCGTGCGAGGACTTCTAGGAGATTTTCAAACAGTATAATTTATATACATTGCCTACTTAAATTGTTTGACTATATATATAATTGAGGATTATAATTCTTGACATGAATTTTATTGTTTTTTAGGGGGGATTAATTTAGTTTATTCAACCCAAAACTCTTGAAAAAAGGCCAACCTACAATGGATTGTAACAGAGATAAGTACCTATAACAATATAAAAAACATAGAGTTAGTATCATGGTCAATGTCTTTACTATATATTTATTTCTAGTGTCCCTTACAACTAGGTATTGTTGAATGTAGATATTTTGTTATGAAATCCATGCAAGACATTGCAAAGGATATTAACATTCTCAAGAATAATATAAGTTTTTCAATGCGATATTAATTTATGAATTTTATAATTGGAAATAAAGATTTTAATATGAGATTGTAAATATAGGTAATATTTTGTTTATTATTTTATAGTTTAAAGATATTGAACAATATATTGAAGATGATATCATCAAATTCGTGAAGAATTGGTTGAAATACCACTAAGGCAACCCAAAAGGGAGGGTGAATTGAGTTTTTAATAATTTTAACAAATTTAAAGCAACCCAACTCTAAACTCTAAGTAATTCAAATTTTTCCAAATTTAATACACAAAATTCAACACACAATAATAATCAATTCATAAATTATCACAATTCAAGTTCAAGTGTGTGTGAGAAAAGTGTACAATAATAACAAGCATAAAAATCAAGTGAATGAGAGAGTTAAGAAAGACAACACCGATTTTTACGTAGGTTCGGCAAAGTCTGGCCTACATCCACTGCCTCCAAGCCAACTCGCTTGAGGATTTCACTAATGTGCCTTAACCCAAGGCAAACACATACAACATCAAGTGGACTTTCAGGTACCACTTAAACCTTACACCAAGAGGACTTGATCGAGTGCCTCTTCAACCTCTACAACCAAGTGACTTAAGGGTGTCACTCAAACCGCACTCCAAGTGTGTTTACCTCACACTTAATCTCTCGTGAATTACAATGTAAATGATAGAAAATACTCTTAAAGAACAATACAATTAAAAGCTAGAGCATGTAATGAATTTTATGTTTGACTTGCAAATGAAAGCTCAAATATTTGTAATGCACTTGTAAAATATGTTTCCTAAGTTTTTCCAAATGTGCAAAAGTTGTTCCAAATGAGTTTAGGCTAGTATTTATAGTGAAATATCGAAAATTAGCTGTTACTAGCCGTTTGGGGTACCAAAATTTGATTTTTCAGTAGGTCGGTCGACCAAGTGCCTTAAAACTCATATGAGAAGCATTCTGCCTCGAGTCGGTTAATCAAGTTGGAAAGGTCGGTCGACCGGGTAACCTTTGGGAGGCATTCTGCCTCAAGTTGGTCGACCAAGTTGGAAGGGTCAGCCGACCGATACTATTCATATGAAAAATACTATTCATAGACACTATTCACAAGTTTGTAAACTTTGTATTTTAGGTCCACTTTCAAGTTTCAAAAGCTTACATTTTGGTCCCCAAAAACTTATGGCCATTATTATATACTCAATATGTTCACATCAAAATCATATAACCATATTAGATTTTAAAAAGCATTGAACATGTATTTTGATAAAAGGATTTTGAGCTTTTAAGTGCAAATTAATATTTAATTTCAAAGACACATTACAAAGTAAAAATCACCTAATATTTGTGTCTTCAATTCTTCAAAAACTTGTCTTCAAATTACTCTTGGGAATTCCAATTTCGCTCTTATGAATGCTTTCATTTTGGATGTATCTTCACAATTGCATTCCAATTCTTCATGCTAAAAATATCACAATAAATATTACAAAAAGAATTTGGTTAGTTAAGAACATCAATGTTTGTTATCATTAAAACAATGAGTTATGAGCCTTAAGGCTAACAATCTCCACCTTTTTTATGATGACAAACTGTTGATTATTAAATGAAAAATAACTCATAATTTGAACAAACATTTTACATCCAAAATTCATGCTCCCCCCCCTCAATCATAGCATAAGAGCATCTAATAGGCATTTCATCTCTAGAAAATGACAATCAATTTCTTAAAAACATATTTTAAAGGTGTTTAGAAGAATTTTCAAAATAAAAGCTCCCCCTAAAATTTTGAGCAAATGCAATCAAAAGATGGAAGAATATAAGATTAACCTCATAAATGAATGCAAAAAGGTACATATCATATAAATGAAAGTCAAAAAGTTATGTCTAGATCAAAAAGTACATATCATGTCATGTTCATGAAAGTCAAAAAGGATAAGTGTATTGTATATCATATAAATGTCAATCATAACAAATGCATCCTTAATGAATAAAAACAAATCATCAAAACAATGAATGCATATTCAAAAAGAAAAAGGGAGTTCAACTTTTAAAAGTTTTCCATAACGTAATATAAGCAAATGAAATGAATGCTAGAATGACATTTCTCTGGAATCATATCTTTGATGGTTTATGTTCTTAAGCTTGATTCTATTGGTTTTCAAATAATTCATCCTCTATTGAAGCACCTCTACTGTTTTCCTTGATGAACTTCCCTATAATACTTAAATATACAACTTGTTCTTTCAAAAGCTCACAAGGGTAAAGATAGATTTTTGAGGATTTTGATTTTGTACCCAAATGAAAAACACAAATGTGGGAAAAGTGTTTTTGAGATGATTTGAGAGAGAGAAGAAGTTGAAAACAAAATAGGCAATTTCAGTTTACCAAAATAGATAGCAATATAGGGGCAGAATGTATGCAAATTTCGGTCCATCAAATCTTCATGTCTGGTTGCCTTGTTTTTGTTTTGTTTTCTGACCAGTCATCATTCATGGAGTCATATCTCTATATAGACATATTCAAATATACTTCCGTAAACATCTATTAACTCCTGACATATGGTATTTCTATACATATATAGCTTGCACCATTTCACACAACCTATGTTGCCCAGAAAAATTCAAACTCCTAGACTACTACATGTTCCAAATAGTTATGACTTATGTGGCTTAATTCTAGCATATAAGTTGTAATGATGTCTAAATTTGGTTATATAAACTTATTCAGAAACTATACATCTGTATCTTTCCATCAATCTATTATTGTTGCATAAGACATTAGAAATCAGTCCCAAAATGTCTTGCAAGTTGACTATCAGATTCTCAAAATATGAATGCAGACATTTTGACTTCCTAATCTTAAACCATCCATTCTTGATTCTAGATAATTGATATTTGGCTTAAATGAAATTGAAATAATAATCATAAAATGATCAAATTTCATTTCAAATCCATTTTGACATAAAGAGTGAATGCATGAGTTGAGTGGAAATCTAATGCATGTCAAGCAACTCAAACAAGCATCATGCATATATCAAGCGTAAAAAGAAAGGAGCAATGTTTTGCACAAAAGAATTAGACCATGTGTATTTCAAGTAAAATCTACTTATCAACTCAAACTGCAACACATATCTTGAAAGCTTGGCTAAATTTGGACATCAAATAATCTAAATAATAAGCCAAGAATTTCTTCCCAAAGGAAGCATATTTCATCCAATCATACTTATAAACACAAACCACAAATATGCTTTAAAGATTTAAGCTAAGAATTGTGCATTGAGCAACGAAAAGATAGGTTAAGAATTTGAACCAATATTGCTCATTCACATTCTTCTCCTTGCATTTTATCTAAGCATATGTTGTTCCATTAGGTGTTCTCGCTACCACAAATTCTTATCAAGAAACCACCTATTATTCCTTAATTTTGGTACCTACAAGAGATTATCAAGTTGTGCACTTTGGTACCCAAATCATTTTGGGTCCTTCAATATTAGTTTTGGTTCCCTTTGGAACCCAAATCTTTCTAACTCCAAAATACATATTTTTCCTAATGGGGCATGCATAGCTCATGTGACCAATGCCATTACAATAGTTACATGCAATATTAGAATCATTAAAGGATGTAGCCTTCACAAATTAATTTTTCAAATATTTTTGTTTAATATGAGGGCTATATCCAATACCTCCTTTGTCAAAAACGCATCTTTAAGAGCCAAGCAACTTTTCAAAATTCTTTTGACTATTTGTGAATTTTAAAATAATCTCATTTAATTCAATGGTCTTTTTCTTAAGCATCTCATTTTCTTTTGATAAAATATGAAATTTTGAGCTCTCATGATTTTGTGAAGCACAAAGCTTTTGTTTTAGAAAATCAATTTCTTTTTTCATGGACATTTCTAGCTTCATCAAAACCATTGACTTTCTTTTGTAAATACTCAATTTGATTTTTCAAGAATTCATTATCATTTTGCAAATTTTCATTTTCATTTTTCAAAGCAATTTGTTCGCTTTTCAAATTAGCATTGTCATTTTCAAAAATACTTTTCTCCTCTTTCAAGGATTCAATCCCAATACTAAGTTTATCAATTTTCTTTTTGAAGATGCGATTTTTGGAAATCAATTTTTCAAAATTTTCATACAATTCTTTGTATGCATTTGACAATTCATCATATGAAAATGAAGGATCGGTATCACTTACCTCATCCTCTCCAAGTGCCATGAAGCATATGTTGGTGTCTTTATTTTTGCTCTCATCATCTTCATGCTTGACTTTATAGTGCATGAGAGGTTGGTGATGACCATCAAATGAGTCCATATCCTCTTTGGTTTGGTTAGTACCTTCATAAAATTCTTGTAAGGCCAACCAAATATCATGAGCAGGAATTGAATATAGAAACTATATTTACACATTTCTATTTAATGTGTAAGATAAAATATTAAGGCTCTAGCATTTAAAGATGCATTTTTCCTATCTATGTCATTCTATTCATTTATGAATTTGGGAATGAATTTATTATCAACAACAACATCCCAAATTTCATAATCTATTGATTGTAAGAATATACTCATCCTAATTTTCCAATATGCATAATCACTATCATAAAAAAATGGAGGTCTAGTGATGCATTGTCCCTCAATGTATCCTAAGGTTGCCATGGATCACTCTAAGACGATTAAGTCCTATTCAAGAGCACCTTGCTCTGATACTAATTGAAATACCACTAAGGCAACCCAAGAGGGGGGATGAATTGGGTTTTCATTAATTTCAACAAATTTAAAGCAACCCGACTCTAAACTCTAAGTAATTCAAATTCTTCTCAAGTTCAATACACAAAATTCAATATACAACAATAATCAATTAATAAATTATCACAATTCAAGTTCAAGTGTGTGTGAGAAAAATGTACAATAATAACAAGCATAAAAATCAAGTGAATGAGAGAGTTAAGAAAGACAACATGGAATTTTATGTGGTTTGACAAACTCCGACCTACGTCCACGCCTCCAAACCAACTCGCTTAAAGATTCCACTAATATGCCTTCAACCCAAGGCAAACACATACAATACCAAGTGGACTTCTGGGTGCCACTTAAACCTTACACCAAGAGGACTTGATCGGGTGCCTCTTCAACCTCTACAACCAAGTAACTTAAGGGTGTCACTCAAACCACACTCCAAGTGTGTTTACCTCACACTTAATCTCTCGTGAATTACAATGTAAATGATAGAAAATACTCTTCAAAGAATGATACAATTAAAAGCTAGAGTGTGTAATGAATTTGATGTTTGACTTGCAAATGAAAGCTCAAATATTTGTTATGCACTTGTAAAATAAGTTTCCTAAGTTTTCAAATGTGCAAAAGTTGTTCCAAATGAATTTAGGCTAGTATTTATAGTGAAAGATGAAAAACTAGTCGTTACTAGCCATTAGGGATACCAAAATTTGATTTTCCAGAAAGTCAATTGACCAAGTTAGGCTTGTCGGTCGACCAAGTACCTTAAAACTCATGTGGGAGACATTCTGCCTCAAGTCGGTCGATCGAGTTAGAAGAGTCGGTTGATCGGGTAGCTTTAGGAGGCATTCTGCCTCAAGTTGGTCGACCAAGTTGGAATGGTCGGTTGATCGACACTGTTCACATAAAAAAATAATATTCACGGGTGCTATTTACAAGTTTGAAAACTTTGCATTTTGGTCCCCAAAAATTAGGGGTGACAATTCGTGTTGTGTTTGAATAGTAATCGTGTCAATAACATTCAATTCGAACACGACCCATTTATTAATCGTGTCATAAGTTCTTAACACGAACACGATTCGTTTAATAAATGAGTAACACGACACGACCCATCAACCCGTTTATTAATCGTGTAATCGTGTCAAATTGCCCCGTTTATTAATCGGGTTGACCCATTTACTCGTTTAATTTAAAATAAAAAATATTATATTTATGGAGAATTGAACCCAAGACCTTAATTTCATATCATTTTAACCACTAAGCTACAATACATTTTTGTTTAAATTATGAATACATTATTTATTTATGGATTTTAAAATTTTTCTTTTATATTATAATGTTAAATTATTTTAGATATAATTATTTTAAATTATGAATGTTAAATTATTACAAGTAGTTAGAATAAAATTACTTAATCAAAAGTAATTTCAAATTAAAAATTACTAAAATTAAAAAATTATATAATACATTTGTTTCTTTTCATTCTTTTTTTTAATTTTTACAATAAAATCAATTAAGAAAATAAAAAAAATTCTCGTAAAAATTATTTATGAACACAATGTTTGTCTGATTATAAATAAGATTTTTTTGTAAATTTTTATAATCTAAAAATAAATTATTCATTTTATTCTTAAAAAATATAAATAATTATGGTCATAATAAAAAGTGATTATCTATTTTTATATTTTTTTGTATTATTGTTTATAAAAGTTTAAATGAATATTATTTCTATTTTTTTCATTAAGATTTATTTTTATTAGATAATTTTATTGTCATTATTGTTTTAAGTTTTGGAATCACTATTTATTTAATCATCCATCTAATGTATATAGTATATAACATATTGTATGTACAATGAATTTACTTCAATAAACATTACAATTTAATAAATTATTTTAACAATCTAATACATTATTTTGTTTAATTTAATAAATTACTTTAATAGCATCAATGTTATGTTACATTAACGTAATAAATTCATAATTAATAATTTTTTATTGAAAATAAAATTGTTATGGTACTTTAATAGAATAATTAACTATCATTAATTTGATATTAACATTAATAAGTACAATGTGAAATTTATCACATTTCCGTATTTTATATTAAAACTAAATTTAAATATAAATTTAACAAAATAATAACAACTATAACATATTAAATAGTTATTAATTTTCATATTCTTATGAATGAAATAATCATACTAATATTATTAATTAATAAGTGTTATAAATTAAATTTGAAAGTTTTAGAAAAATATATGTCAATTAACTAGTAAATCATGTCTATTATCATTTATCAATTCCCAAAATATGAATTATTTACCAACGGACTCAAATTACGATAGATATGCAAATATTTAAATTTTATCATAATAAACTTAATCTATAATAAGGTTTTTATCATAAACTAATTAAGATTATGTCAACATTTTATCAAATTAAAGAGTATTAATATAATTTTTATTTCACTTTTTTCTTAAAATTATTAGCCTCCAATTATAAATTAATAAAAAAGAGTAACTATATTATACATATTGAGTAATATGCCTTAACTATATGTTGATACACTTTAATTTGAAAATTAAATAAGCATTAGATAATTAAATTTGGAAAGTTTTGAGAAAATTACATGCCACTATTGAATCATAATGACAAAGGATAAATCGTTTTGCATTAAACTCAAATTACAATAAATATAGAAATATCTAAATTATACTCAGCTTAATTTATAATGATTTTTTGGTGATATAAATTATATATACAAAATTAAGATTATATCACATATAAATTATTTGTTATGAAATATTCAGTTAGAAAAATTTTAATGTTGTTGTATTTACCATTAACTATTAATTTTTAACATTAAGTTAAAAATAAATACATTTAAAACTATTAAGAATAATTTAACATTATAATACAAAAGGGCATAAAATATTGTAATATATAAGTATGAGTGCACTCATAATTCAAATAAAAAAGAAGCAGTAGTTTGATGGATAAGAAAGCCATATTGTGATCTTAAAAACTTGGGTTCGAATCTTGGTGGTAACAATTTTTTTTAAAACTAAGTAACGTAACCGTATCATTAAACGGGTTGGCGGGTTGACACGACCTGGTTACGGGTTGGCGGGTTGACACGACTTGGTTACACGATTAATAATCATGTCATTAAATGGGTTACGGGTTGACACGACTTGGTTACACCGATTACTCGATAATATTGTGTCATTAAACTGGTTTACAGGTTGAGGGGATTAATCGTGTCATTAAACGGGTTAGCGGGTTGACACGATCCGATTACCCAAATAATATTTGTGTCATTAAACGAGTTGGCGGGTTGAAGGGGTTAAACACAAACACGACCCGATTATTAAATGGTTGACACGAACCCGACACGATTATTAATCGTGTCGACTTACCTCAACCCAAACCCAAAATTTTCATGTTAGATTCGTGTCGTGTTCGCGGGTTGGGTCCAAAATTGCCACCCCTACCAAAAACATATGGCTATTTTCATATACTCAATATGTTCACATCAAAATCATATATATATATATTTTAAAAAGCATTGAATATGTATTTTGATAAAAGGATTTTGAGCTTTTAAGTCCAAATTAATAATCAATTTCAAAGATACATTACAAGTTAAAAATCACCTAATATTTGTGTCTTCAATTCTTCAAAAAAAACTTGTTTCAAATTACTCTTGGGAATTTCAATTTTGCTCTTCATGAATGCTTTCATTTTGGATGTATCTTCATAATTGCATTCCAATTCTTCATGTAAAAATATCACAATAAATACTACAAGAAAAATTTGGTTAGTTAAGAACATCAATGTTTGTTATCATCAAAATAATGAGTTATGAGCCTTAAGGCTAACATAGGCTTTATATGCAACGACACTAATCACTAGCCACTCAAAAATATATGTATTATTAATTATTCTAGAAAAGTATCATTAACATATAAAATCATTTTAATACCATTAAACATGTAAAATTAAAATCATAATTTTATATACAATAGTGTCAACAATGTATTGATACTATAGTAACAATAGTATTTTGATATAAAGTCTCAATAAGATCTTGATATTTTTGTGTCAACAAATTATTGATGCAAAATTCTCAATCAATATAGCGACACAAAAGTATTAATAATTTTATGATAATTTGGTGTTAATAATAATTGATATTAAATTTAGTGTCAGCATTTACTAACTATGGCATTCTTGATACTTTGTATTAGTATCAGTAAAATATATCACTGATACTAATTTACTGTAAAAAATAACCATATTTTTAGTAGTGCATCATAATAAAATTTTATGAAAAAAATGTTGTTTTTCTTGTTAAATGTGAAAATTTTAATGGAAGTTGAATATGATTATGGTCTAATAGAAAAAAAATCCCTCTTTTTTTTCCTTAAAAAAGATTGTTCTTAAAAGGAAAATTGAATTTATTTGTATTTATGCGAGTAAAGTAGTTATAATATAATTAAAAGACGTGTAGAGAATATTTTAAATGATTTCGAAATTATATTTATGTGTAATTAATACACTTTACTTGATATATATGTGAGGTTAAACTTTGACTATTCGGTATAGATCAATTCACTGGTTTATAAACGGTACAAAAGTTTGTGGACAAAATAAAGACTCTTAATTCTAAACTATACAAATAGAGTTAGAACAGATGTAAGATAGGATGTCTCATTATATTATCTATTTTTAGGGATTCTTATATCTCATATTAATTTTGAGCAACCTACTTAACTATAGCATCTAGTTCACCTGTCACTCGTTTTTATTAGAAATTAAAAGATGCAAGTTATAGACAAAAAAAGAAATAGATGTAAAATATAATAAAAATAACATTTTGCAATAGGCATAAAAGATTATTTTTGTGTTGATTTAATTGATTCTATCAATTTCTATTACAATTTTTATTAGAGTTAAAATTATTAATATTTAAAATATATGTAATAAGAAATTCAAAAGCTGCAAACTATGTAACTTTTACTCGCATTAGAAAGTTGATAGAGATTAAGCCAAAATTCATATTACGAGACCAAATATACATATTAAAAATATGTAATTTCACTACTATGTCATCTTGAGTTTAAAGGGGACGAATAATAATATTAATAATATTCGGCCTCGCAAATCCAAGATGATATTGTATTGATTTGCCAGATTAGTATCATTGACATTATGCTTAACGCCTTCTTAATTGTGCAATGATTTCTTTTCCTATTTAGAATATACATAATTAGCATATATTTTGCATTTATTAGAGCTTATATATTTACAATTTTGTCTGTCTTGTAAGCTTATATAAAGGCTAGACTTATACTCTATTATTCATTCAGAAATACAACGATACATTCTTTCATCAAACTAAAAATAAACCTACTATAAATTAAAAATTAATAATACTTTTTATTTTTTTATATTTATTCAATATTTAAGTTGTCAACAAAAGTTAAATTTGTTACATAATCTTTCTTGAATATTTCATTACGTGCAAAACTCTATTAACATTTTATCTTATACTAAAATATTATAAAAGGTTATCATGAAATTTATTTTTTACCTTGTCAAATTTTTTCAGTCATTTTAAAATATATATAACAAAGCCTAATTTTTCAACCCCATAAAAATCATAATCACACACACACACACAAATATAATAGGGTAATGATATTCTCCTAATATTTTCAACAACACCGCATTTATTAAAATTTTATTTAATGAATAAATAGATTTTGAATAAATTGTCATCTATATAAATTTAGGAAGTGTAGATAGGCTTGGTAATTTGGGTTAGATGATGGTAATTTCCAAAGCAATGCAAGAAACCCAACCCCATTTTCTCTTAAGTAACGCACATAAATTGGGTTCTGATGCAAATAAGGATGCACACAAGAGCAAATATCCAATTCAGCTACCTAGTGGTCCCATTACAAGAGCAAGAATGAAGAAATTCAAGGATGCATTGAATGGGATGATTCAAGGCTTGTGGGATGATCTTGCAACAATTCAAGAGTGCACGAAAGAGTTAATATCAAGCTTGGACTTGAAGACAACAATCAGAACATGCTAACTTTGACACAAGTACAAGAAGGCAAAACTTGAAGATTGAAGCTTCTATGAGATTCGAATTCTCAAATCTGTACAAGACCATATTCGAATGATATTTCAAGGCTAAAGAAGCATGCAATTCGAATGGGATCTTCATCAAGATGCAAAATTCGGATTCAATTTGCCATTTGGGCTAACTTTGCTACTTAAGCCTTATTATCTATCTTAGTTTTATTTATAAACACATGTTATTTAATTTGTTGTGTATTTGGGCTAGTTTATGCTAGTCATTAAGCCCAAATTCAATTTATCTTAATTTAAGTTAGAATAAGTTTAGTTTTGTGGCCAAACACTCTTATTAGGGATCACTTATTCTTGTATCCTTATATATTTGGTGCATGTACTCAAAATAAGGGGCAGATTATGTTTTGAATGGAAGTTAAAATTAAGAGTGTTTTCTCTTGTTTTGATTCTTGCTTGAATCAAGATTTTTACAATCAAAGCTAATTACTTTGAGGGTATTTTATTCCAAGGTTCTATTTCGCAAGTTGAAATTGAGTCGCGAACTTGGTTAAATCTGATTTAGCTTTCCAAGGAGTTGCTTCCATGCGTAAAGATATTGGGTCTCAAGTTTAATATGCTAGGGTTCGTATCAGTTTGGTATCAGAGCTTCGGCTCTAAATCAGGTTATATCGTTTTCTCTATTTTTCTATTTCGTTTCTTTTAATTCTCGTGTCTATTTCTTTCGATTATATTTTGTTTTCGTTCCGTGTCAAATATATATAAAAAAAAAGTGTATTCTTTCATTTTGCAGCAAATCGAATTTGGGTTGCATCAAAACTCCAATTTGGTTGATTTACAAAATCCTTGTCTATTTGTTTCGTTTTGTTTCTTTCTATTACTCTTTTTTTTTTCCATGGAAATCCTAGGTGTTTGGAGGTCAAAAGAATTAAAAACAAAAAGAGAAAGGAAGAAGAAGAGAAAGCAAAGCACTTGGCCAAGAAAAAGAAGGAAACTTGGCAAATTAAGGCTGTGTTGGGTATACTAGTTCAATCCAATTTCTAGATTGGAAAAGACCCAAAAAAAAAAAAAAAAAAGAAAACCAGATTGCTTCAAGGAGTTTGACCAAATCAGGCCTACATTCCAAAACAAGCTAGGATTAACTTCCTAATCTTTTCATAATTTTTGCTTGACTTTCTTATTCCTATACTGATTCTTTTTCTTTCCTTTTCTCAGTATTTTCCCTTCTTCAGTTCTGAAATTTATTTCCTAGTTATCCCTTTTAATTTGTTGCCTATCTAAATTCGTTTAGGGTAGTTATTTTGCTTTTGAATATTTTATTTCCATATTAGAGTTTTTTCTAATTTCATTTTCTATTCTAGGCATTTAGGTCCTCTTTAATTTTAATTTTACCTTGGTTTTATTTTACTTTTCATTGTAATTTAGTAAGTTTGTATAAAATTTTGATTTTTACAACTAATCTTAATAAGAGAATTAGTGCGAAAAAAGGCTTAGTGTGAGTTCATCTAGAGAAAATCCATAAATAAATATGAAACTACGAGCGAACTTGAGCAATAATATTACTTGAGTGAAACACGTGAGGGAGCGAAGTGAGAAATTATTCTTTTGCTTTACTAACCTTGTCTTGCAGTGTAATACAAGATGAGTGAACAAGCAAGAAATCCACAAGGTGAGATAGATCGATTCCAAGCCTTAACCGAGATGTTGCAAGCAATGGATAGAAAATATGGTGAGATGCTTGATAGAATGGAGAGACTGGAGGTTTCGGTCACAATGGGATAGCCACCTATTGCTCCTAATCCAACCATGCAACCTAGGTGAGTCCCACGAAGAGTTCAAGTAGGTGATGATTTTGATGATAGTGAATCACTTCATGACACTAGAGAGGAAGAGGAGGTGAGACCAAGGGTAAGAAACAACCACAATAACAGCAATAATGGGGTCAAACTGAAAATTCCATCATTTCATGGAAGAATGGATCCCGAGGCATATTTGGATTAGGAAAAGAAGACTGAATTAGTGTTTGATTGCAACGACTACACTGAATCCAAGAAGTTGAAGCTTGCTGTGGCTGTTTTTGAATATTATGCTATTACTTGGTGAGATGATACCAAGCAAAAGCGAAGACGAAATAGGGAGAGGCCCATTGAAGAGTGGAGAGATCTGAAATCCATTATGCGAAGGAGATTTGTACCAAGCTACTACTATAGAGAATTGTACAATCGACTTCAAAATCTCACTCAAGGGTCCAAGAGTGTTGAGGAATATTACAAGGAGATGGAAGTAGCTATGATACGAGCAAATGTAGAGGAAGATAATGAAGCTATAATGGCAAGATTCCTCAATGGTTTGAACAAGGAAATTTCTAATGTGGTTGAATTGCAGCCATATATGGAGCTAGAAGACTTGCTTCACCTCGCTTTGAAGGTTGAAAAGCAACTGAAAAAGAGAGGTACAAATCGTTCTTTCTCCTATACTTCTTCGTTCAAATCAAATTGGAGGAAATATGACAAGGCTTCATCATCCAAGCCTAAAACCGATTCTAAATAGGCTTCGAAAACATCCAACTCAAGCAAGGACAAGGGTAAACTTGACTCTACTATTAACACCAGAAATATTAAATGTTTTAAGTGTCAAGGTGTAGGATATTACAAGCGAGATTGCCCAAATCAAAGAAACATATTCTTGCTTGATGGTGAGTACTATTCAGCTAGTGAAGAAGAGAATGGAGAAGAGATGATGCCAACACTTGAAGATGTCAGTGACAAGGAAGTGGATGAGCAACTTACTATGGCTGAAAGTGGTAAGGCTCTTGTAAGCAAGAAGAGTTTTGAATATGCAAGTCCAACAGGAAGAATGTGACCAAAGAGAGAATCTCTTCCATACTAGGTGCCTTGTAAAGGATAGGGTTTGTGATGTGATAATTGATGGTGGTAGTGTAACTAATGTTGCTAGTACTACTCTTGTAGAAAAGTTGGGGTTACCTACTTTAAAACATCCATATGCTTACAAGTTGAAGTGGCTTAATGATTGCGGGGAAAATTAGGGTGACAAAGTAAGCTCTTGTTGCCTTCAAAATAGGCAAGTATAGAGATGAGTTGTTATTTGATGTGGTACCTATGCATGCTGGTCATCTTTTGTTAGGACGACCTTAGGCAATTTGATAGAAGGGTGTTGCATAATGGTTACACAAATCACTACACTTTTGAGAAGGATGGGAAGAAAATTACTCTTGTACCACTTTCACCTAAAGAAGTTTATGAGGGTGAGCTTAGAAGAATGCACAGTGAGAGAGAACACAAGAGTGAGGAAAAAAGAGTGAGTGAAGATGTAACAAAAGAAAATGAGATTTCAAAGGGAAAGAGTGGCAAAAACAATGAGAAAAAAAGAAAGTGAGTTCGAATGAAGAAGGGGCAGAATTCGAATAAGGGAAAAGGAGTGGAGGAAAAAGCAACAAGTGAGTGTAAAAAGAAACAAGTGAGTTTTTAATGCAAAAAGGAGTGAAATTAAAGAGGCTTGGTTTTCAAACAAATATATACTTGTACTTATGTACAAGGAACTTTATTTCAACACTAATGACCTTAATGCTTCTTTGCCTAGTGTTTTTGTTTCTCTTTTACAGGCTTATGGAGATGTTTTTTCCAAAAGAGATACCCAATGGGTTGCCACCCATTAGGGGTATTGAGCATCAAATCGATTTCATTCCTGGAGCTTCAATTCCAAATAGACCAGCTTATAGGAGTAATCCCGAGGAGACAAAGGAGCTTCAAAGGCAAGTTGAGGAGTTGTTAACCAAGGGGCATGTTAGAGAAAGTATGAGCCCGATGTGTTGTTCCTGTTTTATTGGTACATAAGAAAGACGGTTCTTGGCATATGTGTGTTGAATTGTCGTGCAATTAATAACATCACAGTAAAGTATCGTCATCCTATTCCTAGGTTAGATGATATGCTTGATGAATTGCATGGTTCTATTATCTTTAGCAAAATTGATTTGAAAAGTGGATATCATCAAATTCGCATGAGAGAGGGTGATGAGTGGAAAACTGCATTTAAAACGAAATATGGCTTATATGAATGGTTGGTTATGCCTTTTGGCTTAACTAATGCACCTAATACTTTCAGGAGACTTATGAACCATGTTTTGAAAGATTGAATTGGAAAATTTGTTGTCGTATACTTTGATGATATCCTTGTGTATTCCAAAAATTCGGACTGAACATTTAGAACATTTGAGGGCTGTACTTGATATTTTGAGAAAAGAAAAGTTATATGCTAACCTTAAAAAGTGTTCTTTTTGTTTAGATCGAATTGTGTTTTTAGGTTTCGTGGTAAGTGCTCAAGGTGTTGAGGTTGATGAAGAGAAAATAAGTGCTTATAAAAAATTGGCCTACTCCTAAATCGGTAAGTGAGGTAAGAAGCTTTCATGGATTAGCTAGTTTTTATAGACGGTTTGTAAAAGATTTCAGCACCATTGCGGCACCTCTCACAGAGGTAATTAAAAAGAGTTGTATTTTTAAGTGGGATAAAGAACAAGCGAATGCATTTAATTTATTGAAAGATAAGCTTTGTAAGGCACCTATTCTTGCTTTGCCTAACTTTGCTAATACTTTTGAAATTGAGTGTGATGCATCAAGATTAGGTATTGGGGCTGTTCTTATGCAAGAAAAGAGGCCAATCGCCTACTTTAGTGAAAAGCTCCATGGCGCATCATTGAATTATCCTACTTATGATAAAGAGCTCTATGCTTTGGTTAGAGCTTTGGAAAATTGGCAGCATTACCTATGGCCCAAGGAATTTGTTATTCATACTGATCATCAATCTTTGAAGTTCATACGAGGGCAAGGTAAGTTGAACAGAAGACATGCCAAATGGGTCGAATTTATTGAGACTTTTCCTTAATGTGATTAAATACAAACAAGGTAAGGACAATGTTGTGGCCGATGCACTTTCAAGAAGGTATACTTTACTTAATGCTTTAGATGCGAGAATGCTTGGATTTGAACATATTAAATCTCTTTATGATGATGATTCTGACTTTTCTAGCATTTTTAAAGCATGTGAGAAAGTTCCATATGGTAAGTTCTATAGAATGCATGGGTTTTTGTTTAAGGAGAATAAATTATGCATACCTATTTGTTCTATGAGAGAGTTCCTTGTAAAAGAGTCTTATGGGGGTGGTTTAATGGGGCATTTTGGCATGACAAAAACTTTAGATACTTTAAATGAGCACTTATATTGGCCTAAAATGAGAAAAGATGTGCAAAGAGTTTGTGATAGATGTGTTGCAGTGCAAATGAGCTAAATCTAAAGTTTTGAATCAAGGTTTGTATACTCCTTTAC
Organism: Melia azedarach; assembly: GCA_028052125.1. NCBI lineage: Eukaryota > Viridiplantae > Streptophyta > Magnoliopsida > Sapindales > Meliaceae > Melia > Melia azedarach. Next base: position 5,287,761 of record CM051406.1, read on the forward strand.
CTGTTTCTAGTGAACCTTGGACTAACATTTCTATGGATTTTGTTTTGGGTTTACCTAGATCAAAAAGGGGGAAAGATTCTATTTTTGTGGTGGTCGACAGGTTTTCAAAGATGTCACATTTTATACCTTGTAATAAAACAGTTGATGCCACTAACATTGCAAATCTGCTCTTTAAGGAAGTAGTACGTTTGCATGACATTCCAAAAACTATTATTAGTGATAGGGATGTAAAGTTTCTAAGTCATTTTTGGAAAGTTTTGTGGGGTAAATTGGGTACTAAATTGTTATTTTCTACTACTTGTCATCCACAAACTGATGGTCAAACAGAAGTTGTGAATAGGACTTTAGGAACTTTGTTGCGTGCTATTGTCCAAAAGAATTTGAAGAATTGGGAAGAGTGCATTCCATTTGTTGAATTCGCATATAGTAGAGTTGTGCATTCTACTACTGGCTTTTCACCTTTGTGATGAAAGATCTAGCTTGGATGGGAAGAAGAAGGCAGATTTGGTGAAAAAGCTACATGAAGATGTGCGCAAGAACATTGAGAAGAAGAATCAACGAATTGCAAGCCAAGTAAACAAAGGAAGAAGGCGAGTTGTATTCTAACCTAGTGATTGGGTTTGGGTACATATGCGAAAGGAAAGGTTTCCAACTCAAAGAAATTGGATCTTCCGGGTGAGTATACTGTGAGTGCAACTTTTAATGTGGCTGATCTTTCTCCTTTTCATGTAGATGGTGAAGATTCGTGGACGAATCATCTTGAGGAGGGAGAGGAATGATGCAAATAAGGATGCACACAAGAGCAAATATCCAATTCAGCTACCTAGTGGTCCCATTACAAGAGCAAGAATGAAGAAATTCAAGGATGCATTGAATGGGATGATTCAAGGCTTGTGGGATGATCTTGCAACAATTCAAGAGTGCACGGAAGAGTCAAATATCAAGCTTGGACTTCAAGACAACAATCAAAACTTGGTAACTTTGACACAAGTATAAGAAGGCAAAACTTGAAGATTGAAGCTTCTATGAGATTCGAATTCTCAAATCTGTACAAGGCCATATTCGAATGATGTTTCAAGGCTAAAGAAGCATGCAATTCGAATGGGATCTTCATCAAGATGCAAAATTCGGATTCCATTTGCCATTTGGGCTAACTTTGCTACTTAAGCCCATTATCTATCTTAGTTTTATTTATAAACACATATTATTTAATTTGTTGTGTATTTGGGACTGTTTATGTTAATCATTAAGCCCAAATTCAATTTATCTTAATTTAAGTTAGAATAAGTTTAGTTTTGTGGCCAAACACTCTTATTAGGATCACTTATTCTTGTATCCTTATATATTTGGCCATGTACTCAAAATAGGGGGAGATTACGTTTTGAATGAAAGTTAAAATTAAGAGTGTTTTCTCTTGTTTTGATTCTTGCTTGAATCAAGATTCTTACAATCAAAGCTAATTACTTTGAGAGTATTTTATTTCAAGGTTCTATTTCGCAAGTTGAAATTGAGTCGCGGACTTGGTTAAATCTGATTTAGCTTTCCTAATGAGTTGCTTCCATGCGTAAAGATATTGGGTCTCAAGTTTAATATGCTAAGGGGTTCGTATCAGGTTCGTAAAAAAAGAACCATAAAAGAACCAAGCAGAACCTAGGCTCAACAAGTTTTTTTTGCATTTCATTTTATAAATTTAAGTCAAAAGTAATATATATATATATATATATATATATATATATATTATTTAAAAGGGAGGCACTACAATGAAACCCAAATGAGGCCAAGAACCCAATCGCTGTCCCAATGTTCGCTATATTAGGCTTGATGGTCTCATTTTTTTTTGCTTATGGACTTTAAATCCTTTTCTAAATTAGAATATAGTTTTTGACAATTCATATATATAAAAGGGCGGAGTATAAAAGATACAATTAGAAAGGGTTAAAAAGAAAATTAGTAAATCTTTTTATTAGTTTTTTTAGTTTCTTATAAAAAAAATTAGTTGATAAATTTATGCGAAGAAAACACTTAAAAACATGTTTTGGTATTAAATGGGGATAATTTATAAAGTTATTGTAAATTTTAAGATTTCAATGGGTTTTTAATAAGTTGATGACTTATCACACCAAATAAATATGAAGAAAAGGAATGCAAATATTGTAAATATTATTAATTGAGGATAGGGTTACTTATTGTTATTACATAGGGATAATATACAAAATACTGTAATTTTTAAGATTTCAATGGTTTTTTTAATAGGTTGATGACTATATTACATAAAATACTATATTACATAAAATAAGAGGAGATCCCATACTTAAAGACAAAGTTATAAGAGTTACTATTAAAAAATAAGTGACCAGAAATTTGATATTTATAAATAAAATTTTAAAAGATAATTTTAGTGACTCGGTTTAATATTTTTAATATTTAAAAAATGTGAAATTATATTTGATATAATATATGAAAATAATGAAAACAAGAAAATTTATTTAGTTGAAATCTTTTAAAAATAATTTTATATTAAAATTATATGGATAATAACAAATATATTAATTGCTTCAAACCATACAAACATACATACATATACATATATATATTAGATTTTACACGCCCTAGAGTCGCCCTACTCCACGACAAAGGCCAAATATCAGGCTATCTAACTTTTTGGGGCCGGATTATAATCTTAAATGTATTTATATAAAATAGATAGTAGACACGTCTGTTTTTTAGTAAAAGTCCTTTTAATCTTTATAATTTAATTAAATATTTTCATAAGTTCTAATAATTTTGAAAATATTTTTAAAATTCTTAATTTTATATAAAATATCTATTATATTATTATACATAATATTTATTAAAAATAACTAATAAAATCTCTAAAATTTGATAAATATACTAATAAATAAATAGAAATATTATTTAATAATATATTAACAAAATAATTTTATTGTAATTTATTGTAAAAAATTAAATAATAACAAATTACATATTTATAATTACTAAAAATTAAATACACATAAAATATAAAAATATTAATTTATTAATTTATTAATAAAATATAAATATATAAATCTATTTATTTTACAGTATTATAAATATTTTTTATTATATTGTAATTTATATAAAACACATATATTTAAAATATAAATAAAATAACAAAACTAATATAACAATAAATAAAACTATAATATGTTAATAATTATTTTATTTATTTATTAATATATATTACATAAATTTCATATTTTTTATCAAAATTTAAAAATTTATTAATTTTTAATAAATAATATTGATAAGAGTATAATATATATTTTATATAAAATTAAGATTTTTAAGAGTATTTTTAAAATTATTAGAATTTATGAAGATATTTAGTCAAATTTTAGTTATTAAAAGAAATTTTATCCTTTTTTTTAATTCTAATAGAGTAATTTATCATTAATTTAAAAATAAAAAATTCTTACGTCGATTCTATTAAATATATTAAAAAATCAAACATTATTATTATGCAGTCACCACTAGTATTATAATCTATTATTGTGATTGACATATTGATTTACTATATGAATGATTTTAGATATACAAGCCTCAGTGAAAAAGGTATAATTAATACATAGGAGTACCGAAGACTTTTGATTAATGAAAATATTATTCTATATAAACTACTCAAAATTTAGTGGATTTGACTTGAATATATTATATAGTTAGGTCAAAAACATTATTAACTATAATACATTAATACTTGATCTCTCCTATTCATTTTGTTCTCTTTATTCTGTAAGATTTTGGATATTAATGCTATCCTCTTTATTCTCATTCATCTTGGCTTAATTATGAATTCTGTAACCCAAATCATTATATAAAGCGTCTATCCCTGCAGGATATATTATCGGTCTCGATCGCTACTAATCAGAACTACGGATATCTGAACATTAGCTTTCAATACGTACCCACATATCAGAGAATGAACTTACTGGAATTTCTAATTGTAATAACTAACTTTGTCCAATAATGTCTAACTAAATTATTGATACATAAGGGAAATTTATTGAAAAGGATACGTTAATATGAATTAGCTAAGAGTACAACTAATGTCTAATCATTTTTCTTCTTCCACACAGATGAAAGTGGTGGGATACTTTGTTGATGGTAAAAGAAATTACCAGGATCCACTATAGCTTTCACATGAACCAACCTATTGAAATTGTTTTTGAAATACTTTTTGCCCCAAATACTTGCTTGTTTGAAGCTTGTAAAGCCTTTGTTGTTTGACCCGATGTCAAGATCCCTATAATTGACATATGCCTCTCGAGGATTTTTGGAAACATAGGGAGTCATGTAACTGTATAACCTTCTGATCCAGTCGATTGTGCCTTTGAGATGCCCCATCTTCTCCCCAACCCACACCGTACACAATTTTGAATAAGTTACCAGCTCTATGTGGGAAAGGAAGTTCGGTCTCTGGAACCTCACTCATTTTCCCACCATAAGGAATAAACGCTATAAAAGCATTATGTCCCTCATTTTCGTAAAACTTATGATATATTTCCCGGAAAGCATTTTCAGGAATAGGCTCCTTCACATAGTCAGATTTTATTTTGAAGAAACCTTTGGTGCTAGAATTTCGGCTAAGCAATGCATCCAAGGAGTCTCCAGTTTGAAATCCAGCATAGTGGACGACTGATTCAATCCAGCTCATTTCAGTGCAGTCTTCTTTGGTCAAACCAAGCTCAAGAAAGCTTTCTTGCATCAATGGAAGCAGCCTATCTATTCCACCAAGAAACAGCGAGCTGAATACAACTATTATTGTTGTGTTTCCTTTTATACTTGAGTTCCCAATCCTAAGTAAGAGAACGTTCGAGAAATAAATCATCAGGAAGCTTACTGGCAATACACTGCCATTCGTGAATGATCTTCGTTGCATTTTGTTCTGGGGTTCGTACGACTGTGAATGTAGTTACAGTTGATGGAACAGTAACTAGTTTTAGTTTCCATGCAACGACGACACCGAAGTTACCTCCTCCGCCTCCACGAATGGCCCAGAATAGATCCTCTCCCATTGATTTTCTATCCAGAAGCCTGCCTTTAACATTGATTATTTGTGCATCAACAATGTTATCAGCGGCAAGGCCGAATTTGCGCAACATGAGACCATACCCTCCACCGCTAAAATGTCCGCCAATGCCAACAGTAGGACAAGCTCCGGCTGGAAAGGCAAGAGTTCTACTTTTTTCAGTAATTCTATAATAAAGTTGGCCAAGGGTGGCACCAGACTAAACCTATGCCGTTTCCTTTTCAGCATCAACAGTGACTAAATAAAGATTAATCAAATCAACGATGACAAAGGGAACATGAGAGACATAAGATAGACCCTCAAAGTCATGACCCCCACTTCGAATCCTAATTTCCAGGCCATGCTTTTGGAGCATTTAATGGTTGCCTGAACGTGGGATACGTTCAGTGGTGTGACGATAACTTGAGGTTTCGGGGTGTTGGGTGTCAAGAATCTAAAGTTTTGAATAGAAGACTTCAAGACGGATGAATATGAAGAATTGTTTAGGGGTGTAAATAACTTTAGAGATGGAGGAGTTCTTAGAGTGAAGAAAAAGGCATTGAAGAAATTCCACATGAAGAGCGTCGGCTGAAGATGCATGAGCGTCAGGTTGCATGCACATCAGCTGAAGTAACCCTATAATGGAAAGATAATAGAAGAACAAAAACTAATGGTAGGACTAAAGAGTGAGAAGACTTTATTTTTGCTGTTAAGAAAACTAGTTCTTGATATCTTAAATTAATTAAAATAATACAATAGCTAGCCTTTATATAGGCAAAGAAAAGAAAACCTAGTAAAGAAAGGGAAAGAAATCCTACAAAAGAAAGAAAAAGAATTCAAAAGAAATAAGGAAACTATAAAACATATTATTGTTTTAACAGCCCCCCTTAAACTCAAGATGGCGGAGTAGAGGTGATTTTGAGTTTGGACACTAAATCACAAAAACGACCTCGATGATGACTTTTGGTGAACAGGTCTGCTGGTTGATCCAAAGAAGAGATTAAGAGAAGAATAATAGTGCCTTGAGTGATATGCTGACGAATGAAATGGCAGTCCACTTCAATATATTTTGTGTGCTCATGGAAGACATTATTGTGAGCAATCTGAATAGCACTACTATTATCACAGGCAAGAGGAGTGGGACCTGGAGTGAGGAACACCCATATCACTGAGAAGCCAATGAAGCCAAGTAATTTCTTGAGTAGTATTAGCAAGAGCACGGTATTCAGCCTCTGTGCTAGATCGTACAATAACAGTCTGCTTCTTACAGCGTCAAGAAATAAGAGAATCTCTAAGGAAAACACAAAAATCGGTGGTAGAGTGTCGATCAGTAGGATCACTAGCCCAGTTTGCATCTGAAAAGGCACTTAACTCTAGAGATGAATGAGCAAAGAAATGAAGTCCATGAAATAGAGTGCCCTCGATGTAACGAAGGATGTGAAGAACAGCGGCGTAGTGAGGAGAGCGAGGAGCAGACATGTATTGACTCACAATATGAACAGCATGAGAGATGTCAGGTTGAGTAACCGTAAGGTAAACCAAACTACCAACCAACTGGTGATAAAGAGTGGCATCCTTAAGTGGAACCTCGTCAAGGGGTGTGAGTTTGGCATTTGGCTCTAACGGAGTAGATGTGACTTTACTATCAATTTCGAGTAAGAAGATCTAAGGCATATTTTGCCTGAGAAAGATAATAGCTATTAGTTTCAAATAGTACCTCCAAACCAAGGAAGTAATTAAGTTGACCAAGATCTTTCATCTCAAAGTGTTTCTGAAGTTAGGTCTTTAGTGCAGATATCCCATCAATATCATCACTGGTAATGATAATATCATCGACATAAAATAAAAGAAGAATACAACCGTGATCTGTGTTGCGAATAAAGAGAGCTGTATCATAAGAGCTAGAACGAAATCCAAGTTACTGAATGATAGTGCTAAATTTGGCAAACCATGCTCGAGGAGCCTGCTTGAGACTATACAAGGCACGACGTAGTTTGCAGACTTTGTGTGATAGATGAGCATATCCTAGAGGAGGTTTCATATAAACATCTTCAGTGAGATCACCATTAAGGAAAGGCATTTTTTACATCCATTTGAGATAGTGTCCTATCGGTGTATTGCTACCACTAGCTAAAAGGCTTAGGACAGATGTCATACGAGCAACTGGGGCAAAGGTCTCTTCATAGGTCAACTCCATACTCTTGATTGAATCCCTTAGCAACCAGTCTGGCTTTATACTGTTCAATAGAGCCATCAGCTTTAGTCTTGATTTTGTAAACCCATTTACAGCTAATAGCAGATTTTTGAGAGGGGATATCAACTAAGTCCCATGTATGTGATTTTTCAAGAGCTTGTAGTTCTTCTGCCATTGCTTGCTGCCAAACAGGATTAGAACTGGCCTGGGAATAGGATTGAGGCTCATACAAGGAAAGAGTAGTAGAAAAGCAATGATAATCTCGAAGGCGAATGGAGAGTTCTCTTACCCGATTGGATTGTCGAGGGATAGGAGGAAGATTGGAGGAAGTAGATGGGGGAACAGTTGAGGTGTCTGCTGTGGACCCTAGAAGGCAAAGTTGTCAGCTCAGGAGCAGGCAGGAGTTCAATGGACATATCTGCTGAGGACTCATCAGAATTACCTGGATCAGTGTTATTAGGAAATAGTTCTATAGACTCTTGAGTAAAGAATGGAGTAAGGTTAGATTCAGAACTGAATTTGGACATAGAGGAGAACAGTTTATGTTCCCAAAAGACCACATGTCTAGAAATACGAAAGCCTGATTAGACACAAGATCCCAACATCGATAACCTTTGTGTTCAATCCCATATCCTAGAAAATAACATAAGCGAGCTCAAGGTTCTAATTTGGTATGCTCATGAGGTTGGAGAAGAACAAAGCAAGCACAACCAAATACTTTAAGAAGACTATAGTTAGGAGGAGTCCCATATAATTGCTCATAGGGAGATTGATTATCAATGACTAGGGAAGGAAGGCGGATTGATAATGTAAGTAGCTGTGAGAGCAGCTTCTCCCCAAAAGTGTTCTGGGCAGGAGGCAGCAATGAGAAGTGCACTGAACAGTTTCAAGAATATGTCTATATTTTCGTTCAGCTCGACCATTTTGTTGAGAATTACTAGGACAAGAGCGATGACAAAGGTTTCCATTGGTTTGCAAGAGGTCTAAAATCTTCATAATCCCTATATTCCATAGTATTATTAGTGCGAAAAAATTTTAATGGGACATGAAAATTGTGTTTTGATCATTTTACCAAAATCATGATAGATTTTGGATAATTCTGATATATGCTTTATAAGATATATCCAGGTATAACGAGAATAATCATCAATAAAAATAACAAAATACTTAGAACCTCCCATAGTAAGCATTAGGGGAAGGACCCTAAATATCAGAATGGATGAGATCAAATGGAGCTTTAGATATCGAGTTGTTGTTATTAAAAGGTAAAGCATTATTTTTAGCTAACTGACAAGAGACACAATCTATTTGATCATGGGATACGCTACCAAGAATACCGCTAGAAATTAGTGAACGAAGACGACCAATTGACAGATGTCCTAGTCGGGAGTGCCAAAGGCTAAAGGAAGAGATAGGAGTTGTAGAGGCAATAGCTAAGGGAATAGTTGGATGTGTGGATGGTAGATGAAGACTAATGAGCTCAAACAAACGTCCAACTTTACGATCTATCCCAAGCGTCTGACCAGTCCTCGGATCCTGCACACGACAACCAAAAGCAGTGAAAAGGACATGAAGACCAAGATCACATAATTGACCAACAGATAAAAGATTGAGAGTGAGACGGGGAATTAGGAGAGTGTCAGGTAAAAAGAGATTAGACAAAGTAATTTGTCCTAAGTGACTGACATGCATAGTAGATCCATTCACAGTTTGAATGGCAGGAAACTGTTGGACAAGAGATTTGGAAGAGAAAAAGAGTAGAGTCGGCAGTCATATGATTATAACATGCAGAATAAAAAAACCAAGAAGATTTACCTGAGGGAACTAAGGAAGCTGTAATTTGAGGTTTACCAGAAGCTGAAATGAGAGGATTACCTGATTTTTGCAAAAGTTGTTGAAGAAGTGATGCAATATCAGGTGGTGGTAAGGGATGGAGAGGTAGAACAGTCATTTGGACCATTAGTAACAACAGCAGACAGTGATGAAGGATGTTTTTGTCTTCCTTTATTTGGACAATCTCGTGCAAAATGTTGAGGACCAACCTTGCGACAAACTTTGCGTCTCCTGACAGGACAATTGAGAACCCAATGACCAGGTTTATGACAATAGTTACAACTTACTATAGAAGTAGGTTGAGAAACTGAAGTTGTAGCTAGAGCAGTATCAGTGAGAGATGGAAGAGGAGCAAGACGAGTTTCTTCAGAGACAAGCATATTAATAGCTTCATCAAGAGTAGGTAAAGGTTTGTGATGGAGAAGGGAAGCTCTAATAGGTTCAAATGTATCTTGTAAGGCCATAAGAAACATCATTAACCGTTGCTAGGTCTCTATAAGTGGCAAATTTGGTTGCATCCTCAGAGGTTGTCCATTTAGGTTCTGAAAGTGAAAGTTGGTCCCATAGAAATTACATCTGTGAATGAAAGTCCAAGATAGACTTGGCCGGTTTCCTGACACATTTGATAAAGTTTACACAGAATCTGATATTGGTGTGACAGATTAGTGGCAGTATACTGATGAGCAAGAAAATCCCATAATGCTTTGGCTGTTTCAAATCTCCCAAACTGTAGATGGATTAAAAGGGATAGAAGTATTGCGGAACCATATAATAATTTGATGATTTTTGCTATCCCATTCTTCCAAACAGTCAGCGAATATTTCATCAGTATCATCATCAACCTTGACAGGTTCTGTAATGTGACCAGTAATATACCACCAAAGACGACGCCCTTTGAGGAAGCTAGATATTGCTTGTGCCCACAAAACATAATTATGTCCATTCACTTAGATGTGAATAGGATGAGAAACATCAGATCTATCCATAGTTTGAAGACCACCACTACTAGTCGTCGAAAAACAGTAAAGATGGCTTACAGGAAGACTCACTGAGCACTTCTGAATCAAATGGTGATGGCAGAGAGGTGGAACACACCGGTGATAGGCCGGAGAAAGAGTTAACAACGGCGGGTTTGACCAAACTTTGATCAAGTTTGACCCAACTTTGACCGATGGGATAGATGGCCGCAACACTAGATCGGAGACCACAAGAAGGATGGCCGGATGATTCTGAGTCGGACTGTGGCGGCGGTGAGGTAAGATGTGCCGGTGACCGGCCGAAGCAAGTGTTGACGACGGTGGCTTTGACTCAGCTTTGACTCAGCTTTGACCGTCGAGATAGGTGGCCGTAAACGAAGATCGGAGACCACGAGAAGGATGGCCGGACGATTATGAGTCGAACGGTGGTGGCGGTGTCGCTTAACTCCTCGGCGATCGAGCGGATCGAGGTACGACAGAATTAGCCTGGGGGTTCCTTTATGGCGGCGAATGGCGGTGCGTGTGGAGATATGCGGACCACAAAAGGGTTGGCCGACGTTTTCTGAAGCTATGGGGACCGGCGGTGCATCAAACGACGGACGGAAAATGGCGGCGCATGTGTCACATGCGCGGCTATGATAAGCAGCACGTGAGATATACACGCAGTTGTGATAGGTGGCCTTACGTGCTCTTTTGGCAGCGTCGGGAACAGAATTCCGAAGATATGACCAGAAGGAAAAAGACCGAGATTGATTCTAAGCCAATTTTGGTTGTGGTACCATGTTAAGAAAACTAGTTCTTGATATCTTGAATTAATTAAAATAATACAATAGCTAGCCTTTATATAGGCAAAGAAAAGAAAACCTAGTAAAGAAAGGGAAAGAAATCCTACAGAAGAAAGAAAAAGAATTCAAAAGAAATAAGGAAACTATAAAACATATTATTGTTTTAACATTTGCTTCTGTTTTTGTACATAAGAAAGAATAAAGGCCCCCTCATTTATATTAATGGGAGAGTATATCTCGTTCAACATTTAGGAAATGTGAACATTTTCGTTGGTCAAGCATATCTTCTTGTTCTTTCTTTTCTTTTATAATTGAGATCTCAAAAATATACCTGAGAGTGAAGCATCTAGGCTGTGAGATTTTGTAATTCAATATGGTTTAACTTTTGACATCGATGGTTTAGTTGACTACGTCGAGTTTCCTCGATGATTCATATTTAATATTATATTATATTTGATAACTCAGAAGTCATTGCCATGGGATTTAACATCTGACACGTATAACTTTTAAAATTATATTGCTTTTTGTCAATCCATACACCTTTGCTAAAACATCACTATACGAACTTTTCAAACCAGATTTCTCTATTTTAATATGTATAATTATAACTTGTGACTATTGAAGGCCCTCCAATTATATATTAATTTATAATTTGTATGCATTTGTTTTCAATTATAATTAGAATTGGCAAAAAAATATTGCCCGGTTCGATCTGAATGAGCTTGATTTTTAGAGTTGACTTAAATTTAATTTTAATTATAGATCGAGTAAGGGTCGAAGTTTTTGCATCATAACCCAGATCGAACTGAGTGTAAGTCTAAGTCAATTTTGAGTCGACGGGATTTCGAATAAATTAAAATTGGGTCAGATCAACTCGCCCCGTAAAAAAAAATTTAAAACTTTTAAAGTTTAATTTTTTGACCTAGTCCAAAATTATTAAACCCGAATCCGAACCAGGTTAAATTCATAAAAAAATAAACTACCCAACCTGAATCAGAATTTTTATCAAGCCTAATTATAATAGCAAGGAGAGATTAATATATGCATTCTTATTCTTATTTGTTAGTTATACATTATTTTTATTCTTGCTCACATGTATTAATTTGACAAAATTAACAATTATTTATTGTAAAACAGAAAACAAAAAAAAATGAAATTAATCATATTATGATTTTTTATACAAAAATTAGTTGATTATGATAGATTTAATGAAAGATTTTTATTGTGGTTCTTGCAAAATCTTATGCAATAATTCAGTTAATAAATCTTAACACGGATTTTTTTTTTCTTTTAAGAAATCTTAAGAAAAACTTTGGGGTAAAATATTATTAAAAGAGAAGAGGTTACAGGGTTGATATTTTCTCTAATTCTTGTAATCTTGACAAGATAATGACTCTTAATTCGTTTTGAACTGCCTTTTTTTAACTCGATGCATTTTTTATTAATATCTGGTTTGCTTGTTCTGATTTAGATTGAATAATTTAGATTTAGTTTAAAAAAATATATATTTGATCTTTTCATGTGTTGCCTTCTCAAACTTAGTTTTAGCCACTTACTTGTGCTTGGCTTTGTGCTTATGTCAGTGGTTAGGACAAGAAGGAAAATTGTCTACATTTGATCTTTAAAGTTATGCTTTTAATAAGAAAATCTAATGAGATGAATTTCTATAATGTTGATTAAGAAAGAGTATATTTATAGTGAAGTTTCCAAGAAAAGGAAGGAATAGACACTTTGTTAATATAGGAATACAGATAAAGGGTTGTAGCTTACGTAGCAAGTTCTGATTGGATACACTGTGCTGTTAATGTGACCCATTTATCATATTTGCTACAAGTCTATCTCAACATCAAATTGGCAACAACGTCGCTCGATTCTGGCTATTCAAAATTGAGGAGTTATACCCAATACTTCTCTAAAAGTCTCCGAGCCCAAGAAATGTATTTTTAAAAATTTTGATGGCTTTTACGATGGACTAACAGTAGTACAGAATACTAAAACGAGGCTTTAATATGAGTTAGCGTGTGAAACCGAGTTAAGTCTATCAAATAGTGATCAAGATACAGCATATGACAAAAGAATAAATAATAATGATTAAAGAGCCAGTCTGATTGTTATATTAGGTTGGACTAAAACTGAGATTTTGAAGAAAAATGAATTTCCTTGTGTTATGGGAAAAAATATAACTAGACACGTGGCTAAAAGTAAGCTCACGAAAGTTCGAATCAGCTTATTACGAGGTAGTCCACCTCACACCCACCTCAAGGCAAGATGTGGTACAAGCCTTGTTTATTGCGTGATGTGAACAAAGATGCGCAATCATGCATACAAGAGAGGAAACTCTCACGAGAGCTCGGAGGAACTCAAGAGCAACATTCACATAATCCATTAAGCTGTTCAAGTGAGTTGAACTATAAGAGATGGACTGAATATATGACAAAAATTCAAGTGAACTATAAGAAGAAGAAAACAATCGCCCTGCGTTACTAATTCCTTATGCCATAGAGAGAATTTGAGCTTTTGAAGATTCCTTATTCTATATGGAATAAGTTTCCTTATTTGTTTAGGATTATTATTTAAGTTTCCTTATTAGATTAAGATTGTTATTAAAGTTTCCTTATTGGATTAGGATTGTTATTTAGGTTCCCTTATAGGATTAGGATTATAGTCTTATTTTCCAACTTAAGTTAGGATTTCTATTCTTTCTTAATTTTAGACACCCTTTTTATTTAAGATTATGATGTTTACATGACTATATAAAGGCTATAAGTATGTAAAATGAATTTCATCATATCATTAATAATATTGAGATATTTCAGCAAGCTTTGCTTTCTTGTGTTCTTGGTAGAATACAATATCTTGACTTATCATGGGAGTGATCAACCTTTGTGGCGTCTTCAAGATTGGAATTTTAGGGACTTAGTTTCCTTAGGTTCTAATTTGATCCTCTACAACTTGTTTTCTAGTTTCTTGGGTGTGCATAACAACTGATTCAAGGGTTCCTAGGGCAGGTCGTCTAGTGGGTTCTTATCATTGCGGCTAGGTAAGATTCATTGTGAGCTGGGCTCCCCACTAAGTATCGCCAACGTATTTGCCATTTGAGCGGTTAAGTAAGACCCACTGTGAGCTGGGCTCCCCGTTAAGTATCACCACCGCATTCGCTATTTGAGCGATTAAGTAAGACCCACTGTGAGCTGGACTCCCCGCCGAGTATTGTCAACGTATTCGTCATTTGAGTGGTTAGGTAATACCCACTATGAGCTGGGCTCCTCGTTGAGTATCGCCAACAAGTTCTCTATTTGCTGATATTGCCTTACGCGACCATATACCTTGACACGGATATGGATGCCCACGTGACCATATACCGTGGCGCATGTGGAAACTCCCATGTGACTATATACCGTAGCACATGTAAAAAAGCATGGTTATATACCGTAACACGTATAAATAGACGAAAAAAATAACTTCAATTCTCTATTATGCCTTAGAACGGCTAGATCCGCCTCCAATAAACAAAAGCTTCGCTCTCCTAAGCAAAATAGGTAGAATACCCAGCTGCCTAAGCAGGTGGGATGCCCAGCTATCCAAGCACCTAGGTACGTAGAAGCCCACCTCATTGCGCTCTAAAAGAATCCTTAAAGTGGCCCAACACACAAGAAAATATCTTGTGGGGACCACTTCAAAGGCAGGAGACAACACCTAGTCTTGGCATTAGCCAGGCTGGTACTGTGCAGATCCTGCCTGACACTGTATAAACAGTGCGCAGAGCCTAGGTAGAGGATCATGTGCCAGCTGGGCAAGTGAGGTTATGCCACTTGTCCACCAAGGTACAGAGCAACCTCTTTGGCTAATAGAGGGTTGACACGTGTCCAATGAGCTTAGGTAAGGGAAAGCTCACCAACCATAACTTGCCACATGGCATTTGAGCTGGGCCACAAAGAACCAATGAGATAAAGACATGTGAAAAGGTAAAAACCTTAATACCAGGGCAAAATAGGTCATCCAATGAGGTATGAACACTCCTTTGTTTCATATAAAAATGTATTTTTCTTATTTGAGAAGACAAGTCATTTAACCACAAGATTCCTAGGACATAAGCTCTCTTCCCAAGGAGGATTCCCTCTTTTCTTCTCCTATGACCATGTATACAGCCTCCATAGCTAGAAACTCTATGAACACCCATAGAAACCTATAAAAAACTCCATTGTTCGTCTCCTTGAATCTCTGTCTACCTGATTCGTGACCTTGAGAAGATCTTCTTTTGTGCTTCTTCCTCATCACCTTGGCATACATTTGATTTATTGACTTTAAAAGGAGATACCTATGCCCTCTTCATTTTCTCTCCGATTAGATGCTGATTTAGGCATCGGAGAGGGGTCGCCGAAGAGGTGACTCCTATCTGAGCTTTGCTCTGTTTCGTAAGAAGTCGCGGACCAACTCGGTGGAATTCTTGGTTGACAATGTTCGGGCGTGAAAGGAGATGGGTTGGATAGTTATTTGGGGGACGGGCAGTAAGTGTAGTGTCGCTTGAGAGGTCTTGGAAAGTTTCGGAGTCATCGGAGTTAAGTTGGGAGCTGAGAGGTAGTCTGAGGCAGTGAGCTGGGAGGTGGTATGAGGCAGCGAGCTGGGAAGTGGTTTAAGGCAGTGAGCTGGGAGGTAGTCTGAGGCAGTAAGCTGAGAGGTGGTTTGAGGTAGTGAGCAGGAATGTGGTCTGATGCAGTGAGTTGGGAGGTGGTCTGAGGTAGTGAGCTAGGAGGTGGTTTGAGGTAGTAAGCGGGAAGATGGTCTAAGGCAGTGAGTTAGGAGGTGGGCAGACTTGGACATTGTGTGGGTAGTTGGGCAGTGAAGCAGCAGGGCGGTTCTTAGTAGTTTGGGATTGTAGACTTGGCTCGTATTTGCACGCTTTACTCGAGCCACTCGGCCGCCTCGAATACATCTATTCTATTCTTCTGTGTGGGTGCAAGGTTTGCAAAAATCGTGCATCAACACCTTGTATTCATTTTTCCTTTTGCAGGGAAGGTTATGGCTATTATTCTTGTTGTTGAGCAAAGTGCAAATTTTGGATAGAGTGTGACTCTGTCTATAATATAGTGCCTTCTTAACTCCAATTATTCTCATCCTTGACAACTCTATAATCATTAGTTCAATTCCTTACATCTTCTCAAGACTATCTGCTTTCATGTTACCTATATACATAGGGAGGGTAACAAGGTGGCAGAAATGTTGGCGAGTTATGGTTTAGTTTGTAATTCGTTCACTTAGTGGAACTTTCCTCCTTTAAGCCATTCACAGAAACCTCTTTCTCGATATAGGAAATTTCACTTTGGTCTCTAATATTTTAGAAAATATACACTTTGATTATTGTTTTTTACTTCATTTTAAAAAATTATCCAATATTTCTATGTAAATCTATTTAATTTTTAATATTTCAAGAGATATAAATTTAATCACCTTGTTTAACACTGTGTTGAATTTTTTGATATATAGGACAAATTCCCGATTACCCCCTAAAGTTTTCAGAAATATTTTCTAAGAAATGTTTTTAAAAGACAATATTCTCTAATTAAGCAAATATAAATTTTGTCAAGTGAAAATTTAAGAAAAGTGAACAACCTTAAGTAAATATAAATGATGTTAATTCAAAATTAAAAAAATTACCTGTACAATTTTGCTCTAGGCATAGTTTAAGTGGTCTGGAAGATGCTTGATGCTCTCAGTTTATCAGAGTTCAAATTAATAATGCAACTAAGTGTAGATTTGAAATTCTTTTCTATAGGGATGTTTCAACAAACATATATATATTGTTTGCTTTGGCCAATTTATTTTCAAATTTTATAATTCAAAAACATATCTACTCAATTAAAGAGACCCAAAATCTATAGTCCAACTTAATTTTACTCTCACTAGCGATGTGAGATACGACAACTACATATATGTTTTACCACAAATTTCTTTTTGAAGAGACAACTTGTGTAAAACTGCTTGGAGATGATGATAGAAACACTAAGCTTTTCCATTCCTACATGAAAATTCATGTTGCCAAGTCCAAGAGTGCTCTATGCATATTATTGGGGATATTCCTAAAATATTGTACGAGTTTTCATGAAATATGCACGGTGGATTATTATCAATAGTTGTACTCGGCTACAAATAGTACTACTAACCGTAAAAATTTTGATTATCAGTTAACTCATTCCAAACCTCATCTATGGGCAAGAAATTAAATGATTATGAAGAAATTTATGAAACCCGATGCTTCATAATCAATTAAGTTAGTTGGAGAAGTTAGATGGTTAGTTCATAAAGAAAGCTGATGAGCTAGAAGAGGATTGTTGAGCTAGAAAAGAGTTGCAAGTGTTCATAACAGATTTTAGAATTCTTTTAAGACAGTTAATTATTGATTCCCTCTTTAAGGTGACAGGATTAATAGATATCATAATGATCGTGCACAAGAGAGGAGTATTTTTTTACTATTTTCAATTTCTGAGTTTGCAAAAAAGTTGTATCATGGTTCAATTATACTAGCGTTCTTGGCTAACCTATGAATCTTTAGTTTCTCCATTGCTAATAAAATGTGTAGCTAATCTCTTTACCCGTGGATGTAGGCTTTCTAAGCCAAACCACGTAAATCTTGTTCTATTATTTTTCCTTTCTAATTTTGTTTCAACTTAGTTTTTTAATTCTAATTTGTTTGTCCTGTGTTTGGGTTCTCTAAATTGATCTCTAAGTTGTTTGTAATTGAAAGATCTTACTGGAAAACTCAACAAACTGGTATCAGAGTTATGGTTATATCTAAGATGACAATGTCAAAGTTTGATACAAAGAAGTTCATAGAGGAGAATGATTTCAATCTATGGAGAATCAAGATAAGGGCTTTGCTGGTGCATCAGGTGAAATACCACTAAAATAACCCAAGAGAGGGGTGAATTAAATTTTTAACAAATATTAATAACAAATTAGAATTTTAACCCAAAAACACACAAAACACAATTTATGCAATAAATAAAACGAATATAGTTAAGAGATTGAACTACAAATTTATAGTGGTTCAGCAAATACTCAGCCTACATCCACTCCTTCAAGCTCCACGTGAAGATTTCACTAATATCAAGTCTTGATTCCACAAGACTTTAAATTACAATCAAGAGGATTTTCAGGTACCTTTTAAACCTTACAAGTGTTTGCTCACCCTAAATCCTCAAACAACCTAGAATTTATGGTATCTTACAACCTTTACAAGTGTTTGTTCAATCCAAACACTCAACGCAATCTCAGGCAAGTGAAAGATCAACTTATTTCATTTCTTTACAATAAAAAACGAATGAAAGGGATAAGAACACTTACAATTTGATCTCCCACAAGATAAATAGTACAAATGAATTTCTTGGAGATCCAAATGTGTGTATGATGATTTCAAACTCAAAAATGTGTTTTAGAACTTTGTGAGAACTTTGTGTTTCTTAAAAATGTGCTCCAAGAAATTCTAAAATGTGTATAAAGTACCAAATTTATAATATATTAGAAAACTAGCCATTACTAGTCGTTAAGAGTGTCAAAACTCAATTTTCCAAAAGTTGGTCGACCAAGTTAACCTTGTCGGTCGACTAAGTTGCTTAAGCTAGTTTGAGAGGCATTCTACCTCTAGTCAGTCGACTAAGTTGGAAAGGTTGGTCAATAGACACTGTTCACATAAAATTCACTGTTCACAAATACTATTCACAAGTTCAAAAAACTTGCATTTTAGTTCAATTACAAGTTTTAAAATATTACATTTTGGTCCCTATTCTGAATTTTAAAAGCTTGCATTTTGGTTCAATTTTTAAAATTCAAAACATTTGTTTTTGAAAAAGTCTTGAACTTGACACAAGTATCATACACACTTACAAACAAAAAATTACAAAAACAATACGAAATAAAATATCAAGCTTGTGACTTCCTTCTTTAATTTGCTCAAAGAGTTTCATTATGTTTTTCTTGAATGCTTTCATTTTGGTAGCTCTTTGAATCTTCACAATTGCATTTCAATTTTTCATGCTAGAAATATATAATAAATGCTACAAAAAGATTTTGGTTAGTTAAGAATATTAATATTTGTTATCATCTAAACAATGGGTTATAATCCTTAAGGCTAATATCAAGGTTTTGAAGAACCTTTTGAAGGTGCAAATGAGATGCCTGATGCATTGATTGAGAATGAGAAGGGAGATATACTTAGGAAGGCTCATAATGCAATTGTGTTGAGTCTAGGTGATAAGGTGCTAAGAGAAGTTTCCAAACAAAAAACAATAGTAGAATTGTGGACAAAACTTGAGAGCTTGTTTATGAAGAAGTATCTTGCAAACAAGTTATATAGGAAGAGAATGTTGTATACACTTGCTATAGAAAAAAGAAACTTCAATTGATGAACATCTAAATATGTTTAACAAGATCATCCATTGATCTTGAAAGCATTGATATGAAGATTGATCAAGAAGATCAAGCTTTATTGTTGTTATGTTCATTGCCAAGCTATTAGGGCATTTTTCTGGATACTTTGCTATATGAAAGAAATAATATCTTAATGGAAGATGTATAGGTTGCCTTAAATTCAAAGGAACTGAACAAAAGAACAAAAAAAGAGAGAGAATAAGGAGATGGACTAAATGCAAGAGAAAGACCAGAAACAAGAATCGGGGTAGATCAGAGTCTAAAACTAAGAAAATGAAGTATTTTTCCTACCACAAAGGAAATCTAATTAAATATTGTCCCAAAAAGAAAAAGAACAAAGAAAAACAAAGTCAAAATGGTGATACAACTATATCTTCTGATGTAGATGGTCATCTCTGTGCTAATTTTTTTGATTATTTCTAGTGAAAATTTTGAAGGTGCGTGGGTTCTTAATTCTAGTTGCTCTTTTCATATGAGTCTTAATAAAAACTTGTTTGATTCCTTGAACTATATTGATGGTGGTAGAGTTCTAGTGGAAAATAATATGGCTTGTTGAGTTATTGGTATTGAGAATATTAAAATAAGAATGTTTGATTGTGTTGTAAGACAATTACAAGGAGTTAGATGTGTGCCTAACCTTAAGAGAAATTTGATTTCTCTAAGAATGCTTGATATGTCTAGATGTCTTTTTAAGACAAAAAATTACTGTTAAAAGTGGTGAAAAGGTCATTTGTGATAATGAGAGGTGAAAGAAGGAATGGTTTCTACATTCTGCAAAACATGGCACAATCTAGAAATTCAGCATAATCAACTAATGCTACAGATGATCAGACCAAGCTTTGGCATCTTAGGTTAGCACTCATTAGTGAAAAAAGGCTAAGGGAACTTAGTAAATAAGGGCTTCTTGGCAAAGATGAAATTGGGACATTTGAGTACTATAAAGAATTTGTTTTGGGCAAGTCTTGAAGCATTAGATTTAATATTGTAACTCATAAAACCAACTAGACTATTGACTAGGACATATTGACTTATTGGGCCTTGCACAGGTAGCTTCTCTTAAAGGTGCTAGGTACTTTCTCTTTATTATTAGATTATTACTCAAGGAAAGTATAGGTGCATATTCTAAGAAGAAAAGACCAGGTGTTTGATAAGTTTAAAACCTGGAAGTCACATTGAAAACCAAATTGGTAAGAAATTGAAGATAATTAAGATTGACAATGGTCTTGAATTTTGCAATGAAACATTTGATGATTTTCATAGGAAATATGGGATTGCAAGGCATAAGATAGTAACATACACATCTCAGTAAAATGGTTTAGCTGAAAGGATGAATAGAACTTTAATGGAAAATTTAAGATGCATGGTGTTTCATCTTAAGCTAGAATTCTTGGCAACAGCGCAAAAAACTTGTTGTGCAATTCTAGTTACCTTTAAATAAATGTCTTAGAATTCAAATTAAAACTCGCAAATATAAGAATCGCATTTAGTATGATAAATATTCCGCGAGATCGATCCCACAAGGAATAGGTTAATCAATATTCTTCAACTAGTAAATCTTAGGTTGAACGATTTATGAGTGATTTGATAACTAACAAATTAAAAGGAAAAATTGATTAAAGGGATAAATTGAGGAAGTTGAGGTGTGTTGTGTAATTTTAATAACGCAAGTGCACGTTATCGTTAACAAGTAATAAAATGATAAGTTAAGTATCGTTCCCACGAGGATTGATTAATTTGTTAATTACCGAAGATAAGTAATCCTAAATTTAATTGAAGAATTCGATTAATAAATTTTGATTAACAAGAAATTGCGGAAATTTAATTTAAACTAACTAAACGAAATTGTGAATTTCAATTGATTAAAACACTAGGGCAGTAGACTTCACCATAGCTAATTGAATTCGATTTCTTTAATTGTGTTGTTTCAATTTGTTACCAATATTGACAGAAAATTATCCTAATTTATTTGATATTCTTTCTCAAGATATACCAAAAATACTTGCACATACTAATTCACTATATCTCTATGTGAATTGAAATACATGAAAGTTCATTAAGTATAATGATAATTAACTTAATTCTGCATGAATCATGATAGTATATCTCTATCTAGCATGTAATTCATTGTGTTCATTACATAATCAAAACACATAAATCACTTCTCAGATCAATATAGTTCACAAATAATTCAAATATTGGCCAAATATTCAAAAGCATTAAGCACAATAATGAACACTCAATATAAACAATAAATCATGAACAACACAAATTCTGGAAATTGATGTTCTTAGCTAGGTTACATCTTTGCCCTAGTTAAGAGAAATTAGTTCATAATGAAATTACAACACACCATAATCAAATTAAGAATCATAATGAAAATTTCAGAAAGAGAAAAGTAAAGAGTTGAGAAAGAAAAACTCTATGTAGATCAATGACTTCCGATTCCAGCAAGCTTCACTTCCTCTTCCTTCCCCTCTTTCTTCAAGCTTCTAAAATCTCCAGAAATGGTAAAAGAAGACCTTAACTTTCGTTCTCTCTCTCTTCTGGTCGTTCCCCTCTTTCAATTGCCCATTTAGTCTTCAAAAACGCTCCAAATTCAATCCCCCTTGTTAAGGAAAAGCTGTCTCCCACTTGTCTCCATTCAAACCGAAATTTAGGCCACTAAACTTGACTTTTTGCTTCCTTCCATGACAGGTGGGCTTGTTAATCATTATGTCTAGTTTTCAAATTATTTTGAATTAGTCAAATACGATTCTTGAGTATAAAGATACACTCAAAAATACGGACTATGTTCAGTACAAATGGGCCTTGTTGTTTTCTTTCCATTTCTTGGGCTTTTTGGGCTTTTCTCCTACAAAAATGAAGAACCAAACTCAAAGTAATAACATAAACAAATTAAATAAGAAAACACAAATAATTAAGTAAAATAAATATGAATTAGCATGAAATTAAGAGTGAAAGTATTACAAATTTTGTATAAAAATTAAGCACATCAAATACCCCCAAACTTAATATTTGCTAGTCCTCGAGCAAACAAAAGAAATAAAAGACTCACCAACAAAAACTAGCTTCCTTACTTCATTTTTCATGGTCAACAAGAATACAACAAGATACAAAATTAATCAATCAATCATCCAAGTATTAACAATGCTTCATATGTTATGCTCATGTGTAGTGTGTGATAGCCATTAATCAATCATCATCTCTCATGTCATTTTCACAAAATTAGAGTATAGCATGTGTAGAAGTTTAAACTCCAAATCTCACAAAGATGATCACTATTAAAAAAACACTCCAAATTTGGGTTAAAACTCAAAAGTATGTGAGACAAGCATTATGCTTAGATTTTTAATGGAAAACAAAGCTCACATATAATAGAAAGAACACGCTATTTTTCGATGTGATGATGGTGATCTCATGAAAGGAATGCCAATAACTTGACTATCATAACAATGAATACAATCTAATCATATAACACACAAGATCAACGTAGGACTTTCTTTCAAGGTTGTAATGAAGCCAACAAGCAGGATATTATTAAGAAAGAATAGATAACGGGTACAACAAAGTTATAAGAGCTCGATAACATATGCATCTATTATCAAATTCTCATATTTTCTTGCAAACACATTTCACCACCACCAATTCTTCATATTCTTTGCTTCTTCTTTTCAAAGCACATTATCCTCTTTTCTTTTTCTCTTTTCTCTTTTTCCTTTCACATTCGGCCTTAATAACATTTTTTTTTTTATGGCCGTGCATCAAATAGATAATGCATTGTTAAATCAACCACCCATACAACAAGTAACAACCTCCAAATTTATGATGAAGCATATGTCAATACCATGCATTTGTTGCTCAAAAGATAAGAATAAGGATAAAGACAATGGAAAATTGGTTATTGAGATTGGTTGTTATTGGTTTTAAGAAAGATAGAGATTATTTTAAAGTTCAAAGTGGTTAACTAAGGAAACATGGGAAAGGTCAGCTAGAAAGGCTCAAACGATACAAACAAGGCCTAGAATCACTTCTTGTGCATCATAAAACCAAAATTACATTCAAAGCATGAATAATCAAATCAATTGGCCAAAATAAACTATAATGAGATCATTAGAACGAAAATATGACAAGAAAAGATGTAGAATAATCACGTAACACTCAGAATTGAAGGATAAGGGTTTCAAAAGCTCACAATTAAGGTTACATGAGTCTACACTTTCTTACATAATATTTCTAACTATGTGAATTCATCAATTTAAGATTCTGATCAATCATGACATTAAGTGCTTTTGAATTGTGAGAACAAATAATGAAACCTAGTTAATATAAGGATAATATTATGATCAAACTTAATATCTCATTAATTCAAATTGACCATGCATAAATCATTTCTAAATCTTGTAACTGAATAAGGAAGCGACTCAAACAACTTAAAAACAGAAAATAGGAACGAATTTTCGTTTTTTTTTTTTTTTTTTAAACAAATGCAAAGCTAAAGAAATTAACTATAATCAAAGCAAAACATAAAATCTCACCCCCAAACTTAAATCTAACATTGCCCTCAATGTTTGCAATTAAAAATCATGCAATGAATAGATCAAATAAAGGTGAAAATGTAAGGAAATACTTAAAACACAAGGAAAGCAAAAATGAAAAAGATGGCACCTGATTTGGCAATCAAATTCAATTGTTGCAGAATTCATTTCCCTTCCGTGCACTTTGGGTTGCCTCCCAAGTAGCGCTAAGTTTAACGTCTTCAGCCAGACCGTATTTTTCAGCAAAGAAAACACTCAAACACTAGCTAATGTGATTGTGCTCTTGCATTGCTCAAAATCACCCTCCACATAATGCTTCAACCTCTGTCCATTAACTTTGAATGTTCCTTTTGTATCATGATGGACTTCAACTGCACCATAAGGAAAAACCCGAACAACAGTGAAAGGACCAGACCAGCGTGAGCGTAACTTTCCCGGAAAGAGTTGAAGACGAGAATTATAAAGGAGAACTTTCTGACCAACCAGAAAATCTCGCCTTATAATATGCTTGTCATGCCACTTCTTCGTACGCTCCTTATAAATTCGTGCATTCTCATAGGCATCATTACGAAACTCTTCCATCTCACTCAATTGAAGCAACCGTTTTTCTCCTACAGCTTTCATGTCAAAATTCAATCTTTTCACTGCCCAATACGCTTTGTGCTCAAGTTCAACCGGAAGATGACATGCTTTTCCAAACACTAGCCTGTATGGAGACATTCCGATTGGAGTTTTGAAAGCTGTGCGATAAGCCCACAATGCATCATCTAACCTTTTCGACCAATCTTTTCTTGAATTGCTAACCGTTTTTTCAAGTATCCTCTTTAATTCTCTATTTGATATCTCCACTTGACCACTCGTTTGAGGATGATAAGCTGTCGTTATCCGATGAGTGACACCATATTTTCCCAATAAAGCTTCGAATTGACGATTACAAAAATGTTTACCGCCATCACTAATAATTGCTCGAGGAGTGCCAAATCGGGTAAAAATATACTTGCGTAGAAAATTTGTAACAGCCTTAGCATCATTGTTGCGTACAGCCACTGCTTCCACCCATTTCGAAACGTAATCTACAGCCACCAATATGTATTGGTTCGAAAAAGATGACGGAAATGGACCCATGAAGTCTATCCCCCAAACATCAAACAATTCAACCTCAAGAATATTATTCAGTGGCATTTCACTTTTTCGAGAAATATTTCCAATTCTTTGACATCGATCACAAGCAGCAACAAATGAGTATGAATCCTTGAACAATGTACGCCAAAAGAAACCAGATTGTAGTACTTTTGCCGCTGTTTTGGTTGCTCCAAAATGCCCCCCATATTCCGAAGAATGGCAATGTTGCAAAACGCTCACCATCTCGTCTTCCGGAATACAACGTCTAATTATTTGATCTGGGCATTGTTTATACAAGAATGGGTCCTCCCAATAATAATGCTTGACATCTGCAAAGAATTTCTTCTTTTGTTGGTATGACAAATCAGTCGGAATAATGTTGCTGGCCAAATAATTTACAAAATCTGCATACCAAGGTGCATCCGATTCTTGAAGAGAAAAAAGTTGTTCATCCGGGAATACCTCATTAATCGAACTTTCTACATCATCTTCAATTTCTTTTTGTTCCAATCGAGATAAATGATCAGCAACTAAATTTTCGGATCCCTTCTTATTGCGAATCTCCAAGTCGAATTCTTGCAGCAAAAGCACCCATCTAATGAGCCTTGGTTTTGCATCTTTTTTCGCAAGTAAGTATTTGATGGCTGAATGGTTTGTGTAAACTATCACCTTCGAACCAATTAAATAAGAGCGGAACTTGTCAAACGCAAACACAACAGCCAAAAACTCCTTCTCTGTGGTAGCATAATTCAATTGGGCATCCGTTAAGGTTCTACTTGCGTAATAAATGACATGCAAAGCTTTACTTTTTCGCTGCCCCAAAACAGCTCCCAAAGCATGATCGCTTGCATCGCACATAAGTTCAAATGGCAAATCCCAATCTGGAGCCACAATAATAGGTGCGGAAATAAGCTTCTTCTTCAAAGTGTTAAATGCCTGCAAACAATCATTAGAAAAATTAAAAGGTATATCTTTAATCAAGAGATTGCAAAGAGGTTTAGAAATTTTAGAGAAATCCTTTATGAAGCGTCGATAAAATCCGACGTGTCCCAAAAAGTTTCGAACAGCCTTCACAGAAGTAGGCGGTGGCAACTTTTCAATGACTTCAATTTTTGCTCGATCAACTTCAATTCCTTTTACTGAAATGCGATGACCCAAAACGATGCCTTCTTGAACCATAAAATGACATTTTTCCCAATTCAACACTAAGTTGGTTTGCTCACATCGCTGCAAAACTAAAGCCAAGTTATTCAAACAATTATCAAAAGATGAACCAAAAACTGAAAAGTCATCCATGAACACTTCAATGAATCTCTCCACCATGTCAAAGAAAATAGCTGTCATGCAACGTTGGAAAGTTGCAGGAGCGTTACATAAACCGAATGGCATTCTTCGAAATGCAAAAGTACCATACGGGCAAGTGAATGTCGTCTTCTCTTGATCTTCCGGAGCAATAGGAACCTGGTTGTACCCGGAATAGCCATCTAGAAAGCAATAATGCGAATGACCAGCAAGTCTCTCTAGCATTTGATCAATAAAAGGCAATGGAAAATGATCCTTGCGAGTAGCATCATTTAACTTCCGATAATCGACACATACTCGCCATCCCGTGACTGTTCTTGTCGGAATAAGTTCGTTGTTGTCATTCTTGACAACGGTCATTCCCCCTTTCTTTGGAACCACTTGCACCGGACTCACCCATGGACTGTCGGAAATTGGGTAAATCATCCCAGCATCTAACAATTTCAGAACTTCAGCCCTTACCACCTCTTTCATGTTAGGATTCAAGCGGCGTTGATGCTCAACTACTGGTCTAAAATTTTCTTCCATTAAGATTTTGTGCATGCAAATTGAAGGGCTTATACCTTTAATATCGGAAATGGACCATCCCAATGCAGCCTTATGATCTCTTAAAACTCGAAGTAGTTTTTCCTCTTCCAATTCACTCAAAGAAGCTGAAATTATGACTGGAAACGTTGAGTTTTCACCTAAGTATGCATATCGAAGGTGAGATGGCAGTGGCTTGAGCTCGAGATTAGGAGTGGAGGACAACGGTTGAGAATGATTTCTATCAAGTTCTTCAAAATTCTGCCTTCGAAGAGAATACGGTGGGGCAGCTCCCAAATAATGTGCATATTCTACGATTTCTGCATTTTCCGCTTTGGTAGATTCGGCATGCACAATACAAGCTTCAAGTGGTTCATTTGGATGCCCATGTTTGAATGTCTCAGCCACCATCTTGTCTAGAGCGTCAATTTGAAAGCAACAATCAGTTTCGGATGGATACTTAATTGCTTTGAACACATTGAAGACAACTTGCTCATCTTGAACTCGTAAGATTAATTTCCCTTGTTGTACATCAATCAAAGTTCTCCCCGTAGCTAAAAATGGCCGTCCCAATATAAGTGGGATTTCTCTATCAGCTTCCATATCCAAGACAATAAAATCGGCTGGAAAAATAAATTTATCCACCTTGACTAATACATCTTCAATTACATCCCTTGGATGCTTAATTGATCGATCCGCTAACTGTAAGGAGACGGTTGTCGCCTTTGCTTCGCCAAGCCCTAATTTTCTGAAAATAGAAAAAGGCATTAAATTAATGCTTGCACCTAAATCACATAAAGCTTTTTCAAAATAACATTCTCCAATTGTGCAAGGTATTGTAAAACTCCCTGGATCCTTTAACTTTGGTGGCAATTTATTTTGCAAGATAGCGCTGCACTCTTCCGTTAACATCACTGTTTCATTTTCCTCCAATTTTCTCTTGTTGGATAAAATCTCCTTCATAAATTTGGCATAGCTTGGCATTTGCTCCAATGCATCTGCAAAAGGAATGTTAATATGCAATTTCTTAAATACATCAATGAATTTAGAAAATTGCTTATCCAATTTATTTTTTCGCAGACGTTGAGGGAATGGAATCAGTGGCACATAATTCTTGCTAAGACTTGCTCTTTCAGCTTGCGGAATGGAAGAACTTGCTCCCATGGATGTTTTGTTGGCATTTTCAGAGATCTTGTCGTTGTCCTTGTCAATTGTGGATGTTACATTTGATGGACAGAATTCCACTTGTTCTTCCGTTGCTTCTTCTAACTTGTTTTTCAGCTCACCGAGTTGTTTTCCACTACGAAGTGTAATTGCTTTCACTTGCTCCTTTGGATTCGTCTCCATATTGCTTGGTAAGGTACCTTGCTGCCTTTCCGCTAATAAATTTGCCATTTGACCCATTTGTATTTCAAGATTTCGTATGGATGCAGCCTGATTTTGCAATGTTGTCTCAGTCTTGGTCATGAATTTAGAGGTGTTCATGGTGAGCTGGGTAAGTGCGTCTTCTAAATTCACTTTCTTCTCTTGCGACTGAAATCCGGGAGGTGGTTTCATCACATTCTGATTGTTGCTCCATGAAAAGTTCGGATGATGTTTCCAAGCTGGATTGTAAGTGTTCGAATAAGGATTATGTTGCTGTCTTTGGAAATTCGATACAAAGTTCGCTTGCTCGGAAGATGAAGAAGCGAATGGACTGCCAACTTGACAATCAATGCTTGCATGATTTCCTCCACATAATTCGCACACCTGAACATGAGATTGGATAGCATTAACATTCAAAGTACCAAGTTGTCTTGACAAAGTAGCAACTTGGGCTGTCAAGGCGGTGATGGCATCAATTTCGTGCACTCCGGAAAATCTTCTTTGTGTTGAACGATCTGAAGGCCATTGATAATTATTAGACGCCATTTCTTCCAGCAATGCGTATGCTTCGTCATGTGTTTTGCTCATCAATGCACCACCTGCTGCAGCATCAATCATGGTTCTAGTTGTGCAACTTAATCCATTGTAAAAAGTTTGAACTTGCAACCATGTTGGCAACCCATGATGTGGACACCTCCTTAGCATATCCTTATACCTTTCCCATGCTTCATATAGAGATTCCATGTCAATTTGAGAAAAGGATGTGATATCATTCCGCATCTTCGCCGTCTTTGCAGGAGGGAAAAATTTCGCTAAGAATTTCTGAGCTAATTCATTCCAAGTTGTAATGGTTCCGGGAGGAAGTGAATTTAGCCATCCTTTCGCTTTATCCTTAAGGGAGAACGGAAAGAGTCTCAGCCTTATAGCATCATCCGAAACACCATTATGCTTGAAAGTGTCACAAATTTCCAGAAAATTTGCGATATGTGTATTCGGATCATCATTCGGCAAAGCGCTGAATTGGACGGAGGATTGAATCATTTGAATAATTGCAGGCTTAATCTCGAAGTTGTTAGCTTGTATTGTAGGCCGCCTAATGCTGGATGAAGTGCCATTAATAGTCGGAATAGCGTAATCCCTTAATGCTCTATTATTTTCAGCCCCAACCATATCAGCCACGTTTTCTGCCATAATGTCAATTTGCTGCGTTCTTGATGCTTGTTTTCGCTCTTTGTTTTGCTTGCGAAACGTCCGTTCTATCTCTCTATCCAAAGGAGCAAGATTAGAACTTTCGGAACGTCTCATGCACTAACTGAAGCACCTGAATTTACAATAAAAACAAACTCCAAATTAAAATCAGAATTAATCCAAATCGATATTAACAAAATTTAAAACAATCCCCGGCAACGGCGCCAAAAACTTGTTGTGTAATTTTAATAACGCAAGTGCACGTTATCGTTAACAAGTAATAAAATGATAAGTTAAGTATCGTTCCCACGAGGATTGATTAATTTGTTAATTACCGAAGATAAGTAATCCTAAATTTAATTGAAGAATTCGATTAATAAATTTTGATTAACAAGAAATTGCGGAAATTTAATTTAAACTAACTAAACGAAATTGTGAATTTCAATTGATTAAAACACTAGGGCAGTAGACTTCACCATAGCTAATTGAATTCGATTTCTTTAATTGTGTTGTTTCAATTTGTTACCAATATTGACAGAAAATTATCCTAATTTATTTGATATTCTTTCTCAAGATATACCAAAAATACTTGCACATACTAATTCACTATATCTCTATGTGAATTGAAATACATGAAAGTTCATTAAGTATAATGATAATTAACTTAATTCTGCATGAATCATGATAGTATATCTCTATCTAGCATGTAATTCATTGTGTTCATTACATAATCAAAACACATAAATCACTTCTCAGATCAATATAGTTCACAAATAATTCAAATATTGGCCAAATATTCAAAAGCATTAAGCACAATAATGAACACTCAATATAAACAATAAATCATGAACAACACAAATTCTGGAAATTGATGTTCTTAGCTAGGTTACATCTTTGCCCTAGTTAAGAGAAATTAGTTCATAATGAAATTACAACACACCATAATCAAATTAAGAATCATAATGAAAATTTCAGAAAGAGAAAAGTAAAGAGTTGAGAAAGAAAAACTCTATGTAGATCAATGACTTCCGATTCCAGCAAGCTTCACTTCCTCTTCCTTCCCCTCTTTCTTCAAGCTTCTAAAATCTCCAGAAATGGTAAAAGAAGACCTTAACTTTCGTTCTCTCTCTCTTCTGGTCGTTCCCCTCTTTCAATTGCCCATTTAGTCTTCAAAAACGCTCCAAATTCAATCCCCCTTGTTAAGGAAAAGCTGTCTCCCACTTGTCTCCATTCAAACCGAAATTTAGGCCACTAAACTTGACTTTTTGCTTCCTTCCATGACAGGTGGGCTTGTTAATCATTATGTCTAGTTTTCAAATTATTTTGAATTAGTCAAATACGATTCTTGAGTATAAAGATACACTCAAAAATACGGACTATGTTCAGTACAAATGGGCCTTGTTGTTTTCTTTCCATTTCTTGGGCTTTTTGGGCTTTTCTCCTACAAAAATGAAGAACCAAACTCAAAGTAATAACATAAACAAATTAAATAAGAAAACACAAATAATTAAGTAAAATAAATATGAATTAGCATGAAATTAAGAGTGAAAGTATTACAAATTTTGTATAAAAATTAAGCACATCAAGGTGTTAGGGTTCAAGAATCCACCATTAATTATTATTTTTCAGGGTCTAAGTGTAATCTAAAAAAAATAATAACTTAAGACGGTAATGGTCTTCTTTCATGCAATGAAAGGACTTCACGTATCAAATTTTCATTGATTACAAGTTAATCTTGGTGTGGGATTTAACTCATCTATCCTAGAACATGCAACAATGCTTGGTGTGGGCTATTGTGAACATGCCAAGAATGCATTAAATGTTGTGAAAACAAGAAAACTTTGCATAAACAATCAAATTGGTGTGGTTATTATGTTAACACAATTCATTTATATGTGAAGCATCAAGGTAAGGGATTGATATGGTCCTCAAACCTTCCATCAATGTATTACCTATTTGAATCATAAATATTGCAATTCAAACCCTTGGATTAGTGTGGTCCTTAGGTTTGCATTAATATATTACACATTCAAAATCAAGATAAATCATTTAAATAACATAATATAAATCAATTAGGCAATACCAAATTATTCAATTAGGCAATACTTATCAATAAGCATAATATAAATGAACATCACCTTTATTAAATTATAAAAATCAAAATTAACACATACCCATAGAAAAATAACAATTAAGGCATCATCTATCACCCTAACTAAGAGTTTTAACTACTTAATTGCATGATTAAAAAAACACTAATTAATAAGAAAGAAACATAAGATAGAGAAGATAGAACCAAATTCTTGTCTTCAATCCTTCAATCTTCTTGTAGCCTTCTCTTGATGTAGTCCAAGTTTTCTTCCTCAAAAACATAATGCTCTCTTTAAATCTCGAACTAAGGGGTATTCATAGTCTCCCCTAACTAACTCAAATGATGTAAGGAATGCAATAAAATACTTACATGATGTAAGCCATGACATCATGTACATATATGATGTAAGAAATGACATAATATACATACATGATGTAAACAATGACATCATGTACATACATGATGTAAATAATGACATCATGTACATACATGATGTAAGCCATGACATAATATACATACGTGATGTAAGCAATGACATCATGTATTTTCCTTAAAATAGGCAATTTCTTACCTCTGAATTGATTTCCAAATCTCTACATTAATATGGTCGTTTTTGGGAAAGTCTTCAACATAAATGTTATAGGAATTTCTCTTAGCGTTTTGTAGACACCAAGATCGTGCATTTTAGACTTCTCCATCAAAAGGTTATGCTTGAAATACTGAAGGTTGTTTCAATAAATCGAGAAAGAAAGATTTCTCCTTAATTTCCATAATCTCTTCCATTTCTTGATGGTACAGGCATGTCATAGCTACTATCTCGGGAGGGTGGTTTTCTTTTGTTGTTTTGTACTCAGCATTAAATGAAGTGTGTGCTTGTATTGCGTTTTCTTGCCTTTTCACCAAAATGCCACATTTTTCCTCAATTTAGCTTAATTCTTATGCTTTGCTTCAAAATAACTACAAAACAAGAAATGCAACTAAAACATCATAAAATACAATAACTAACTCATAAGATCAATGAATATATGATATAAATATATGTTAGTTAAAGAACATGTCAAATATCCCCAAACTTAACTTTTGCTAGTCCTCGAGCAAGACCAAAAATAAAAGTTTGAACATACAAGTACAAGCTTCCTTTCTAGAGATAATTCTTCAAAATTCATGGTTTGAAAACAATGCAACAAGATATAAGATCAATCAATGAATTATCCAAGTGCTAACAAATTTTCATAAGTCATCCTCATGTGTAGTATGTGGTAGCCAAAGATCAATTATCATCTCTCTTATCTCCTTCACATTATCATATTATAGCATGCATAGAAGTTCAACTCCAAACTTCACAAAGATGGTCTCTCACAAAGAAATGCACTTGAAATTTGGGTTATCACTCAAGTGTATATGAGATAAGCCTTAAGCTTAGATTTTTTTGATAAAAAAAAAGCTCACATATAAAATAAAGAATACACTTTTTTTGATGTAATGATAGTGATCTCATGAAAGGAATGCTAATAACTTGATTTTCATGTCAATGAATGCAAATGAATCATACAATTACACAATATCAGCTTAGGACTTTCCTTTAAGGTTGTAATGTGGCTAACGATTGAGGTTTTTTGTAGAAGTAGTGAAAAAATGGTAAAACAAAATTAAGAATTCAACATGTGCACCTCTCATCAAATTCCCCTCTTTGGTTGCAAATTTATTTCACAATCACACATTCATTTTCACCTCTTTTCTTTTCAAAGCACAATAACTCTTTTTCTTTATGAATTTTTACCTTTAACTTTAATAACATTTTCTTTTTCGCTTTGGCATTGCTTTACTTTTTGATGTGAGAATGATAAGTGCGTAAAACATGCACTAATCATTTATTTTTAGACTTTAATTGTTTCTTTAATCCTCAAATTTCTTTTGGATTTGATGTATTTTTGTTGTTTTGTACCAAAAATGATAGATTCAACTTTCTAAAGTGAATTGGGCTAAAAAAGGATTAATTCAGCTCGAAAAGGAAGAGACCGAAGCATGAGAATAGCGTGGACCAAAATGCAACAAAATGAGGACTAAAATGAAGAATTATCACAATTAAGTATGATGTCAAATACACAAGAGAAAAGGGGACCAATTGATATTTGCCAGATTTTTTAGCTTTGTTGGCAGAAGGTGGTGCACGATCGCTCGCCTTGCTGCGCGACCGCGAGGCATTTTGTCCCCCACAAATGGTTAATTTTTGGGACTTTAAAAGGCAGGAGAAGGAAAGGAAATGGGTTAGGTCATATTTTAGGAAAGTTTTTGAAGGAAAAGAGAGAGAGAAAAGAATAGGAGAAGAAGAGGAGATTGGAAGAAGATGTTGGAAAGCATCAAGTTCGACTTTGGATGATTAAAGCTCTCCTTTTCTAGTTTATCTCTTTCCTTTATTTCAAATTGTTCTGGTGAATTGAACAATTTTGTGATTTTCGAATCGTATTATCAATTGTTGAATTTATGATTTGTGGATTTGAATTCTACTCAATGTGTGGCTAAACCCATTCTCTAGAGCAATAATTTAATCTATTTGAAGCATCCATTTCTAATATTATGTTGTTCAATTGATTTGAGATTGTGTGTTGGGTGTTTATCATGATAATTAATACTTTTTGATATTTGACCAATATTTGAATGAATTGTGGATTGATAAGATTTGAGAAATGAACATCATATCTAAACTGTATGATAAACACCATAAATTGTATATTAGATATAGATATACTAATATGATTTGCGTAGTTTAATTAGAAATTATCATTATTCGCAATGCACTTCCATTTAATTAATTTCACATAGAGATATAGTGAAGTTTTAGGTGCGAAGTAGAGTCGATTGATCTCGAGAGAGACAATCAAATAAATTAGGATAATTAACTAGCAACACCGATTTTAAATTAGAACAATATCAATTAAAGAAGTGGATGCGACCAAATACGATAAATCATTAGCCTTAGACATTTTCATTAATTGAATCCTTAAAGTATTTTGCATAGTCGTTATTTTCAATTTCTTAAATCAAAATTATTTCGATTTCTTTAGATAATTCGTATATTAATCACCTTCAGTAATTATAGGATTAACATTCCTCGTGGGATCGACATCTTTTTATCATTTTATTACTTGATTGCAACACGTGTACTTGCATTCGTTAATTTTAAACACAACAAGTTTTTGGCGCCGTTGCCGGGGAATGTTAAATTCTTATAATATCGATTTGGATTAATATTGGGTTTAATCTAAAGTTCATTTTTGTTTGTCTGTTTTTATAGGTTTGTCTTTTTGGTGCATGAGAAAAGTCGGAAGTAGTGTTCTATTGCCTTTCGATATTGAGATAGAAAGAACTTGTAAAAGGAATAGAAAAGAGAAGAGAGAAGCATCAATGTAACAACAAACTTTCACCATGGAACCAAATATTGGGAATAATGATGGGGCAAATGATCAGCGAGCGTTAAGAGATTATGCTATTCCAACGGTTAATGAAGCCTCAACTAGCATTAGAAGGTCGGCTATTCAAGCCAACAACTTTGAAATCAAGCCAACCATCATCCAAATGATTCAGACTTCCGTTCAGTTTAATGGGTTAGCACACAAAGATCCAAATGCCCATATAACAAATTTCTTAGAAATTTGTGATACCTTCAGACATAATGGGGTATCGGATGATGCTGTGAAGCTTCGGTTATTTCCGTTTTCACTAAGGGAGAAAGCCAAGTGTTGGTTGAGTTCATTGCCACCAGGTACCATTACTACTTGGGACGATTTGGCATAAAAGTTCTTGGCAAAGTTTTTCCCTCCAGCAAAAATAGCCAAGTTAAGAAATGATATTGCCATTTTCACCCAATTTAATAGAGAGTCATTGTATGAAGCTTGGGAAAGATATAAGAAAATGATGAGAAGATGTCCACACCATGACTTACCTAAGTGGCTTCAAGTTCAAACATCTTATAATGGATTAGGAGCTTCAACAAGAACATTGGTGGATGTAGCAGTTGGAGGTGCTCTAATGGGTAAAACAATCGATGAAGCTTACGATTTGTTAGAAGAGATAGCTGCAAACGCTTTTCAATGGCCCTCAGAATGTTTAACACTGAAGAAAGCTTTTGGGGTTCACGAAGTAGACAACATTTCTACACTTACAGCTCAGCTTGATACCTTAACCAAGCAACTTGTAGTCATGACAGCAAAATCTATTCATATTCTGCAGGTTGTTTGTGAGCTATGCAGTGGCAACCATCCTAGCATGGATTGCCAAGTTGGTAATCCATTTATTCCATCTTCCTCTGAACAAGTTTTATATGTGGGTAATTACAATAAATAGAACAACAACCCTTATTCCAATACCTACAATCAAAGATGGCGGAATCATCCTAATTTCTCTTTGAGAGGAAATCAAAATGCAGCAAGATCACCCCCCAGATTCTAACCTCAGGAGAAAAAGGTCAACCTAGAAGAAGCATTGACTAAACTTACCGTGAACACTTCTAAGTTCATGACAAAGACTGAAACAACCTTGCAAAATCAAGCGGCTTCTATTAGGAATCTTGAAGTGCAAGTGGGGCAACTTGCAAGCATGATGACAGAGAGGCAGCAAGGGTCTTTGCCAAGAAATATTAAAACAAATCCTAAAGAACAAGTTAAGGCAATTACACTTAGAAGTGGAAAGAAACTTGAAGAACCACAAGGTAAAATGAGAGCTCAAAAAGAGGAGCAACCTGAAGTTTCAGCCTCAAACTAAGCAAAAACAGAGGAAGAGGTTGGTGAAGAGGAAATGGAGTGCACTTTAAAAACAAATAAGGAAGGAATTCCTTCAAAGTCAGTACACGAAACTTTGATTCCTTAGAAAAAGTCTTTATCACCTCCACCATATGTTCCTCCGATCTCATTTTCCTCAACGACTCCGGAAAGAAAAAACTAGATAAGCAGTTTTCCAAATTTCTCGATGTTTTCAAAAAATTGCATATTAACATTCCTTTTGCAGATGCACTTGAGCAAATGCCAAGCTATGTGAAGTTCATGAAGGAAATATTGTCTAACAAGAGAAAATTGGAAGAGAACGAGAGGAATGTAGCATAATTTGCAAAATAAGCTACCTCCGAAATTGAAAGATCCAGGAAGTTTTACCATTCCTTGCACCATTGGAGAATGTTATTTTGAAAAAGCATTATGTGATTTGGGTGCAAGCATAAATCTAATGCCTTTCTCTATTTTAGCAAATTGGGGTTAGGTGAAGCTAAGGTTATAACAGTGTCACTGCAACTAACGGATAGGTCAATCAAACATCATAGAGGAGTTATTGAGGATGTGTTAATCAACGTTAACAAATTCATATTTCCAGCTGACTTCATCGTGTCAGATATGGAAGAAGATAGAGAGATACCACTCATTTTAGGGAGGCCATTTCTAGCAACCGAAAGAACACTTATAGATGTTCAGCAAAGAAAGTTAATTTTGAGAGTTCAAGATGAACAAGTGGAGTTTAATGTATTCAAGGCCATCAAGTATCCATCCATGGCTGACAGTTGTCTTAGGATGGACATTATTGACAGATTGGTACATGAAACATTCAAGGAAGAATATCCGTAGGAACCTCTAGAAGCTTGCATCGTTCATGCCAAATCGACAAATGTGGAAGATGAGAGAATTGTTGAATGTGCAAGATACTTGAAAGCTACACCCCCATTTTATCATAGGAAGCCTAAGTTTAAAGAGCTGACGAGAACTCCGGATCCATCCTTGCCAACGAAACAAAGTGTTCCGAAGATTAAACTTAAATCGTTACCGGCACATCTGCGCTATGCGTATTTAGGCCCAGATTCTTCATTTCCAATAATAATTTCAACCTCACTCAGTGAATTGGAGGAAGAGAAGCTGATTCGGGTGTTAAGGAACCATAAGGCATCCATTAGGTGGACCATTGCTGATATTAAGAGTATAAGCCCTTCAATTTGTATGCACAAAATCTTGATGGAAGAGAACTTCAAGCCGGTAGTACAATATCAGTGTCGTTTGAACCCAAACATGAAAGAAGTGGTGAAGACTGAGGTTTTAAAGTTACTTCATGCAGGCATGATATATCCAATATCCGACAACCCATGGGTTAGTCTTGTGCAAGTGGTGCCTAAAAATGGAGGAATGACGGTAGTGCGGAATGATAATAATGATCTCATTCCAACTAGGACAGTAACAAGGTGGAGAGTGTGCATTGACTATTGCAAGTTGAACGAAGCTACTCGTAAAGATCATTTTCCACTTCTGTTCATTGACCAAATGTTGGAGAGATTAGCTAGGTCACTCTCATTATTGCTTCCTTGATGGGTATTCCGAATACAACCAAGTCCCAATTGCACCCGAAGACCAAGAAAAAACAACATTCATATGTCCTTACGGCACCTTTGCCTTTAGAAGAATTGTCGTTTGGATTGTGTAATGCACCGGCTACCTTCCAACGTTGTATGATGGCCATTTTTTATGATATGGTAGAGAAGTTCATAGAGGTTTTCATGGACGACTTTTGTTTTTGGCTCTTCTTTTGATAATTGCTTGGAAAATTTGGCTTTAGTGTTACAACATTGTGAAGAGACTAATTTAGTCTTGAATTGGGAGAAATGACACTTCATGGTTCAAAAAGGCATTGTTTTATGTCATCACATTTTAGCAAAAGGTATTGAGGTTGATAGGGCAAAAATTGAAATCATTGAGAAGTTGCCACCACCAACGTCAGTGAGAGGAATCAAAAGCTTCTTGGGACATGCAGGCTTTTATCAACGCTTCATCAAAGATATTTTCAAAAATTTCTAAACCCCTTTGTACTCTTCTTGGTAAAGATGTACCTTTTAACTTTTTCGTTGAATATTTGCAGGCTTTCAACACTTTGAAGGGAGAAGTTGATTTCAGCCCCTGTTATTGTATCTTCAGATTAGGAAATGCCTTAGGGGCTGTTTTAGGGCAGCAAAGAGACAAGAACTTGCATGTCATCTATTATGCAAGTAAAACTTTGACGGATACTCAGTTGAATTATGCAACCACAGAAAAAGAACTGTTGGCTATGGTGTTTGCATTTGGCAAATTTCGTTCATATTTGATTAGGGTCAAGAGTCATAGTTTACACGGATCATTCGGCTATCAAATACTTGCTAGCGAAAAAGGATGCCAAACCAAGACTCATATGATGGGTACTTTTACTTCAAGAATTTGACTGGGAGATTAGGGACAAAAAGGGGTATGAAAACCTTGTAGCTGACCATTTGTCAAGATTGGAACATGAAGATAACGAAGAAAATTCGCCAAGTGCTATTAAGAAGGTCTTTCCAGATGAGTAGCTCTTCTCTCTCAAGACATGGAAAGCACCTTGGTATGCAGATTTTGTAAACTACTTGGCATGTAACATTCTTCCTGATGATCTTTCTTTTCAGCAAAAGAAGAAATTCTTTTTAGAAGTTAAGCATTATTATTGGGAGGATCCTTTTCTTTACAAGCAATGTTCAGACCAATTAATAAGGCGTTGCATTCCAGAAGAGGAAATGGTAAATATTCTGAAGCATGTCACTCATCAGAATATGGAGGACATTTTGGTGGAACCAAGACAGCAGCAAAGGTGCTACAATCTGGATTTTTCTGGCCTACCTTATTCAAGGATGCGCATACATATGTTACTACCCGTGACCAATGTCAGAGGTCTGGAAATATCTCACAAAGGAATGAAATGTCACTCAACAACATTCTTGAGGTGGAGTTATTTGATGTGTAGGGTATAGACTTCATGGGGCCTTTTCCATCTTCTTTTGCAAATCAATATATATTAGTGGCAGTGGATTACGTCTCAAAATGGGTGGAAGCAATAGCATGTCAAACCAACGATGCAAAGGTTGTGACAAATTTCCTACAGAAGCACATCTTCAACCAATTTGGTACTCCACGAGCAATTATAAATGACGGGGGTAAACATTTTTGCAATCGTCATCTTGAGACGTTATTGAGAAAGTCTAGCAAATTTGTCTCTTTTTCGAAAGGCATGTCACCTTCCAGTCGAACTTAAACACAAGGCATATTGGGCCATTAAGATTTTAAATTTTGATATGATAGCTGCTGGGGAAAAGAGGTTACTACAACTCATTGAGATGGAAGAATTCATAAATGAAGCTTATGAGAATGCTCGAATCTACAAGGAGAGTGCTAAAAAGTGGTATGACAAGCATATTTTGAAGTGAGAATTTGAGGTGGGTCAGAACATGTTATTATATAATTCTCGACTTCAACTCTTTCCCGGAAAATTGCACTCTCGATGGTCAGGTCCTTTCCTAATAGTCCAGGTGTTTTCTTATGGTGCAGTGGAGATCAATCATGAAACTAATGGAACATTCAAAGTGAATGGACAAAGGTTCAAGCACTATGTGGACAATGATTTTGAGCAATGCAAAACCATCATCATTTTAGATAATTTCTAAGTTTTTGTTTGCAAAGGTGGTGCTTTGTCTGACTAAAGACATTAAACTTAGCGCTAATTGGGAGGCAATACAAATTTTACAATTTTGGATTAGGATTTTATTTTATTTTTATTTTATTTAGTTTATATCTTCATTTAAATTTTCTACTTCATTTAATTAATCTCATATTGTTTTCTTTCTTATGCAGGAGGACAAGGTGAAAAAAAAATCTAAAAAAAAAATTTA
Source organism: Melia azedarach (assembly GCA_028052125.1). Lineage (NCBI taxonomy): Eukaryota > Viridiplantae > Streptophyta > Magnoliopsida > Sapindales > Meliaceae > Melia > Melia azedarach. Next base: position 5,327,845 of record CM051406.1, read on the forward strand.
AAAATTTCGCATGCAGTGCGCGACTGCACGCCTGAGCATGGGCGCAAGGCAGAACATGGTGCGCGACCGCGCGCACGATTGCGCCCATGCTGCCCCTGCCCAATTTTTTTCTTCTCCCCCCCCCCCCCCCGATTTCATTTTGTTTTTTTTTCCTTCCCTCTTTTTTTTGTCTCCCATCTTCTTATTCCTTTTTCACAACAAAACACAAACACATACACTCAAATTCTCTACTTTCATTACTTCAATCTCTTCACAAAGCACACTTTTTCAACTTCAATCTTGGCTTTCATCAAGAAAGCTCTTATTTTGCACAACTTAAATTTTTGTTTTGAATTTTAGTTTAGAATTTAGAAATATTGTAAGTTGGTGAAAGTAAATGATGTTGTGGGTTGCAATTGTCGTATTAGTTGTTGCATTTATGTGATTTTAGAAGTGTTTATGCATTTGTGTGACAAACATTTTGGAAAAATAGAAGTGTTTTGTTGTTTGATTTAATATACTTTTTTGTTGTACATCACTTGTTTGATGAAATTACTGAGTTGGGTTTTGCTTCAATGTTTTTTAAGTTCATCATTGGGAATCACTTGGTGGGCTTCTTAGGAGTGAAAGAAAGGTAATTCAAGGGTTGAAGTTAGGGAAACGAAGATAGTAAAAGTGGGCATCCCAAGTGTTCGGTGAATTGCCCACACGAAAATTTTGGGTGAAAATGCCACCAAAGAAGGGGAATTCTTCAAAAGCCTCATCCTCCTTTGGTAACAAAAGATTTGTCTCATCGGAAGCACAAAAGAAATTTACCAAATTTGAAGAAGAGGATAAGGCTTTAGTGAGGGAATGGGCATTGAAACGGATCGGGGAAATGGAAGGATTATGAAATTTATCCGAGCCAGAAAATGGGAAGTACTCATTGACACACAAACATAAGCCATAGTACCTCTAGTAAGGGAATTCTATGCTAATGCCTCAGTGAATCGTGACAAAGATTGTGTTTTTGTTTGAGGTAAAAGAATTCCATTCAGTTCAAAGACCATTAGTGCCTATTATGGTTTACCATCTATTGATGATACAGAGGATTTGTATGATGCATTTTGGAGGGATGATGAGAATTACCCAATGATTATTGAACAATTGTGTGTCCTTGGCACTCAATGGTTGAAGAGTCGGGGGAAGTCTAGCAAATTTATCTCTTTTTCCGAAAAACACACTCAACCAATATGCTAAAGCTTGGCATAAATTTATTTGCTCAAATCTTATGCCTACTTCCCACCTCAATGAAGTCACTACAAAAAGGGCAGCCTTACTCTATTGTATTTGTGCAGAAATTACAATTGACATAGGGAAGGTGATAAGGGAAAGTTTGTGTACTGCAATTGAAGCTAAAACAACGAGTGGACACACTCATCCCTGTCTCATCACAGCCTTATGTTTAACGATCGAGGGTACAAATAAAAGATGGGGAGTTGAAGATAAATCTAGCTGCTCCGATAGATGAACTTGCGATTTCCAAATTCATTTGTTGGGAAAGAGGTGCTCCTCTCTAATCAAGATTAGGATTTCGCGTAGATCACGATAATCAAGTTTCTCCACCACGCCAGCTTTTACCTCTCCTCAGGAAAAGCCCAGGTATGACAAAAGCATTGAAGACAATTACCTCGGGATATGAGGATGCCTATCAAGAAAGGCTGAGACATAAACAAAATCTATCAATGCCCTTATATGTCAACATAAGTGACGAAACTAGACCATCCTCGTCTTCTCAGGATGACAACTATCCATCACAGATAGCTGAAATCCATCATCAAATAATTCAACAAGGACAAGAAATCAATGAAATTCGTTAAGAACAAGTTAGGATGCAGCAATATCAAACAGAGTGTTTCAACACTTTTGCTTCATACTTTCAGTAATTACGACCCGATGCATAATTTCCACCTTCCCAAGGAAACAATAATGATGATAACCAATGAGAGGTGTGTTCTTCCTTATCTCCCATTTTATTTTTAATTTTTTTTTTCTTTTAACATTGAGGACAATGTATTCCTTAAGTTTGGGGGTGTGTTTGTTTGTGTGTTGAAAATTATGTGTATGTGTTTTTTAGTCATTTCGTCTCTTTGTCTTCATTTTGAGATTGAACTTATTTTTGTTGAACATGCTTCTGAACAATATAGAAAGCCAATGATATAATTGTGATAGTGAGTGCTTAAATTACGAAAAAATAAAGAATGTTGTTATAATCCTTGGGTTTGATTTGTTGACAAATTTATTTTACTTTATAGTTCCTCAAGAAATTTTAAGCACTTGGTCATAAATGCTTGGGTGTGTGAAAATTTAGCGAAGGCTTGTGCGACCTTTGTAAGGATTAAGTCCTAATGAACTTTAGAACTTAATTGATTGACACTTGAGGCAAAATCTTAGAGGAGAATCCATTAAGGAAATGAATTAGGCATTCTTTGTCACGTTTGAGCCTTTCAAACCAACTTAGAATTTGATTAATCCTTAGCTTACCCCTCTTTGAGCCAAAATTTGCTTTTCTTGTTTTATCATTCACACAATAGCTAGCATGAAATAAAAATATCTTCCTTTTAAGTAGCACCATAAATTTCCAACCATGCTAGAGCTTTGAAAATAAGGGAAGTTGAAGGAGTGTAGAAATAAACCGAACTATTATCAAGTAACCGGGTCTCATGCCTAGGCAAGCATAGAGAACTCACGTCAAAAGATAAGAGAAAAGCCAATTATGAGAGAAAGCATGAAAAATAAGCCGAATTATTACCGAGTAACCAGGTCTCATGCCTAGGTAAGCATAGAGAACTCGTGTCAAAAGGTAAGCGAGGTTAAAAAAAATAATAATAAACCTTTGCAAATAAATAAGTTTAGGGGTATACATTTTCTCTTGTTATTTAAATCATCATTTGAGGGGTGAATGAAGAAGAAAGTGTTGAAATTTGGTGATGATTAAGGGATTGAAGAAAGAGCTCTATGATGGTTGAGATAGTTAGGGTACTTGAACTTTACTTAAAGATCTGTTTTCCCCACCTTAACTTTGGCCTATCATTATAAGCTTAATGAAGTCCTAAGGATCCTTGATGTGGTTTTCTTCTATATTAGTGGAGAGCAACAGAAAATTAAGTTTATGGAGTTCCTTAAAATTTCAAAATGAATCTAAATTGTGCACAAACTTATCCAGATTGAATCAAAACCCATCATTTGTGGCATTTCATACACGCACGCACGAGGAACTTTTGAGTAAAATGACATTTGTTTTCAAGTCAAATTTGGGGACAAATTGAACATATTGTTTTCTTCAATTTGAGTATGTAACTTAATCTTTGAGGCTTTATTGTGTTTTAACTCAAGGTATATTCAAATGTTTTATCTAATCTCGATTGTGAATAATTTTGATAAGTCTTTTACCTCTTTTGTCTTTGATTTGATTTGATTTACTTGAGGACAAGCAAATATTTAAGTTTGAGGATATTTGATAAGTGCGTAAAACATGCGCTAATCATTTACTTTTAGACTTCAATTATTTGTTTAGTCCTCAAATTTCTTTTGGATTTGATGTATTTTAGTTATTTTGTACATAAAATAATAAATTTAACTTTTAAAAGTTAATTGAACTAAAAAAGGATTAATTTGGCTCGAAAAGAGAGAGATCGAAGCATAAGAACATGGTGGACCAAAATGCAACAAAATCAGGACTAAAATGAAGAACTATCACAGTATAAGGATAAATGTCAAATACACGAGAGAAAGGGGAACTAATTGATATTTTTCGAATTTTCTAACTTTGTTGGCAGAAGCAGGTGCGTGATCGCGCCCCTTGCTACGCGACCGCGCACTGCATTCTGCCCAGGCAGACTAAATTGCAACAAAATCAGGATTGAATTGTACAATCTCCAACTATGGCTGAATATCTTACTAATCACAAGTATAGGGATCCAATTAATATTTGCCACTTAAATTGCAATTCTAAGCACAATTGGGTGCGCCACTGCGCGGTGCTTTGTCCCCCACAATTGGACGATTTTTGGATTTGAAAAGAAAGAGAAGGGAAGGAAAAGGGGGGTTGGTCATTTGGGATAGATTTGGGAAGGAAATGAGAGAGAAAGAAGAGGAAAAGAAGAAGAGAATTGGAAGAAGAATTAGGAGAAGTATCAAGTTTGAATTTGGACGAAAAGCTCTCCTATTCTAGTTTATCTCTTTCCCTTTTATTTCAAATTATTGTTGTGAATTGAATAATTTTGTGAATTTCAAAATTATGTTATCAATTGTTGAATTCTTGATTGTGGGATTTGAATTATATATTATGTGTAGCTAAACCCAAATTTCTAAGGCAATGATTTAATCTATTTGAAGCATCCATTTCTAATATTATGTTGTTCAATTGATTTGAGATTGGGTATTGAGTATTTATCATGATAATTAATATTTTTGAATATTTGGTAAATATTTGAATGAATTGTGGATTAATAGGAATTGAAAAATGAATATCATATCTAGACCGTGTGATAAATACCGTAAATTGTATATTAGATAGAGATATATTAATATAGTTTGCGTAATTTAATTAAAAATTATCACCAATTGTAATGCACTTTCATTTAATTAATTTCACATAGAGATATAGTGAAATTTTAGGTGCGAAGTAGATTCGATTGATCTCGAGAGAGACAATCGAATAAATTAAGATAATTAACTAACAACGCGTGTTTTAAATTAGAACATTAATTGAAGAATTAAATGCGACCAAATATGATAAATCATTAGCCTTAGAACTTTTCATTAGTTGAATCTTGAAGTTAATTTGCATAATAGTAAATTTTAGTCTATTTTAATTTTCCCTGACAACGATGCCAAAAACTTGTTGCGTGTAAAATTAACGAACGCAAGTGCACGTATCGCAATTAAGTAATAAAATGATAAGAGGATGTCGATCTCACGAGAATTATAATCCTATAATTCTTGAAATTGATTAATTTAGAATTTATCTAAAGGAATCGAAATAATTTAGGGGTATTTGATAAGTGTGTAAAACATGCGCTAATCATTTACTTTTAAACTTTAATTGTTTGTTTGATCCTTAAGTTTCTTTTGGATTTGATGTATTTTGATTGTTTTGTACAAAAAATGATAGATTCAACTTTATAAAGTGAATTGGGTTAAAAAATGATTAATTTAGCTCAAAAAGGAAGAGACCGAAGCATGAGAATAGCGTGGACCAAAATGCAACAAAATGAGAACTAAAATGAAGAATTTCACAATTAAGTATGAATGTCAAATACACAAGAGAAAGAGGGGACCAATTGATATTTGCCAGATTTTTTAGCTTTGTTGGCAGAAGGTGGTGCGCGATCGATCGCCTTGCTACGCAATTACGCAGCATTTTGTCCCCCCACAAATGTTTAATTTTTGGGACTTTAAAAGGCAGGAGAAGGAAAGGAAATGGGTTAGGTCATATTTTGGGAAAGTTTTTGAAGGAAAAGAGAGAGAAAAGAAGAGGAGCTTGGAAGAAGATCTCGGGAAGCATCAAGTTCGACTTTGGATGATTAAAGCTTTTCTTTTCTAGTTTATCTCTTTGCTTTATTTCAAATTATTCTGGTGAATTGAACAATTTTATGATTTTCGAATTCGTGTTATCAATTATTAAATTTATGATTTGTGGATTTGAATTCTACTCAATGTGTGGCTAAACCCATTCTCTAGGATAATGATTTAATCTATTTGAAGCATCTATTTCTAATATTATGTTGTTCAATTGATTTGAGATTGTGTGTTAGGTATTTATCATGATAATTAATACTTTTGGATATTTGACCAATATTTGAATGAATTGTGGATTGATAGGATTTAAGAAATAAACATCATATCTAAACCGTGTGATAAACACCGTAAATTGTATATTAGATAGAGATATACTAATATAATTTGCGTAGTTTAATTAGAAATTATCATTATTCGCAATGCACTTCCATTTAATTAATTTCACATAGAGATATAATGAAGTTTTTAGGTGCGAAGTAGAGTCGATTGATCTCGAGAGAGATAATCGAATAAATTAGGATAATTAACTAGCAACACCGGTTTTAAATTAGAACAATATCAATTAAAGAAGTGGATGCAACCAAATACGATAAATTATTAGCCCTAGACATTTCCATTAATTGAATCCTTAAAGTATTTTGATTAGTCGTTATTTTCAATTTCTTAAATAAAAAATTGTTTCGATTTTTTTAGATAAATTCGTACATTAATCACCTTCGTTAATTATATGATTAACATTCCTCGTGGGTTCAACATCTTCTTATCACTTTATTACTTAATTGCGACACGTGTACTTACGTTCGTTAATTTTAAACGCAACAGAGAATCAATGCTTACTTAAGCACAAGACCCGATTACTTGGTAAAAGCAAGGTCTATGCACTACACTTCACTTTTGCTTTCTTTTCTTTTTGGTGTGCATTAATTGACAGAACATTTTGAAATTAAGCACACAAACAACATGCAACAACCCCCAAACTTATTTTGAAGCACATGTTATTGCAAATTTGAGATAGCTCACAAGCATAAAGACAATAGATTCGCCTATTGGGTTTAGCTATTGTTGGGTTTATGAAAGAAAAAGATTAATTTAAGGCTCAAAGTGGTTAAGTAGGCAAGAATAAGCATATGGTAGGCTAGAAAGGCTCAAACGATTTATTTGCAGCCTAGAATCATTTCTTGTGCATCATATAATCACATGATATCCAAAGCATGAATAATCAAATTAATTAGCCAAGACAAAATATAATGAGATCACTAGAATGAAAAGATAATGAGAAAAGTATAGAATAATCTTATAACACTCAGAAATGAAGGTTAAGGACTCAAAAGCTCACAAATGCGGTTATATTAGTTTATACTATCTTGTATATCATTCTCTAATAATGTGAATTCATTAAATCAGGATTCAATTCAATCATGGCATGAAGTGCATGTGAAGTATGAGAATAATTAATGAAACATAGTTAAAACATGGTAACATCATGATTTTCACTTAATATCTCATTAATTCTAATAAGCCATATAAACTTCTCATATCAATCTCATTTAAGGAAGCAACATAAAAAAGACTCAAAAACAGGAAAAAAAAATGATTTTTTTCAATTGTTTTTCAATTTTTTCATTATATATATATTTTTTTCAATTTGTTTTTACTACATAACTTAAAACATAAACACACCCTCACCCCTAAACTTAAATCTAACATTATCCTCAATATTTATAATTAAAATCATACAATAATTAGATTAAAGAAAGGTAAGAGGGAAAAAAAAAACACAACATAAGCAAAGATAAGAGTATAAGGAAAAGATAGTACTTGGACTGTACAGAAGAATTGAAGTGTACATACGTTTCCGCTCCAAATGAGTTAGACAGCATGTAATATGTCTATGGAAACCTCAGGCTATCTATTTTTCGTTGCATTTTACATAATTGAATTCTGGGTTGTCTACAGGAGGTTATGGCCAATTGAATGACTGCTACTCCAGAAAACGAGTTGCAGATTTTTCTTCTTTCTTCTTCTTTCTTGAACATCTTGGGTTACCTCCCAAGCAGTGCTAAGTTTAACGTTTTCAGTCATACCAGCTTTTTCATTTTAAGCACAATGTGGATCCTCAAGATTGAGATCCGTCCTTGTCAAATCTTCAATGGCATCAAGATATGGCTTCAACCGATGCCCATTCACTTTGAAAGGTTCTCCTCCTTGCTCTTTGATTAGCTCAATTGCACCATAAGGAAAAACCTTGTGAACAACATAGGACCATTCCATCTAGACATCAACTTACCGGAAAATAACTTTAATTGAGAGTTGTAAAGCAATACTTTCTGGCCCTCATGAAAAGTTTTCCTCAATAGTCACTTGTCACGTTGCAACTTGGTTTTTTGTTTGTATATTGTAGCATTCTCGTATGCTTCATGTCGAATTTCATCTAGTTCATTAAGCTGCAACTTTCTATGAACATTAGCATCATTAAAATCAAAGTTGAGTTTCTTAATGGCCCAATATGCTTTATGTTCAAGTTCCACAGGAAGATGACATGCTTTACCAAACACTAATCCAAAAGGATTCATGCCAATAGGTATCTTATATGCAGTTCTACAAGCCCATAATGCATCAATTAATTTTAAATACCAATCTTTCTATTAGTGTTTACTGTCTTTTCAAGAATGTTCTTTATCTCTCTATTACTTATCTCAACTTGTCCACTAGTTTGAGGATGATAAGGTGTCGCCACCTTATAAGTCACACCATACTTTTTCATCAATGTTGCAAAAGATTTATTGCAAAAATGTGATCCTCCATCACTAATGATAGCCCTAGGGATGCCAAATCTTGGAAAAATGGTTCCTTTTAAAATTGCAAAAAATCCTATGATCATTAGTCTTACATGCTTGTGCTTCAACCCATTTAGACACATAATTAACACACACAAGAATGTAAGTAAAGCCAAAAGAAGAGGGAAATGGTCCCATAAAATCAATAACCCATACATCAAACAATTCCACAATTAACATACTAGTAAGTGGCATTTGATTTCGAGAAGAAATATTACCAACCCTTTGACATCTATCACATGTGGACCAATACGCGAATGCATCCTTAAAAATTGTAGGCCAATAAAAACCCGCTTGTAAGATCTTATGGGCTGTCTTCTTGGCTCCAAAATGTCCACAACATGCATAAGAATGGCAAAAAGTTAGAATAGAATGAAATTCGAAATTTGGTACACACCTTATAATAGAATCCGAGCAATGTTTGAACAAGTATGGTTCATCCCAAAAGTAGTGCTTCGCAATTACTGTCAATTTTTCTCTTTGAAATTTGCTTATTCCTTGTGGTCGTTGTCTGCTCACAATAAAGTTTACGATATCTGCGTACCATGGAATCTCACCAAGCAGCGCGAACAATTTCTCATCTGGAAAATTGTCATCCAATGGTGACTCATGTAATTTACGAACAAGCCTTGATAAATGGTCGACCACCACATTCTCTACTCCTTTCTTGTCTTTGATGACCAAATCAAACTCTTGGAGTAGGAGAATCCATCTTATCAGCCTTGGCTTTGCAACCTTCTTTGTTAAAAGGTTCTTCAATGCTGCGTGGTCAGTGAAAACAACAACTTCAGTCCCAATTAAATAAGACTGAAATTTCTCTAAAGCAAATACCACAGCCAAAAGCTCTTTTTCCGTCGTGGAATAATTGAGCTGAACTTCATTCAAGGTGCGACTCGCGTAGTAGATTGCACATGGCATCTTATTCCTTCTTTGGTCGAGACAAGCACCCACGGCGTAATCACTTGCATCATACATAAGTTCAAATGGCAAGGACCAATCTGGAGGCATGATAATGGGAGTAGAACTTAGTAATGATTTCAAAGTATTAAAAGCATTTAAATAGTTATTATCAAAAACAAACTTCACATCCTTTACAAGTAAATTTGGTCTTGCAATCTTTGAAAAATCCTTTATGAATCTTCTATAAAATCCAGCATGGCCAAGGAAAGATCGAATTTCTTTCACATTCGTTGGAGGCATCATATTTTGAATTAAATCCACCTTAGCTTTGTCAACCTCAATTCCATCACAAGAAATTATATGGCCAAGTACTATACCTCTTTTCACCATGAAATTGCATTTTTTCCAACTAAGCACAAGGTTAGTCTCAACACATCTTTTCAAAACAAGAGAAAGGTTAGCTAAACAATTATCAAAAGATGATCCAAAAACAAAAAAATCATCCATAAAAACTTCAATAAACCTTTCTACCATATCCGAAAATATACTCATCATACATCGTTGAAATGTGGCAGGTGCATTACATAAACCAAATGGCATTCTCCTATATGCAAAAGTATCAAAAGGACATGTAAATGTGGTTTTTTCTTGGTCTCTAGCATCAATTGCAATCTGATTATAGCCTGAATAACCATATAAGAAACAATAATAATTATGTCCAGCCAATCTCTCTAACATTTGATCCATGAATGGCAAAGGAAAGTGATCTTTTCTTGTGTTAGTGTTTAGCTTCCTATAATCTATGCAAACACGCCAACTAGTTTGAATCCTAGTAGGTACTAATTCATTGTTTTCATTTTTAACTACTTGCACCGGGCTAACCCATTTAGAATCTGAAATTGGATAGATTATGCCTGCATCTAACAATTTCAAAATCTTCTTTCTTACCACTTCTTTCATTGCTGGATTTAGTCTTCTTTGAGGCTCTCTAGATTGTTTAGATTCATCTTCTAACAAGATTCTATGCATGCAAATTGTTCGGCTAATTCCCTTTATGTCGTGAATCGTCCAACCAATTGCTTCTTTGTACGCTTTCAACACCGTCAACAATTTTTCTTCTTCTAAAACACTCAAATCACTAGCTATTATTATGGGTAAAGTTTCAGCCTCACCTAAAAATTCATACTTTAAGTGTAAGGGTAAAGACTTTAACTCCAGTTTCGGTGTTTCCTCCATGAATTTGGACAAAGACGATGATGATGCATGTAATGGCTCAAAAGAGTTAGTGTACTTACCTCAATAATTAATGCTTTTTGAAGCATTTAATGAGTGTATGACAACAACAAATTCCTCATGCTTATTCAACGAATGAATCGGATGCATATTTTCTTTGTCTAACCCATAAGTAAGAATGGTTTCTAAAAGATCTCTGCTGCAACATCGGTTGAATGTATCTTGCACAATATCATCAGAAATATCAATGAAATAACACTCATCCTTATCACTTGGTAGCTTCAATGCATCAAAGACTTTAAACTCTCTTGTTTCACCAAGGACATTAAAGGTAAGTGTGCCCGCCTTGACATCAATTTTTTCTCCTGCAATTTCGATGAATGGTCTACTTAAAAGAATGGGCAGATCACCTCTAATTCCCTCTTCAACCTCCATCACCATAAAATTTGCAGGCAAAACAAGATCATTGACCTTAATAGGTATATCTTCAAGTATTCCAATAGGATACTTAACCGATCTATCCGCAAGTTGAATAAAAATTGTTATAGGCTTTAATTCATCAAGATTAAGGGCTGCAAACACAGAATATGACATTAAATTAATTGAAGCACCTAAATCAAGTAAACATCTATTAAAAGCTTTATTTCCTATAACACAAGGGATAGTGAAACTCCCTGGATCTTTGAGCTTTAGTGGAAGTTTTTGCTGCAGGATAGCACTCACTTCTTCACCCACCTTCACCTTCTCATGTTCCTTGAATCGCCTTTTATTGGTTACTAAGTTTTTAAAAAACTTAGCATATGATGAAATTTGTTGAAGCACTTCAAGGAATGGGATGTTGATGGCCACTTTCTTGAATTGCTCCAAAATCGCATCTGAGTGAAGATCTTTTTTTTGTTTCACCAACCTTTGAGAAAATGGTGGTGGTGGCACATATGGTGGTGGTCCATAAGACAAGAAAGACCTCTTTTCTTCAACTTTCGAACTCAATTCTTCCTCACTCTTGTTCAAATCTTTCTTCAACTCTTTCTCATCTTTACTTTTCTCTTCCTCAGAAATTTCTTGTTGATGTTGCGAATCCATTTCTAATTGTAAATTTCTGTTGTGAGCAATTTCTACCTTTGATTCATGAATCCCAACCTTGTTGTCGATTGCTTTACTACTCCTAAGATTTATAATAGTTTGTGCTTGCTCAGATGGTCTTGGGTTAATTTGTGATTGGCTCGAAAATTTGCCTTGTTCTCTTTCTGCCACTACATTTGCCAATTGACTCACTTGCTTCTCCAAATGGTGCATGGAAGCCTCAAGATTTTTTGTTTGCAATTCAGATTGTTGCTGGAAGGCTTGCTGACTTTGAGCCAATTGAAGTGTGATGATAAGAACCCACTAGATGACCTGCCCTAGGAACCCTTGAATCAGTTATTATACACACCCAAGAAACTAGAAAACAAGTTGTAGATGATTATATTAGAACCTAAAGAAACTAAGTCCCTAAAATTCCAATCTTAAAGACGCCACAAAGGTTGATCACTCCCTTGATAAGTCAAGATATTGTATTCTACCAAGAACACAAGAAAGCAAAGCAAAGCTTGCTGAAATATCTCAATATTATTAATGATATGATGAAATTCATTTTACATACTTGTAGCCTTTATATAGGCATGTAAACATCATAATCATAAATAAAAAGGGTGTCCAAAATTAAACAGGAATAAAAATCCTAACTTAAGTTGAAAAATAAGATTATAATCATAATCTTATGAGGAACCTAAATAAGAATCCTAATCTAATAAGGAAACCTAAAATAAAATAACAGTCCTAAACAAACAAAAAAACTTATTCCATATAGAATAAGGAACCTTCAAAAGCTCAAATTCTTTATGCGGCATAAGGAAGTAGACGCAGGGCGATTGTTTTCTTCTTCTTATAGTTCACTTGAATTTTTGTCATATAATCAGTCCATCTCTTATAGTTCAACTCAGTTGAAAAGATTAATGGATTATGTGAATATTGCCCTTGAATTCCTCTGAGCTTTAGTGAGAGTTTCCTCTCTTGTATGCATGATTGCGCACCTTTATTCACATCATGTGATCTTCGAAAGATTGTCTATTGTTTTCGTAAGAGAATTCATCCGAGAATTGTCGGCAACAAATTGGTTGTGCTAAGATGATGTTGGTCCTTGATAATTCTTTGATTGTTGAAATTGAAAATCTTGAGGATTGTTTTGGCCAAAATTTCTTGGTTGATTGGTTTGTTGATTTTGGGAACTCCACCGAACTTTTGGGTGATCTCTCCAACCCGGATTATAATTGTTTGAAAACGGATCATTCCTTGGTCTATTGAAGTTTCCTGTGAAATTAGCTTGCTCATTATTTCTTCCCATTGAATTGGATGGGCAAAGTTCCATAGAATGACCTAATTCAGCACAAATAAAACAAATTTGGTGCTGGTTTTGTGGACCAAGTACATTAGCCAAAATCGAATTAACTTGCTAAGAGACAAGAGATGATACGTGGGCATCTAGATTGGAAGGTACAGAGGAAGAAACCTCATAAGCTCTCCTAGACGGTTCACGATCATGGATAATCCATTGTTGTGAGTTCTCACAAATTACTTCGAACAAGTCCCATGCCTCTTGTTCAGTTTTCTTTAGGAAAGCTCTATTTGATGCCCCATCGACCATCCTTCTATCATCCGAACACAATCCTTCATAGAAGTATTGAACTTGTTGATGTAGAGGAATGCCATGATGAGGACATTTCAACAATAATTCTATATATCTTTCCCACGCTTCTCCAAATGCCTTGCCATTACCTTGTCGAAATCCTATGATATTTCTCCTTAATTGATTGGTCCTTTAAGCGGGAAAGAACTTTTGTAAAAATTTGTTGACCAATTGTGTCCATTGCATGATCGAACGAGCTGGTAAAGAGTGAAGCCAAATCTTGGCCTTATCCTTTAGAGAGAAAGGAAAAAGTCTTAACCGGATTTGTTCTTCATCCAATCCATAAATTTTCGTGGTTCCACAGATTTCAAAAAATTCCTTCACATGCAAATAAGGATCTTCATTAGATAAACAATGGAATTGTGGAAGTAATTGAATCATACCTGATTTGATTTCATAATTGTTGGCACTTGTTGTGGCATAAATAATGCATGAAGGTGCATCATTCATTTGTGGCAGGAAACGAGCTTCAAGGGTAAGCGGTGGTGCAACAATTTGTTGATTGTGTACTTGCGGATCCATGCTTGCTCTTCCTCTTTACTTACTTGGTCTTTGTTATGATTAAAATGCCCAGACTTGGTCGCTTCACAAAATTCTCGTATTCTTTGAAGAGTCGATAGATGGGTATCTTCCGAAGATGACGATTCCTCTTGCGACCCCTCGAAGAATACGAGAATTTTGTGAAGTGACCAAAAACTGGGCATTTTAATCATAACAAAGACCAAGTAAAGAGGAAAAGCAAACTAGAGCAAGCATGGACATGATGTCATTTTTATGTGATGTAATATACATTATATTACATCATGTATGTTGTACAAAGATTCTTATATATATATATAATGAAAAAATTGAAAAAAAAATTGAATAAAATCATTTTTTTTTTCAATTTTTGAGTCTTTTTTGTGCTGCTTCCTTAAATGAGATTGAAATGAGAAGTTTATATGGCTTATTAGAATTAATGAGATATTAAGTGAAAATCACGATGTTACCATGTTTTAACTACGTTTCATTAATTATTCTCATACTTTCACATGCATTTCATGCCATGATTGAATTGAATCTTGATTTAATGAATTCACATTATTAAAGAATGATATACAAGATAGTATAAACTAATATAACCGCATTTGTGAGCTTTTGAGCCCTTCACCTTCATTTTTGAGTGTTATAAGATTATTCTATACTTTTCTCATTATCTTTTCATTATAGTGATCTCATTATATTTTGTCTTGGCTAATTAATTTGATTATTCATGCTTTGGATATCATGTGATTATATGATGCACAAGAAATGATTCTAGGCCGCAAATAAATCGTTTGAGCCTTTCTAACCTACCATATGCTTGTTCTTGCCTAGTTAACTGCTTTGAGTCTTAAATTAATCTTTTTCTTTCATAAACCCAATAATAACTAAACCCGATAGCTGAATCTATTGTCTTTATGCTTGTGAGCTATCTCAAATTTGCAATGACATGTGCTTCAAAATAAGTTTGAGGGTTGTTGCATGTTATTTGTGTGCTTAATTTCAAAATGTTCTGTCAATTAATGCACACCAAAAAGAAAAGAAAAGCAAAAGTGAAGTGTAGTGCATAGGCCTTGCTTTTACCCAGTAATCGGGTCTCATGCTTAAGTAAGCATTGAGTTCTCGCATTAAAAAGCAAAGCAACGCCAAAGTGAAAAAAAAAATGTTATTAAAGCTAAAAGCGAAAATTCATAAAGAAAAAGAGTTATTGTGCTTTGAAAAGAAAAGAAGTGCAAATGAATGTGTGATTGTGAAATATATTTGCAACCAAAGAGGGGAATTTGATGAGCGGTGCACATGTCGTTGAATTCTTAACTTTGTTTTACCATTTTTCCACTACTACAAAAAACCTCAATCACTAGCCACATTATAACCTTAAAGGAAAGTCCTAAGCTGATCTTGTGTAATTGTATGATTCATTTGAATTCATTGACATGAAAATCAAGTTATTAGCATTCCTTTCATTAGATCACCATCATTACATCAAAAATAGCGTATTCTTTGTTTCGTATGTGAGCTTTGTTTTTATCAAAAAAATCTAAGCTTAAGGCTTATCTCATATACACTTGAGTGATAATCCAAACTTCAAGTGCATTTCTTTGTGAGAGACCATCTTTGTGAAGTTTGGAGTTGAACTTCTATGCTTGCTATAATCTCATAATGTGAAGGATGATAAGAGAGATGCTGATTGATCTTTGGCTACCATATACTACACATGAGGATGACTTATGAAAAATTGTTAGCACTTGGATAATTCATTGATTGATCTTATATCTTGTTGCATTGTTTTCAAGCCATGAATTATTAAGAATTATCTCTAGAAAGGAAGCTTGTACTTATATGTTCGAACTTTTATTTTTGGTTTTGCTCGAGGACTAGCAAAAGTTAAGTTTGGGGGTATTTGACATGTTCTTTAACTAACATATATTTATATCATATATTCATTGATCTTATGAGTTAGTTATTGTATTTTATGATGTTTTAGTTGCATTTCTTGTTTTGTAGTTATTTTGAAGCAAAGCATAAGAATTAAGCTAAATTGAGGGAAAATGTGGCATTTCGATGAAAAGGCAAGAAAATGCAATACAAGCACACACTTCATTTAATGCCGAGTACGAAACAACAAAGGAAAACCACCCTCCCTAGATTGTAGCTATGACACGCCTGCACCATCAAGGAATGAAAGGAATTATGGAAATTAAGGAGAAATCTTTCTTTCTCGGTTTATTGAAACAACCTTCAGTATTTCAAGCATAACCTTTTGATGGAGAACTCCAAAATGCACGATCTTGGTGTCTACAAAATGCTAAGAGAAATTCCTATAACATTTATGTTGAAGACTTTCCCAAAAACAACCATATTAATGTAGAGATTTGGACATCAATTCAAAGGTCAGAAATTGCCTATTTTAAGGAAAATACATGATGTCATTGCTTACATCATGTATGTATATTATGCCATGGCTTACATCATGTATGTACATGATGTCATGGCTTACATCATGTATGTATATTATGTCATGGCTTACATCATGTAAGTATTTTATGTCATTCCTTACAGCATTTGAGTTAGTTAGGGGAGGCTATAAATACCCTTTAGTTTGAGCTTTAAAGGGAGCATTATATTTTTTAGGAAGAGAACTTGGACTACATTAAGAGAAGGTTACAAAAAGATTGAAGAATTGAAGACAAGAATTTGGTTCTATCTTCTCTATCTTATGTTTCTTTCTTGTTAATTAGTGTTTTTTTAATCAAGCAATTAAGTAGTTAAAACTCTTAGTTAGGGTGATAGATGATGCCTTAATTGTTATTTTTCTATGGGTATGTGTTAATTTGGATTTTTATAATTTAATAAAGGTGATGTTCATTTATATTATGCTTATTGATAAGTATTGCCTAATTGAATAATTTGGTATTGTCTAATTGATTTATATTATGTTATTTAAATGATTTATCTTGATTTTGAATGTGTAATATATTAATGCAAACTTAAGGACCACACTAATCCAAGGGTTTGAATTGCAATCTTTATGATTCAAATAGGTAATACATTGATGGAAGGTTTGAGGACCATATCAATCCCTTACCTTGATGCTTCACATATAAATGAATTGTGTTAATATGATAACTACACCAATTTGATTGTTTATGCAAAGTTTTCTTGTTTTTACAATAGTTAATGCATTCTTGGCATGTTCACAATAGCCCACACCAAGCCTTGTTGCATGTTCTAAGATAGATGAGCTCACACCAAGATTAACTTGTAATCAATGAAAAATTAATGCGTGAAATCCTTTCATTACATGAAAAAAGACCATTACCATCTTCAGTTATTATTTTTTAGGGTTTAAGTGTAATCTAAACAAAATAATAACTTAAGACGGTAATGGCATTTTTTCGTGCAATGAAAGAACTTCACGCATCAATTTTTCATTGATTACAAGTTAATCTTGGTGTGGGATTTAACTCATCTATCCTAGAACATGCAACAATGCTTGGTGTGGGCTATTGTGAACATGCCAAGAATGCATTAACTATTGTAAAAAAAAGGAAAATTTTGCATAAACAATCAAATTGGTGTGGTTATCATGTTAATACAATTAATTTATATGTGAAGCATCAAGGTAAGGGATTGGTGTGGTCCTCAAACCTTCCATCAATGTATTACCTATTTGAATCATAAATATTGCAATTCAAACCCTTGGATTAGTGTAGTCCTTAGGTTTGCATTAATATATTACACATTCAAAATCAAGATAAATCATTTAAATAACATAATATAAATCAATTAGGCAATACCAAATTATTCAATTAGGTAATACTTATCAATAAGCATAATATAAATGAACATCACCTTTATTAAATTATAAAAGTTCAAATTAACACAGACCCATAGAAAAATAACAATTAAGGCATCATCTATTACCCTAACTAAGAGTTTTAACTACTTAATTGCATGATTAAAAAAACACTAATTAACAAGAAAGAAACATAAGATAGAGAAGATATAACCAAATTCTTGTCTTCAATCCTTCAATCTTCTTGTAACCTTATCTTAATGTAGTCCAACTTCTCTTTCTCAAAAATATAATGCTCTCTTTAAAACTAAAACCAAGGGGTATTTATAGCCTCCCCTAACTAACTCAAATGATGTAAGGAATGACATAAAATACTTACATGATGTAAGCCATGACATAATATACATACATGATGTAAGCAATGACATCATGTATTTTCCTTAAAATAGGCAATTTCTGACCTCTGAATTGATTTCCAAATCTCTACATTAATATGGTCGTTTTTGGGAAAGTCTTTAACATAAATGTTATAAGAATTTCTCTTATCGTTTTGTAGACACCAAGCTCGTGCATTTTGGAGTTCTCCATCAAAAGGTTATGCTTGAAATACTTAAAGTTGTTTCAATAAATCGAGGAAGAAAGATTTCTCCTTAATTTCCATAATCTCTTCCATTCCTTGATGGCGTAGGCGTGTCATAGCTACTGTCTTGGGAGGGTGGTTTCCTTTGTTGTTTTGTACTCGGCATTAATGAAGTGTGCTATAACTTAAAGGTTGTAATTTCCAAGTATAAGTTATCTCAAGTAATAAAGTTCAGAATTTCGAGTGTCAATCCACAGGGAATACATTATACAAGATCCATAAGTCCAATATTTAAATGTTATTAGTCATATGATGGAAGTAGAATGAATTTATTAGTTATTAAATGTAAATTTAATAATATTATCTATTAGGGCATTAGGGATTCATTTTGTTGATAATTATAGAAATCATTCTTTAATCATTCTTGTACTCAACTAAGAATCACTCAAGAGATTATCTTAATCGGAGGATAAATACATTAATTACATGGCAATACCTTTTTGTAGAAAAGGTAGTAAAATAGAAGAATAATCATTCAATTTATTTGTGAAAACTATAACATACCTTGTTCTTGATTTGTAGAAAATGTGCAAGCATTAAGTGTACCTTTTGTTAATAATGAATCAAGCTTCCGAACAAATCAAAACACTTTTGAGAAATAGAATTCATTCAATTGAAAAGATTTTGCAGTGAAACACAACTTAGAATGATTAAAGAAGAATACTATAAAATCAACAAAACTTCACCCGTAACCCTAATTACGAATTTTGAAACACATTAAATGAAACCAAAATTACACAAAGGGAGAATAAAAAATAAGAAGAAGAATATCCTAAATAACTTCTACCACTATTTATATAGGCAAAACAAGATATATTTAATATGTGTGAACACAATTTGCAAACTTTCAACTTAATCATAATCTTGGTGATTGTAGCACATTTTGGACCGTGGAATGCATTGAATTTGTTGATTATGTCTTCTTAAAAGTTTTAGGCACCATCATTAGCTTTCCAATAGTCCAAATATCGACCAAATTGATTATATAAACAAGAGTTATGTTGAAAATAAGAAAAGGTGTTCAGTTTGGATTTCTCCACCGGTCTTCTAGAATGACTGCTATTTTTGACAGGAAACGACTTCGAATCTGGACATCTATAAAACATAAATATTGTACATCTATCTATAGGCTTTCCAAAAACTCTTTAACTGTATGACTTTTGGATACGCATGTAGGGAGATCCGGCCCAAATATGAAACCATGGTGGGCTGGCCCTAAGTTGTGGTTGAGTTATGTTGAAGCCCGTGTTTGACCTAATAGATGCATGAACTAGTCTAATCTCTGCTCTACACGTTTGTGAAGGAATGAGTCCACAACCATAAATCGTATCAAATGATGTTTTGTAGGAAAATATATGCTCATTATACGAAACCTGCGCAAAACCAATAATTAAGTCCAGTTCTTGTTTTGGAATTCAGTATAAAGGAAAATGCTTAATTTTGGAAAAATTAATAATATTCTTAAGTGTAAAATATAATATTTCTCTTGATAATCCTACACTTTTAAACATTTATCAAAGTGCGTGCTTGTATTGCGTTTTCTTGCCTTTTCACTAAAATGCTACATTTTTCCTTAATTTAGCTTAATTCTTATGCTTTGCTTCAAAATACCTACAAAACAAGAAATGCAACTAAAACATCATAAAATACAATAACTAACTCATAAGATCAATAAATATATGATATAAATATATGTGAGTTAATGAACATATCAGCTACCCAAATAGCTTTAGGTAGAATTTGTAGTTACAGTTGTTTGTCTGGTAAATAGAAGCCTTTTAGTTGCAACAGGGCTGAAGACTCCAGAGGAAATGTGGTTTGGAAAAGCACTTGATTTGAGCAATCTAAGGATTTTTGGATATCCAGCATATGCGTATGTAAAAAATAAGGAAGCTTGACCTAGAGCCATAAAAGGGATGTTGATTGGTTATTTTGAAAAGGTGAAAGACTACAAGATTTGGTGCTCAAGTGGTAAACCTGTTGAATGGATAATTAGTAGGGATATTACATTCAATGAGAAAGCCATGTTGAAACCAAAAACTAAACTAAATTCAAAAAAGCAGAAGTAAGCTTCACCTACTAATAAGGTTCAATTTGAGGTAAAGACAATTGATAAAAGTTTTCAATATAAAGAAATTCTTGAACAACAAGATGACCATGAACATGATGTATAATCTTATCTACAAAACTATCACTTGACCTGAGAAAGACAAGAAGACAAATCAGACCTCCCAAAAGGTATGGCTATGATGATTTAATCTCTTATGCACTTATAGTGTTAGAAAAGTTGAACGTTGACGAAACTAGCTCTTACAAAGAAGCCATGTCAAACAAATATAGAGATAAATGGATATGTGCCATAAAGGAAGAAATAACCTCTTTATATAAAAATCAAACCTGGAAACTTGTACATAAACTAAGAAATAAAAAGTTGTTCTGTAAATAGAGTTTCAGAATAAAAGAAGGTATTCCAAATATTGAACCACCAAGATTCAAAGCTAGATTAGTAGCAATTCACTCAAGAAGAAGGAGTTGATTTTACTAAGGTATTTTCACTTATAATTAACATAGCTCTATATTGCTTGATATAGTTTCTAAAAGAAATATTGAATTACAACAGCTAGATGTAAAAAAAAAAAAAGAAAAGCCTTTCTACATGATGAACTAAATGAAGAAATTTTAATGGCACAACACCTCAAGCTTTCAAAAGCTTAAGCAAAAGAAACTGATAAAGAAAAAAATGAAATGGATAAGATACCATATGTAAATGTTGTATGGTGTATTATTTATGCCATAGTTTGCTCAAGACCTTATATATCTCATGTTGCTACTGTAGTAAGTAGATTTATAGCAAATCCAGGCAAAGAACATTAGAAAGTTGTGAAGTAGATACTTATGTATGGAAATAAGAATGCATCAACTGAAAGAGTTGTGGATTATGATTATGCAGAGAATTTGGATAGGAGAATATCAATATCTGGTTATGTTTTCACCTTATTACACTCTACTATGAGTTAGAAAGCATAATTACAGCATGTGGTAGCTCTTTGAATCATAGAGGCTGAATACATTGTTGCAACTGATGCTATAAAGGAAGCTTTGTGGATGAAAGGTCTGGTGAATAAGCTAGGTAGAGATCAAAGTTGTGTTGATTTTCATTGTAACAGTTAAATGCTTTGCAATTGACCAAAAACCAAATGTACTATGAAAAAACCAAACATATTGATGTGAGGTTATATTTTACCAAAGATAAGGTGTCAAAAAAAGCTGTTATAATGGTCAAGATTAGAACAGCTTAGAATCCAGATGACATGCTCATGAAATCTTTACCTTATATCAAGTTCAATCTTTGTCTGAACTTGATAAGAGTTAAGGCATTTTGAAGAACTACCTTGTTGATGAAAAAGATCAGATTAATTAATTTAAATTAAAGTGGAGATTTGTGAAACCTAATGCTTCATAGTCAGTTGAGTTAGTTGGAGAAGTTAGGTGGTTAGTTTATAAAGAAAGTTGATGAGCTGGAAGAGGACTGTTGTGCTAGAAAAAAGTTGAAAATGTTCATAACAGATTTTAGAATTATGTTAAGACAATTAGTTATTGATTCCTTTTTTGAGAGGGCAAGATCAATATATATTATAATGCTCGTGCACAAGAGAGTAGCCATTCTTTTATTGTTTTCAGTCTCTGAATTTGCAAAAGGGTCATAAGCCTTCTTGGCCAACCTGTGAAAGTGCACTAGGCAACCCAAGAGGTTAATTGGGTTTTCAAATTTTCTATAAATTACATATGTACAACCATATATATAATTTAAGTTTGTGAATAAATGTGTGAAACAATAATATGAATATAAATTAAATGAAAGAAAAGGGTAGAGAAATCAAACACATGATTTTTACGTAATTCAGAAAACTCCGACCTATGTCCACACCTCCAAGGCAACCCTTTTGAGGATACCATTATTATGCCTTCAAATCTAAGGCAAGCAAATACAGTTGCAAGTGGACTTTCAGGTGCCACTCAAACCTTATACCAAGAGGACTTCGCGAGCGCCTTTCCAATCTTTACATCCAAGTGACTTACAAGTATCACTCAAACTTTACACAAAGTGTGTTTCCCTCACACTGAACCTCTCAAAAATTACAATGAAAATACAGACACTCTTTTCAATGAAGTATACAAATAAAAAACTAGAATGTGTAATGAATTGTATAATTTGCAAGCGTAAGCTCAAATTATTCAAGTATTCAAAAAAATCTTTTTTTAAAATAATTTAGGCTAGTATTTATAGTAGGAAATAAAATGTGATTATTTGTAGTTGTTACTAGTTATTTATAGCTGTTGGAACCAAACTTTGAAAACCTAATATTTTAGTCCATTTTTTAAGTTTTGAAAACCTTGTATTTTGGTCCAGTTACAGTTAATGACTGTTTGAATTTAAATTTAAAAACTATGATCGTTGGTATTATTTTGCGGTTCACTGTGTAGCGATTTTTTTTTAACCGTTACATTGTTCACCAGTTCGGTCAAGTTCGGTTAAACCAAACAGTAAATCATGTTTGACTTTTTATAAGGTTTTAAAACTTTGCAATTAGGTCCATGCTCAACTTTGAAAATCTTTCAAATAAGCCCTTTGCAAAATGATCCCTTTCATTTTGAAAATAATTTTTTCACAAAAGCGTAAATTTATTTTCAAGAGAAAATTATTTTGTGAAAAATATATTTTCTAAGAATTATGATTAAAAAATATTGAAAGATAATTTTGAGCTTATTAATGCAAATTAATAATTAATTGAAAGAGACATTACAAATATTTAATCACTTAATACGCATGTCTTTAATTTTCTCTTAGAGCTTCTAATTTTGCTCTTGATGAATGTCTTGATTCCGGATATCCTTTTGATCTTCAACTTGATAATTTCATTCTAAATCTTTATGCTAAAAATATTAGAAATAAAACTACAAGAAGAATTGGTTAGTCATGGATATCAATGGTTGTTATCATCAAAATAATGGCTTATGTTCCTTAAGGCTAACAACATGTGTATCTTTAGTTTTTCCATTGCTAATAAAATCTATAGCTAATCTCTTTCACTCGTGAATGTAGGTTTTCTAAGCCAAACCACGTAAATTTTGTTATACTATTTTTCCTTTCTCATTTTGTCTCAGCTTAATTTTTCAATTCTTGGTTTATTTGTCCTGTGTTTGTGTTCTCTAAAATGATCTCAAAGTTGTCTGTAATTAAAAGATCTTACTAGAAAACTCAATAAAATTCAAAGTAAGGAAATTGACAAATACCCCCCTAATGTTTGGAATAATAGACAAATATCCCTCTAATAACCCCCTCAAATTTGACTAAGTAGACAGATACCTCCCTGTGTTATTATGCAGTCATAAAAATAACTATTTTACCCTTATATATTTAGAAGATATATTAATTGACCATTTTAACCAATTATTGATACATAATAACAAATACACCCTTATGATTTATTTTTATATCTTTATATATTCAAATATTTTTTATATTTAGTCTCTAAATTATTATTAATCTTTTAAATAATTTTATTATCATTATATTAATGATATTCAATATTTTTTGAAATATTTGATTGTGAATTATATAAATTATTCAAATTATTTTATTTATAGATTAATAGAGTTATGTATAAATTATATAAATATTCTTAAAATTATGAATTATATAATTCATATAATTTAAATATTATTTGAGTTTTATTTTAATTGATTGTGTTATAAATTAAGAATATTTTGTTATAAATTACATAAATATTTTAAGTTTTTTATTCATAAATTAATATAATAATATATAAATGATATAATTATTCTCAAAATTATAAATTATACAAATAATTAAAATAAATCCAAACTAATATTTGAATGTCATGAATATATTATTTATAATATTTTTTATATCTAAATTTCAAATACTCAATATGACATATT
Organism: Melia azedarach; assembly: GCA_028052125.1. Lineage (NCBI taxonomy): Eukaryota > Viridiplantae > Streptophyta > Magnoliopsida > Sapindales > Meliaceae > Melia > Melia azedarach. Next base: position 5,352,003 of record CM051406.1, read on the forward strand.
TATTTATCAAAAATATTCTCAAAATATAAATAATATAGTTCATATTATCCAAATATTATTTGGAATTTATTTTACTTGATTGTGTTATAAATTAATATAATGATAATTTTTAAAATATTAATATTAATTTATAGACTAATTATCAAAAATATTTGAATATATAATTTGAAAAAATAAATTATAAGGGTATATTAGTTATTACGTGTTAATAATTAGATTAAAATGATCAATTAATATGCCTTCTAAATATATAAGAGTAAAATAATTATTTTTAATAAGGATATTTATCTATTTGGCGAAACGTGAGAGATATTTATTTTTTCCCAAACATCAAGAGAGTATTTATCTAGTACTCCAAATATTAAGGGTATCTGTCAAGTTCCCTTAAAATAGATTTTAGTGTGAACCAACCAATGCTCATAACCAAACGGTTTTCTTAGTTCTTTTTAACAGGCTCACTGGGACATTGAATATTAGAGATGGCAAAAAGGCAGGGTGGGGGAAGGGAGGCATACCTCGTTCCCCACCTTGTTTTCTATTTGGATCCTCATTGCCCCCCTCATTCCTTAATAAATTTAATGAGGTGGAGGTGGGGATAAAAAATCTCCTCATGGAGAATGGGTTCTCGTACCTTTATCAATTTCTCATTTTATATTATTTTATAAATTAATTTTGTTAATATAAAAATATAATTAACTTAAACAAAAATATTATTAATATATCTAATATAATTATGAAGAAAAATTAATTCTCGTATCCATTTTAGCTATCTGAAACAATATTCTTCATACTCCTCATTTTTACCTTGATTTTTTCTTTTTTTATTGACTGTAAACTGGACTTTAAAGTTTATTGATTGAGAGTCTTCGAAACTCAATCCAAGATGATCATCAGTATTAGCTTGTGAGCATCATTCATAAGACAGTTGCTGGATTTCAAAGCCGAAGAGTTTCTAATACTGCAAAATCAAAAGCATAGACTACAAATATGGTCACAAATTCAGCCCAAGAGAGCCCAAACACATGCCTGGCCCAAGTGGATCATACAGCTTCTTTACAATCAGCACAAGACAAATATCGGTAAGTTACACTGATGAAATCCAAAGCCATTGCAACGAATGTAGATTGATATTTGACGGTGAGGATAACATCCTACACTTGAATTAACATAGAACAAAATGCCTAGTGTATTCTAGGCTTCTGTAGATGCATGCCAAAAGTGTAGCAATTCTCCTTGCAAATTTTAACAGATACCTGATTCGTAATTGTAATTTAAATAGCTACAACAAAATCAATGCATATATTCTCCTAGCAAACTGTAACTGATACTGAGGTAATAAAATTATGAAATTATCACAATTTATTTATTATTTTTTATTTTATTGATAATCAATCACCATTGTCAAAGTAAAAGTTCTTGTACTGTTGATCTAATATATTTTAAGGGGTTGCTTATTTTTATGACTAAAATTTAAATATAATTATTCAGATATTTAAGAGTCGTTTATTTTTTAACTTATATTCAAATATTTATTAAAAATATCTGAATATAATTAAATTAAAAATTTTGTCTTAAATTTAAATGACAAATGTCCAAATAATTTTATATTTTCATTTTCTAAAAGATCTCTATTTTTTTAATTTATTTATTAACAAAATTAAAACTTTAGTTAACTATTTTTGACCTATGATGTATCTCTTCTCTATCATGGATCTTCTCTATTTTTCTTTTCAATTATACTTATTTTATACTTTAATTATTATAATAAATTTGTATATTTACATATTATAATTATATTATAATATAATTTATTACTTTTATTTAATTTTATTTATCTTTATATTATCTATTAGAAATTATTTTTTAAATATATATATATATCAAACAGATAAATAATATACATACTAATATAATTTATTAATTTTTTTACTTATTATTGTGCTAATGTAATCAAAATTATTATAGTATAAGTGTATTATTTAAAAAGATATATATATCAAAATATCAATTTGCAGACATTTTATTTTGTGAAAACAAACAACTTAATACTTTTTTCAGTTATTTTAAAATAAAAACAAATATATCAATTAAATTTAGATTTCAAATGGATTCAAATTTCAGTCATATTCAGAGTTTAAATAAAAAATAAATAAATAAATGCTAACTAAGTATTTACAATCTTCCTTCTCACATTGAAAGAAATTTATTCTTCATGTTAGTTATAAAAAAATAAAAATTCATGTACATTATAAAATAATGCTAAATTTGAAAAATTTCTTTGTACATTATCTTCAAATAAAAATTCGTAGAAAAGGTTTTTATGTACATTCAATTAATAAATTATGATATCTGAAATCTTAAATGCCTGTTATAAAAATTTTGCTCATGATAAAAAGATGCTCACCTCACTTGATTATATCTAATAATGGAAGATAAAATCTCCATATGTGAGAATAATTTACATATATTAACTCCAATTCAATGACTACATCCTTATAAATAAAATTCAAAATCCATACCTTTTATACATCAAAATAATTAGCAATAATACTCATCTACGCAAAAGAAAAAATGGAAAAAATTATCATGTTTGTTTTTGTATTAGTATTACTTATTCCAATTACGACCACAAATTCTTCAAATGCAATAACATGCGATGAGGTAGTTTTTATGTTATTAGCTTATCGTCATACAAGTCGCTCCTGGTAGACGGCAATGTAAAACAAACCCCTCCTTATTGCATACTTCAAGAAGAGTGGACCAACTTTGGAAGTTAAGCCTAATAAAACTAATCGACTTTCCCAATTGTGCAACCTCCCTCCTTTTAAACCTAACACCTCATCACCACTTTCTATTATAGTTTTACCTTTTAGTAATTAAATATTTTCGGTTATATCTTTTAGCAATGTAAACATGAATCAATTGAACTTGTAATTTGAACCAAACTAGCGATTTGAACCAATTCTTTTAAAATTAAAAAATAATTACTATTGAAAGGATTTGAATCTAAGAAATGGGTGAAATGCACTAGTACCGTTACCGCTATGTATAACAAAGAGAAGAGTGAATTAGTTTTGGGAGCTAAGCCTGATAAAGCTAGTTAATTTCCTCAGTTGTGCAACCTCTTTACTTTTAGGCCTATATTCCATCACCTGTATTATGGTTTTTCCCTATAGTAATTTAAATATTTTCAGTTGTACCCTTTAGTAATTTAAAGAAAAACCAATTGGATCAATAATTTCAACTAAACCAGAGGTTTAATTTAGTTCGTTTAAAATTATAAAATAATTAACATTAAGTGGATTTGTACCTAAAAAATGGGTGAAATGCAGCATTACCCTTACCACTATGTACAAGAAAGAAAACAGTGGATCAGTTTTTGGAGTTAAACTTGATAACGCTAAGCAACTTCCCCAATTGTGCAGCCTCCCTACTTTTAGGCCTAATATTCTATCACCTTTCTATATTATAATTTTGTTCTTTAATAATTTAAATACTTTCGGCTTTACTCTTTAGTAATTTAAATATAAACCAATTGAACCAATAATTTAAATCAAACCATTGATTTGAACGAGTTCTTTTAAAATTATAAAATAATTAATATTAAATGCATTTGAATCTATGAAGTGGGTAAACTATACCAATACCCTTACAATTATGTACAACAAAAATTCTCATTAAAGCTAAGCACCAAATCGTGTATGAATGCTTCAAAAAGCAACCACCAAACTTTGTGTGAATGCTTCAAGAAGAGTAAACCAACTTTAGGGATTAAATCTCATAAAGCTAAGCAACTTCCTCAATTGTGCGGTCTCCCTGCTTTTAGGCCTAATACCCCATCACCCATTTATATTATGGTTTTGGCTTTTAGTAATACAAATATTTTCAGCTTTACCCTTTAATAATTTAAATATGAATCAATTGAATTAGTAATTTGAACCAAACGAGTGGTTTGAACCTAATTTTTTTAAAATTATAAAATAATTAACATTTAGTAGATCTGAACATAAGAAGTGGTGAAAGGCATCAATACCCTTACATTGTACCAAATGCATTTTAATGATGAATTATTCATTTTTTCATATATATGCGTTTTTAAAATATTTTTAATAAATTTATTATGCTAATTAAAAATATTTATAATTTAAAAATAGTTTTATAATCATCTAAATTTTAAAATAATTTGAATTAAAATTATTATTATCATTAAAATTAATAATAATAAAAAATTTTAAAGTTATCTGAATTTACAGTATCACTATCCTTAAAATTAATAATAATAAAATTAAAATAGTTTTATTTTAAAATAATCTATTATAATATAATTTTGTTATCATTACTATTAATTTCAAAATAATTTTATTTTATAATAAATTAGATATATTTTATTTAAAAATTATTTTAAAATTTATTAATTTTTAAAATCATTGGTAATAATTTCAGAATAATTTGAAATAATTTTATTATAATTAATAATAATTTCAAAATAATTTTATTTTATAATAAATTAAAATTTTATTTTATTTTATAATAAATTAAAATTTTATTTTATTTAACAATTATCTAAAATTATTATATATTTTAAAATTATTATCATTAATAATAATTTCAGAATAATTTTATTTTTTATAATAATTTAGGTTAATTTTCTTTAACAACTATTCAAAAATAATTTATTATTATTATTATATTTCAAATTTGAATTAATTTTAATTTAGATTTATATTCTTTAAAATATATTTCTTATTTTTATAACATATTATTTCTTTTAATAATGACTTCAGAACACTTTCATTTTTATAATAATTTAGATTTATTATTTATAAAATTGTTGCTTATAAAAAATTTTAAATTCAAAAATAGTTTGATAATTATTAAAATTTTAAAAATTATTATTATTGTTATTATTATTCTCATTAATAAAATTGTTCTAAAGTCATTTTTAATTATAATAATAATGATTATAAAAGTATATTTAAATTTTATAAGTTTTTTACATTAGTAAGAGTAATCTTTATTTTTAATAAAATTTATTTTATATATATATATATATTGAAAGATTTATTTATTAAATTAGAAAAATTATTATTTAAATTTATTTGGTGGGAGTGGCAAGGTTATTAGTGCATTTTACGTTGTTTTTAGTTTGAATCTTATCAAACCAATTTTATTTTACAATTAAAATAAAGGGTGTAAATCACTGATTGAATTAATTCATGTTTACATTATTAAAGGAAAAATAAAAAAAAATTAAAGGTTAAAAGAGTGATGAGATATTAGAAAAAAAAAAAGGATGATGGATATTAGGTCTAAAAGTAGGGAGTATCAAAAATTCTCCCTTTTTCTTTATATTATGCAGTGTTGAATTTCTATAACCTATGAACTAGCTAAATCTCTATCTGAGCTGAATCATTATGTTGCTTGAATAATTGTAAGTATAACGCTAACTTTCAGTTTTCATCATGTTATCCAAGTATATGTCGCAGAAAGTTTTATATACGTACAAATGAAATTGCCTTCCTCAAAAATCTTCTAACAATTTAATGATGTATATCTTCTTGAATGTTTGATTATTAAAATCCAAATAAAAATATGGGAAAAATTGCTAACTAAATGAACGATGCATCAATAATTTCATTAGTTTCTAGAAATCTTAGTCAAAGACTCAGTACATAATCAAACAAAACAATCTTTTTTCCGTCATACAACTCTATCATTTGCTTGTTGCTTCAGGCTTCTGTCCATTGCTTATGAATCAATCAACCAATTCCGCACTGAGGCGAAAAGGCCAAAATAGATTACCTGTCATAGTTGATAGTGAGATCAATGTGGCTCTACATGCACATAGTTTGCTCTCACATATAGAATTGATAAGTAGAAAACTATGCCTAGGCAAGAAGGCCCAACCAAACTGAACCGGTTTTGGTTATAAAAAGAATTCAATTTTATTTCATATAAATCCTTAAGATTTATAAAGGTTATAAATAAATTATAACAATTTACAATAGAAGTTATTATAATTTTTTGGGTAATCTTCAATTTACCCCAACCATTATTGACAAACATCAATTCACCTCTAAATTTATCAAAAGTCCTCATTCTACCCCCAAACGTTAAGTTTAACATAACCCTTAAATATTACCATTGACCATAACTTATTTATAAAAATACGATTATATCCCTATCAAATTCAAAAATATTTTTTCTCATTTAAAAATATTTTTAATATAAGTATCAAATTCAATAATGGTATTTTTAAATGAGAAAAAATATTTTTAAATTTGATAGAGATATAATCGTATTTTTATAAATAAGTTATGGTCAATGGTAATATTTAAGGGTTATGTTAAACTTAACGTTTGGGGGTAGAATGAGGACTTTTGATAAATTTGGAGGTGAATTGATGTTTGTCAATAATGGTTGGGGGTAAATTGAAGATTACCCTAATTTTTTTAAAAAATTATAATTTTTATATGTTACAGGAACTTAAATAAAAATATTTTTTAAATTGAGAACTGAAATATAGAACAGAATCGAAAAATCAAACCGAATCGAATTAGTTTAGTTCGATTATACAATTCAGTTTGAATTTTAGAAACTAAATTGTATTTCAGTTCAGTTTTAAAACCTGATTTTTCCCGTTCCTACCAAAAACTAATAAAAAATTATTTATAATTTTCTAACTTTGATGAATGAAATTTGATTGCTTAAAAAATTATTTGAGATTAATTATTTATAAGATTGTGTGAAGGAATAAGAGTTCTTGGGATTTACAATTGATAGATATGTGAAGATATCAATTTATTGCATTTTCGGAAAGAGGTAATTGTATGGGATAAAGATATCTTTAGAACTCATTTCTTTTGTATTTATTTAGCATTTAAGGTTAATAAAGGAAAAAAAATTTCTCCTCATCAATAGCAACTTTCTATTTATCATTTAAGGTTAGTAAAGAATAAGGATATTTTCCCAATCCCCAATTTTTATTTAGTAGTTCAAAATTAATAGGCCGATGATTCTCCACTAATTACATTGCAAATGACAAAATAATTATTTATTTTATAATTAACACAATCTTAAATGTGTATAAATTTGTTTGAAAAATATTCACTTTATTATTAGATAATTATTGAGGATCATCTGTTTCATATTTGGACATTTTCTAAATATTCCTTTTATATTTCCCGGTTAAGATTAAACTTAAAGAAATTAATCATGATCATTCCATTGGAGGCGACAAGTCATTGCAAATGCATTTGTTCAAACGACAAACCATATATACATAATTAACCAAACGTTCAGCAAGGTTATCATCGACAAAAATGTCAGAAAATTTCCAAAAGAAAGCAAGCAGTTTCATTCTTACACAAAACACTCAGCTGCGTATACATGGATAACATAATGAAAACAGAAAATAAAAAATTATTCAAGCAACTGGATGATTCTGTTAAGAGATTGAGTTCATGTTGGAAGAATTGTGCATAAAACAATACAATTCTTATTATTTCTTTCAATATTTATTACAAACATTCAAACAACTTCTCACTCTTGTTTCTTTCTTGAAGCTACAACTCACTCACACGTTTATTTACTTCTTTTGGCTTTGGCTTAATAATACAAGAGATGAGAGATGGTATTTATAGTAAAACACAATCAATATGCACCACTCACTAAAATAAACTCAAAAACTCCTTATCATCCAAGGTGCACTACTTAACCTAATACCAATTATTCATCAAACCTACCAAAACACATGTATCATGCTTACTTCTAAAACTTGGATTTGGGCTTCAATTTGAAATCAAGTTTAAAATCCAACACCCCCTCTTAAACTTGATTTTGTGACTCCAAGTAACTTTCTCAACCTTTCAAAATCCTTACTCCTCAAAGGCTTGGTGAAAATATCCGCAATTTGTTCTTGGGACTTGACATGCTCTATTTATATATCCTTTCTTGTGATGCACTCCCTTATGTAGTGGTAGCGTGTGTCGATGTGCTTGCTTCAATCATGAAACACTGAATTCTTTACTAATGCCATAACTAATTTGTTATCAACATAAATCTTTGTTGGCTCTTTTTATGGTAATTTCAGCTCCTTCAACAAGCTTCTAAGTCAAATTGCATGGCAAACACATGATGTGGCAGCTACATACTCAGTTTCACAGGTAGAGAATGTGACAATTGGTTGTTTCTTTGACATCCAGGTAAATGCAGTCTCTCATAAAGAATATAAAATCAGTTGTGCTTTTTCGATCATCAACATCTCCAGCCCAATCACTATCACTATATCTAACAAGCTTATAACCACTAAACGCTTAATAGAATAAGCCAAAATTTGTTGCACCTTTTAGGTAACGGAGAATTCTCTTTGCAACCTTCAAGTATGTGGTTGTTGGAGTTTCATGTAACGACTTACAAGTTCGGTTGCATAAAGAATATTAGGCCTTGTACATGTCAAATATCTTAAACATCCAACTAGACTCTTGAAAAGAGTTGGATCTATTTTTTCTCCTTCTTCATGCTTTGAGAGTTTAATTCCAAACTCTATTGGTGTACCAATTGGCTTGCAATCTTCCATCTTGAACCTTTTAAGGATCTCTTTTATGTAGCCTTCTTGTGAAATGAAGATTCCATTTTCCTCTTGTCTCACCTCGATACCAAGGTAATATGCCATAAGCCCAATGTCTGTCATCTTGAACTCCTTACTCATTGTTTTCTTGAAATCGTGAAATAAGCTTGGATTGCTTCCAGTAAAAATTAAGTCATCCACTTATAGGGCACATAATCAAAACATCTCCATCTTTGATCTTGATACAGAGTGCGTGTTCATAGGGACATTTGATGAAGCCATTATCTTGGAAGTACTTGTCGATTCAACTATTCCATGCTCTTGCCGCTTGCTTGAGTCCGTAAAGAGCTTTCTTCAGTTTAAACTTCAACTTCGTAGCCTGATGGTTGTTGAATGTCGACTTCTTCTTCGAGAACTCCATTTAAAAAAGCAAATTTTACGTCCATTTGATGAATTCTTCACTTGTTTTGAGCTGCCAAGGAAATTATTAGCCTTATAGTTTCCAAGCATGCTACTAGAGCAAACACCTCATCATAGTTGATGCCAGCTTTTTTACTGTAGCCTTTTGCAACTAGCCTTGCCTTATATCGTTCAATTTCTCCATCTACATTCTTCTTTGTTTTGTACACCCATTTGATTCCAATTGCTTTGTGTCTTTTGGGAAGTGAAACAAGCTCTCACATGTGATTCTTCACAATTGTTTCAATTTCTTCATCTATTGCATTTTTCCATTTTTCATCTTGTGTAGCTTCTTCAAAGCTCACTAGTTCACAATCAACAAAAAGGCAAAAGAGAGTAAGATTATCTAGCCTTTCAGTTACCTCGTAGAGATCTTGAAGATTTCTTGTGCGTTCTTCATTTCTTTCGTTTAGAAATGATGGTAATGAATCAATTCTTGTTGGTGAATTTAGCGGTGTTACAGGTACTTGTTGAATTTCTTCTTGTTGTTTAGCTTGCTCATTTTCTTCAAAATGGGGAAGGAAATTGAAATCATCAATATGTGAACTAAAATCTCATTCTCCTTCTTCATCAAACATTATGTTTTTGCTTATCACAATCTTCTTATTGTTTGGATTGTATAGCTTGTAGCCTTTTGAACTTGAATTATAACCAATAAAGATAAAACTCTTGCTTTTATCATCCAGCTTTGTTCTTCTATCGTCTGGTACATGAACATGAGCTATACTTTCAAAAACTAGAAGAGGAGAGAGTCTGGGCTTTCTTCTACTCCATGCTTCTTGCGATGTTTTTTCCCACACGCTTATTGTTGAAGATCGGTTGGATAAATAAACAACAGTTGCTACAGCTTCAGCCCAAAACTCTTTTGGCATTCTCTTGCTTTGCAGCATGCTTCGTGCCATGTTAAGAATAATTCTATTTTTCTTTTAGCAACACTATTTTGTTGGGGAGATCTTGAAACGGTTAGAAAACGTCGGATTCTGTTTGCCTCACAAAATTCTTGGAAGTGAATTCCCCACCACGATCAGTTCTCATAGCCTTAATTTGGCGGCCACTTTCTTTCTCAACAGCAGCTTTGAACCTTTTAAATGTTCCAAATACCTCGGATTTTTGCTTCAGAAAATACACCCAAGTCTTTCTTGAAAAATCATCAATAAAGAGAATAAAGTAGTTATTATTACCGAGAGAACTTGGCTTCAATGTAGCGTATATATCAGCATGAATAAGCTCCAATAGCTTATTGGCTCTAAAGGTATACTCATTTGGAAAGCTTTTTCTAAATTGTTTTCCATGTAAACATCCTTCACAAAATTTATTCGGATGGTTGATATAAGGAAGATCTCTCACCATCTCTTTCTTAGACAACAATTCTAATCCTCCAAAGTTGAGATGCCCAAATCAAAGATGTCATAACCATGATGCATCTTTATAATAAACTTTCAAACATTTTGCAACATCATTTTGAATATTCAAAGAAAACATTATATTTTTTTACAGTTTCACTTTGGTAATTAAGTTGCTTTTACCATCTCTTATTAAAAGGTTATAATCTTTCATGTGAATATCATAGCCCTTTTCTATAAGTTAGCCTAAACTCAGAATATTATTTTCATATTGGGCACATAGTAGACATTTCCAATAAATTGATGTCTACCATCTTTCAATCGTATGAGAATATTACCTCTTCCTTTCACAACAACTTTGGAATCATCACCAAATGAAACATTGCCACCAATTGATTCGTCTAACTCTACGAATATGTATCTTCTCTCGCACATGTGATTGCTCGCCCCAGTGTCAAGATACCATGTGTTCTCTTAGCCTCCATCATTGTTCTTGTATGTCTACAAGACAGTTTCATCTCCTTGATTCTTTTCTTCCACATATTTAGCTTTTTCTTCAACTTTATTGTTGTAGACTGTACATTCATATGTATAGTGGTCAAACTTTTGACAATTGTAACATCTAATTTTTGACTTGTCGTACCTTTTATTTGGATAGCTTCTTCAATGACCTCGTGTTAAGCTTTCTCCTTTCTCGTAGTTGTTGTTGGAATGGTTATTGTTGTAATTCTAACCTCGTCCACGACCACGACCTCTACTTTGTCCTCCACTTTGGCCTCTACCTCGACTACGTTGGTTTTTCTCGTACCCTTAAATTTCTTCTTTCTCCTTGAGTTGTAACTTGAGAAGTTGTTCGGAGATCCCTTACTTCTTCTTTATCTTTTCTTTATAGGCTTGCAGCGATCCTTGAAGTTGGTCAATTGTCATTTCTTCCAAATCTTTAGTTTCTTCAATTGTTGTGACAATGTAATCAAATTTTGAATCTACGAAGCGTAATATCTTCTCCATTATTCTCACTTCACTTATCTTTTCACTATTTCTTTTCAATTGATTGAAAATAGCTTCAACTCTTGAGAAGTAATCAATAATCGATTCGTCTTCCTTCATGTATAAAATTTTAAATTCTCTTCTCAAGGTTTGAAGATGTACTTTTTTCATTTGTTCGACACCTTAGTAAGATGTTCGAAGCTTATCTCATGCTTACTTGGCGGAGGTTGCATTTGCTATCTTCTCAAAAGCATCATCATCTAATGCTTGATAAATGATATACAGAGCTTTTTTGTCTTTTTTTATCAAGTCCTTCAATGCATCTCTTTATGTTTGAGTTAAAGCGATAATGGCAGCATCATCTCTAGGCTCGTTAAAACCTTTTTCCACTACTTTCCACATGTCTTGTGCTTCAATGAGTGCCTTTATTTTAATACTCTAATTTTCATAATTATTTTTGTTAAAAATTGAAACTTGAAATGGTGTCATACCTTCATTAGCCATATTTCTCAAGACAATTAATTGCACGGATGGTTCGGAACACAAAAAAACTTTAAAAAAGACTTGGTTAAGGCTTTAAATCTTGGTCAACGATCGGTCAAATTTACTTGGTTCAACTGACTCGATTCGACCTAATAAACTCAGTTCAATAAGTTCGGTTCATAAAGATTCGGTTCATAAAGATTCGGTTCGGTTCAATTCACTCGATTCGACTGGCTTGGTTCAGCAGCTTAACTCTTTCTCTTGCACAGCAAACTTCCGGTGGAGTATGACGGCACGTCTCCACTCCAATTTGATTGATTTTGGTGGCGTTGCATTCCTTTCATCGAAAACTTCAATTAGATATACTACACTTATATATGTAATAATATAACCGTAACTCTGATACCATTTTGTTGGAAGAATTATGCATAAAATAATACTTATTATTTTTTTCAAGATTTATTACAAACACCCAAACAACTTCTCACTCTTGCTTCTTTCTTGAAGTTACAACTCACTCACACATTTACTCACTTCTTTTGGCTTTGGCTTAATAATATAAGAGACGAGAGATGGTATTTATAGTAAAACACAATCAATATGCACCACTCACTAAAATAAACTCAAAAACTCATTATCATTCAAGGTGCACTACTTAACCTAATACCAATTATTCATCAAACCTACCAAAACACATGTATCGTGCTTACTTCTAGAACTTGGATTTGGGCTTCAATTTGAAATCAAGTTTAAAATCCAATAGTTCATAGCTTATGGAAATTAATCCGACATTGCACAACAAAAAAAAAAAATAGGAGTGTTAGATATTCTATGTATATACCTTGCCCGAGAAAGAGAGGTTTTACCAGCTACCATCGATGTGAGGGTCGATGGGAATAATAAGTGTGACACTGCATTCATGAGGCGGAGCCAAAATCTAAGATTTGAAGGACGAAATAATAATTTTACTCTTTAAATTCAAAAAATTAATTAATAAATATTAAAAATTAAATATTAGAAAATAATATTACCATAATAAATTTATCATAAGATTACAATATTATAATTTATAGTTATATTTATAAAAACCTATATATAATAAATTTAAATAATGCATGAAAATACTTTAAAAATACTAACTTCTTTTTTTATTAGAATTTTCTCTTCTTGCCTTGAGTCAAAGAAGAGAGAAAACTAAAAAAACTAAGGGAAATACCAAAAATACTCCATTTTTATCTCCAAAAATAAAAAATGCTCATTTTTTCTTGTTTCATATAAAAATACTCTCATGTCTAAAATTAATAAAACACTTTAAGTTACTTTCGAATAGCTAAAATAACTTTCGAATTGCTACAATAATTCAAAAATTACTTTTGAATTACTACAATAACTCGAAATTAAGTTTGATAATTTTGAGTATTACAGATATTTTTGTCCAAAAAACTTAAAATTGATATTTTAAATTAATATTTTATCGTGTAAGTATTTTTTTTAATTGCTAAAAAAATTAGGTATATTGGTTAAATTCTAAAAATTAAAAAGAGAAAATATTTTTAAATATTTTATAGACTTTTATGATATATATAGACTAGTCATAAAATTTTTTGAACGAAAATATTTTTAATTATATAATTTTTCTATAAGAAAAAAGTTTTCAAAATTATCTAATTTTTTTATAGAAAAAATTTTAATTATATGGAAGATAAAATTAAATAAATAATTTCTTAAAAAATTATTTTATGTGTAAAGTATTAATAAATAGTTGAGATTACTAATTAATTATAGGGAGAAGAAAATTAAATAAATTATACAAAAAGCAGCGGTTGGTTTTAGCATTATATATTATTGTGATTGCGTTCTCGCAATTTTCACTCGTGATTTGGAATAGTAAAGCTGAAGATAGAACAGACTAACCCATCATCATTTTTTTTTTTTTCCATTTTTCTTCTGCTGAGCTAAGAATTGGAGTGAGGTGTGATTATGCTATAAAAAATCACTCTAGAAAATAACTGGACTGCTCTATGATGGAGAACAATAATATATAATGAAAATATTGAGAAAGAAAAAATAAATTTCATAATAGCTTTTGTAAAATATATTAGCATGAGTGAAAATACTTCGTTTTTCTCTATTCATAAAATTTTAGTTTTCAACATGTAATTAATGAGCATAGATAAGTATAAATACCGTTGGAAAACAATGAAAAATTAACCAATAAGAAATAAGAACGCATTTAAGAACTAAGAAGCTTTCCTATCTACTAAACAAAAAGGTACATTAAAAGTTAAGAATATATAATTAGAGGCATTCAACTGTCAAAAGAAATTTAATATGTATTTTAGATGGTAGAGCACACAACCAAGTCAAGTCATAATCCAATCAACATTGAGAAATCTGATTTGAACAGTTGGTATGAGAATTCTTTCTGCAAATAATATTAAACAAGAATCATCGAGGAAACTCTGTGCAGTCAACTAAACCATAAATGTCAAAAAAATATATCAAAATACAAAATCTCAAGTACATTTTTGAGATTTGAATTATTAATTCAAAAAAAGAAAAGAAAAGGTATGCTTGACCATGGAAGATGTAAAACATTTTGTTGATTGTCGAACGTAATATGCTCTTGTATAAGTAAGGGAGTTTTATGCAATCTTATGCACCAAAACGTCAGCAGAAATGAAGTCTTCAAGCTCATCAATCCTATCCTTTGTTCTTCTATTATCATTCCATTTTAGGGCTACTTCGGCTGACGTTCATGGAACCGACTCTCATATAACTTCAGGCGACGCTCGTCTTCAGGATTTTCTTGAATGCCTTTCTCTGCACTCTGAGAACTCCTCCTCTATCTCTAAAGTGATTTACACCAAAAACAATTCATCTTATTCATCCGTCTTGCAGTTTCCCATTCAAAACTTTAGATTCTTGACGCCCAACACGCCATAACCTCAAGTCATCGTCACACCACTGCACGTATCCCATGTTCAGGCGACCATTAAATGCTCACAAAAGCATGATCTGGAAATTAGGATTCGAAGTGGGGGTCATGACTTTGAGGGTCTATCTTACGTTTCCCCTGTTCGGTTTGTCATTGTTGATTTGATAAATCTTAGCTCAATCAATGTTGATTCTGAAGAGAAAACGGCATGGATTCAATCTGGTGCCACCCTTGGACAACTTTATTACAGAATTGCTGAGAAGAGTAAAACGCTGGCCTTTCCAGCCGGGTCTTGTCCTACTGTTGGGATTGGCGGATATTTTAGCGGTGGAGGGTATGGTTTCATGCTGCGCAAATTCGGCCTTGCTGCTGATAACATTGTTGATGCACAAATAATCGATGTTAAAGGCAGGCTTCTCGATAGAAAATCAATGGGAGAAGATCTCTTCTGGGCCATCCGTGGAGGCGGAGGAGGTAACTTTGGAGTCGTCGTTGCATGGAAACTAAAACTAGTTACTGTTCCATCAACTGTAACTACATTCATAGTCGTACGAACCCTATAACAAAATGCAACAAAGATCATTCACAAATGGCAGCATGTTGCCAGCAAGCTTCATGAAGATTTAATATTGACGTGGTCTTACTTAGGATTGGGAACTCAAGTATAAAAGGAAACACAACAATGGCAGCTGTATTCCAGTCCCTATTTCTTGGTGGTATTGATAGGCTCCTTCCATTGATGCAAGAAAGCTTTCCCGAGCTTGGTTTGGCGAAAGAAGACTGCACTGAAAGGAGCTGGATTGAATCAGCCCTCTACAATGCTGGATTCCAAAATGGAGAGTCCTTGGATGCGTTGCTTAGTAGGAATTCTAGCACCAAAGGAGCCTATTCCTGAAAATGATTTCCAAGGAATATATGATAGGTTTTATGAAAAAGAAGGACGTAGTGGTTTTATGGGGTTGATTCCCTATGGTGGGAAAATGAGTGAGATTGCAGAGTCTGCTGTTCCACTCCCACATAGAGCTGGTAACTTATTCAAAATTCTGTACCTTGTGACATGGGAAGAAGATGGAGAATCTCAAAGGCACATTGATTGGATCAGAAGGTTTTACAGTTACATGACTCCCTATGTTTCCAAAAAGCCTCGAGAAGCATATGTCAATTACAGGGATCTTGATATCGGATCAAATAACAAAGGCCACACAAGCTTCATACAAGCTAGCATTTGGGGCAAGAAATATTTCAAGAACAATTTCAACAGATTGGTTCATGTTAAAACTATGGTTGATCCTGGAAATTTCTTTAGACATGAGCAAAGCATCCCACCATTCTCATCCGTGTGGAAGAAGAAAGATGATTAGATATTATTTCTACTTTCAGCCAATCCATATCAAAGCATCCCTTATCAATAAATTTCCATTGTGTATCAATTCAACATATCAATAAATTAAGTTTGACAAAGTTTGTTTTAAATAGAATATGGTGTACGTATTCAATGCTGATCGTGTGTGGTCAACTCCAATCAGCTGAAAAATTCTTGCCTTTGTTCTTACAAATATTAAATACTTTAAAGAAGATTAAGATGGGAGATCATTTTATAATATTATTAATGGGGCCGACTCTAAAAATTGCTTTGAAAATGGCCTTTACCTTTTCAGTTCTATTATTCTAATTATTGTAAGCTTTATCATTCTGTCTACTTAAAAACAAATATTAGCAAGTTTAGATTACAGAGAACAAAGTTATAAAATGTAACATGTAACCATCAAAACTTCATGACCTAAAAATAGATATAAGTTAAGATGGATAACCCAACAAAAAATATTGTTTTAAGAGGTCCACTTGCTTGAATTTTTTATTTTTTAATAATTTCATAAGTAAAATAATGCAAAGTAGCTTAAAACCGATAGTATCATACAATAACAGATGCTATAATTAGTGCAAAGATGACTCACATTATAATTTGGTTTTGAAGAAGACTTTTTCTTATATTAATTACCTGGTCGTCATTAGCATCTCTTAGTAAAATTTTATATATAATAATTTTATAGGATTAGGATGAAAGAAGTAAAATTTTTAAATTAAATAAAAGCATTATAAATAATTGAACTTTTTAAAAAATTCTTTAGTCAAAATTCTAATTTAGATTTCATCTGATAGAAGTAAAATAAGCATTTTTTTTAATGAGTGAACCTCCGCAAAGAGAGGATTACATCGAATAAAGAATACTT
This sequence comes from Melia azedarach, assembly GCA_028052125.1. Lineage (NCBI taxonomy): Eukaryota > Viridiplantae > Streptophyta > Magnoliopsida > Sapindales > Meliaceae > Melia > Melia azedarach. The sequence goes on from CM051406.1 coordinate 5,369,013, forward strand.
TAAGCAAAAGAAGGCACACAAAAACATAGAAGAAAAGAGAATTAATGAAACCTAATTAAAATTGGATAAGCCTTAAATGTCTCTAGAAAGAAAATGACCAACCCCAGGTGGTGGATGAATCCACCAAGTAAAATCAGTATAATGAAGGGCTAGGTGAGCTAATCTATCAGTAACAGCATTATTTGATCAAAAAGTATATGTGAATTTATGTTACATCTGATCCATAAGAGAACAACAATGCAACCAACAATTCCAAAGTTGCCAAGGAATCGAAACCCGATGATGATGCACAGTTGGACAACAAGGCTAGAATGACATTCCAACCCTAAATGCCACCAGCCCCTGAAATCGGCTTGCTCCACAGCCTCAATAACAGCCATAAGTTCCGCATAAAAAGCTAAATTGTAGCCTAAAGGCATGCCAAAACCACCCAAGAAAAGGCCTTTTTCATCTCTGAAAATCACAGCACACACGCAGCAGACCAAAGATTACCTTTTGAAAGGTCATTCGTATTTATTTTGACTAGAGGTGGTTTCTGAATTAAAGATATAAACTTGGGAACCTTTCAGGAAAAAAACACAACCATTTTAGTGGTAAAGAAATTATACCAAGACGATAGAGATTTCACACGAGAATATGTTAGCTTTAAAAGAAAATATTTTGTGACATGCGATATATAAAATCTTAGATAGTTAAAATGCCAAGATGAATAGAGACGGCCAAGTCTTATTCTTCCTAATGTTTTTGACCTAACTATATAATATATTCAAGTCAAATACATTGATTTTATTTTTTTCAATAAATATTGTGGTCAAGGAAGTCCTTGATCAATGCATTATTTTGTCAACCATGTATACTTAAAATAATCAATAATAATAAATCGATGCACAAATAACAAATATCCAACTACTCTAAAAGGTTGTTTCCTAAAAAAAATAGAAGAAAATATAATCTAATGTGGGTTATTGCTAAATTGTTATCACAATAATCATAATTCAAAAGCCGATCATTCTATATATATTGAATAATATTAATCAGTTTAATTAATAAAATGAAGGAGATGGTTTAATTTGTTTGATTTTTTGTTTAAAAATAAAAACTAAGGCTCTGATTTTCCTTCACGCTATTCTTATAAGCAGAATTACTTTAATTTGTGTTTATGTATGGGTGTGGGATAGGATTGGAGTTGCGAAAACTTTAAGCAAAGTTAAAAAAAAAAAAGAGAGAAAAAAGAAAAAACGGTGCAATAGATATATGATTGAATCTAATTTATACCAAAACTGAGTAGCCTCTTGAATTAAATAATCTATCTATCTAGTAATATTTTTTATTTTTTAAGAAAAAATAGACAGATGGTACATGATATATACAACTGAATCTTATTAATTCATGTTAAAATTGAGTAAGATTTTGATTTATACATTATTTAATATTATAAAAAAAAGATAGCTATCTTTAATATTAAGAAATGTTTACCTTATGATAATTCATAGTAATTATTTGCAACTTTTAATTTTATGTTTGTGCAAAATCATGAAATAAGTAGAGAGAGAAAGAGAGAGAGAGAGAGAGAGAGAGAGAGAGAATTGAAGACATAAAACTCATAAATATCAAAAGTCTAAATTAATATAATTACTAGTCAAATTTCTCATTCCCTAAGGTAAGAAGTCATTATCGAAAGTCTAAAGCAAGAAGATAAAGACCACAGACAAAGGTATTCAGTTTCTTAAAATAATGTCTGACTTAAGTATTGGATTTGATATTATTAAAAAAAAATTATGTGCAAATACTCACAACTTTTATTTCATGAATGGTTCTTTAGAATTGGAATAAAAATTTGGATATCAATAATCTTAAAATTGTTAATTATTGAATAAAATTAATGGTTTATAATTTTTAGAATTTTAAAATATTAAATTAATTATCAAAAAGAATTTTTTTTTAATTTATCAATTCTACAAGTAATGAAAAAAATATTTCTTTTGACTTTAAGTTAATCTAAAACTTCTCTTTCAACTCTAAAACTTTTCTTTGTGAATTATTGATTCATCTTTAAATTTTGTCTTGTTCTTGTTAAATTAAGATAATTTTTTTTTATATTGTAGAATTGATACTCGAAACTTAATTGTCTTCTTATTTAAAGATTGATGAAAATTAATTAATGTGAGTTATTTTATTTTATTTTGTTTGTTTGTTAAAAAATAATACTATAATTAATTAATAGTTAATTATATTAATTATCTTTATTTAGTTTTGTAAAGATTAAAGAAATTTTATGTTCGTCAATAATTTTATTATTATATTAAAAACATAAAATAAATAACATTACACATAAATGGTTTATACAAATAAACAATCTAATATAATTAGACAAATAAAAGATTAGATCTAATTATATATATCACATCAGTCTGTTTGGACCAGCTCATAGTATTATATATTACTAAGGAATTATGTTGCATAAAAATATAGGATTTATGTGGTATAATTTTTTTAAGAAAGTATATGGATAATGATTTAACTAACATTTATTAATTTACCAGATAAAATTCTGTTATCAAAACTTTAATAGATGAGATCAAGTTGAAGAAATGGGCTCTTTCATTAGCTTGGATATCTTAAATTGGGCTTCATTCCCAGAGCTCAGAAGCAATACAGATAAGTCTTATATTTATTTCAAAAAGTCCGGACTTAAAAAACACATTTGAAGGATATTAACAAATAATACTTCGTTCATTCCAAAAGAAATTACAAGGATCAACCATAGTCTTCACTTGTGCTAACTTCTTGAAATTGTTCTCGAAATATTTAACACCCCAAACACTGGCTTGTTTCAAGGTTGTTTGGCCTTTGTAATTCTTTCCAATGTCTAGATCCCTGTAATTGAAATACATGCTGCTCGAGGATTTTTGGAAACATAAGAGTTACGTAACTTTTTATCCAATTAATGTGCCTTTGTGATGCTTCATTTCCTTCTTTCCACTCAACAAAGTATAGAATTTTGTATATGTAGCCAGATCTATGTGGGAATGGAATTTCGATTCTAAATCTCATTCATGTTTCTACTGTATGAAATTAAAAAAAATGAATTTGAATAAAATTCAACTCAAAAGTTAACTTAAGAGATAAGAGTACTCAATCTATATATAAGAAGGATTGCAGTCTGGTACGATGGCGATGTGGGATAATTAACACCCTCTCTCATGTAAAGCGCAAATTAGATACATGAGAGAGTAAAAGAATAATAATTCTATCATTTCAACTCTGATACCATGATAAAAATGAGTTTTGGTAAAATTCAACCCAAAAGTTAGCTCAAAGAATAAAGGTGTCTAATTTATATATATAAAGAATTGCAACCTGATACGATGGCAATATGAAACGATTAATAGAATCAATGTCATGTTGAAAGCAGTATATCCCTTTTCTTCATAAAATCCATCATACATTCCTTCCAAAGCAGTTTCCAGAACAGGTTCCCTCACATTAGATCTCCTACATCAACATTCATAAAATGTAGAAGTTGGATTGCAATTATTGGTCAAGGATATCTAGATTTTGATCTCAAAAATACTTGAAGAGAAAGAAAACTCAACAAATAAATACACGAGCATGAATCATGCATGATATTGAATATAATATAATAATTTGAGTTGTTACTTTAAAAAATTACCTAGCCTTTTTTAAAAAAATTGTTTTCTTCATTATATTATCATCTATTTTTTATCACTCATACTAATGTATTTTTTTAAGTAAAATTTAAATCAGCATCAAATCTCGGTTTCTCTGAAATATTCTTTAAAAAGATTTTTAATCAAATTTTATTTTTGAGATCTGTAATTAATTTGATTGGTAAAATCTTTTTGGATGATACAAAATATTTAGGGTATATAAGTTAATTTTTTATAATATTTATAAAAATAAATCATTTTTGTTTTAATATAATTATAAATTATAGAGAGAGAGAAAAGTATTACTTTGCTAATTTATAAGGTTGATTATTGTGGGCCTTTGAGTCCAATAGATCAGAGTTACAGCCCAACCCCAGTGACCCAAAAGGTGCCACTCCCAATTTGAAAACATTTTAGTTAACTTAATTTTACTTAATTTTAAAAATACAACTAAAAAGATAACTTTGTGTATAATTAAATGGGTGATTGATAAATATTAATTATTAAATAAAAATATATTTATTAAACATTTTAAACTGTTATTAATTTAAAGTTAAATAAAAACACAATAATTATAAATATTAAAATATATGGTAATAAATAGTAGCTATTTTAATCCTTGTTAGAAATGTAATTAAAATTTTATCTTAAACTAGGTAAAAAAAAAACTCAATTGTTTCATAAATTTCAATGATCAAAAAATAATTATTATTATTTATGAAAGATAAAACCTAATTTTTCAGGAAACATAATTCATTTTTAAATTAAAATATATATATAGTATTCAAATAAAAATAAGATTAAAGCTTGGAAGAAATTAAAATAGATTATTTTCTACTTTTTTAACCTCTCAAGAGAAAGGCAAAGCTCTTTGATACCTACAGTCTATTTTGATAAATTTTTAATCGTGTAAAAATATTTTATAAATATAATATTTTTTTCAATACCAATTTATGTACATAAATTTAAATAATCATGATGATGTAAATATGCAAAATTTCAGTGTAGTGCATTAAATTTGAATTTTTCTACGTTGAATTATCCACACTTATTAATATTTATTTATTTAATAAAATTATATCACACATATATATTTGATTTTTCGTATAATATTTTCTCATCTTTCTATCACTATCCCATTAGGTTGAACGAGTTAGATAGTACAAAATTAAAAATACAAATAGTAGAGAGTGAGTAAAATTAAAATGAGTTCTTCTACTATAAAGTGAATAAATTTTTCTTTATATGATTTTGAAGATCCAAAATGAAAAGTACAATTCCGCATTTTATTTTAATTTTTAACATACTTTCCAACAAATTTGCTTTTAATTAAAAGATAAAAAAATGTCAATTTTGTCATTCTTTAAAAAATGTCAATTTCGTCATTCTTTTCAGCAACCTATAACATTCATCTTTGAATCTTAATTCAATTAAAACATATGAACTACGTACAGATTATTCTTTTGTTTTTTTCAATGCATATAAAAAACAAACAAAAATATAAATAGTATACTACCAAACATTATACATATTCAATGTAATTATCGACACCATTTATATTATATATATTCAATATGAATAAAAGATTTCATCTTTTATTCAAAACATATGTGTTATCATTTAAGATAAAATATATCTTTTAACTCCTTATTTATTTATAATAATTAGTTAATTATCTTAGATAAACGCTTGACTAGGTCTAGCTTAAGTTCAACATCCAATCGAGGTTCTTAACTTCAAATTAAATAAAATATTATAAAATCATGAACTTACTTAATTTAATAACTTCTTTTAATAAAACAAAAAATGAGATTTGAATATTAAGAAATATAAAAATATTTGGCCGTCTGCATACTTAATTTAATTTGATATAACAAAAAAATAATTATATTTTTAGTCCTTTCCAATTGTCATTTTTGTTAATATAATAGAATGTTGACTTTCTATAATTTAATAAGAAGACCAAAGCATTCGCATAAACATTCCCATAAAAGTTCTCAATGTACATAGCAACTAACAAAATCATAATTCAATAAAATTTCAAAAGCCCAAAATTTACTACTCAAACTAAAATATCATTCTATTTCTAGATTTCAAATTAATAATTATACCTCCAAAATCAAATAAATCAACATCACAATTTATACTTTTGATTAGAATATGTATTTCAAAGTACATCAAAAATATATAAAAGATTTAAATTGGTAAAAGAAAAAGATATATAATTATGAATTGCAAAAATGAAAAGAAAAAATCGAAAATTCTTCGAGTTAGCAATAAGATATATATATTTTAGTGATATCCTTTGTAAAGACCAATCTTCTTTCTTTTTTCGTAGATATGTTATAATGGTATTGACTGAATGTTTACAATCGAAAATTATCTTTAAATAAATCTTTTACTATAGATTTGTGTACGGAATTATACGTTCTCTTTGGTTAATGATGTGTATGTTCATTTTTTTAAGTGATAATTAAGAAAATATATTAAAAACGTGTTATTTTTTTTTGGTAAAGAAAATGTATTAAAAATGCTAAATTAAGATATGTATTTGAAAACATGTAATTGATATTAGATATTAAAATAAGATTCACTAATTTCATGGTATTGACCTAATGTTTACAATTAATTGAAATTTATCTTTAAATTGATCTTTTTTCTATAGATTTGTATATTGAAAATATTTACATTGGTTAATAAAATACATGTAAAAAGTATTAAAAACATTTTTTTGGGTCAAGAAAATGTATTAAAAATGCTAAATTAAGACGTATTTTAAAACAAGTAATTGCTATTAAAAATTAAATTAAAATTCACTAACTTCAAGATATTGAACAAATATTTATAATTGAAAATTACTTTTGACCAGATATTTACAGTTGAAAATTATCTTCAAATTGATCTTTTTCATATTGATTTGTTAATAATAAAGTTTATGTTCATCTTTTTAAGTGATAAATTAAAAAAATGTATTAAAAACATTTTTTTTTGGGTCAAGAAAATATATTAAAAATTCTAAACTAAGACACGTAATTACTACTAAAAATTAAATTAAATTAAAATTCGTTAATTTCATGATATTGAAAAGTGTTTACAATTGAAATTATCTTCAAATTGATATTTTTTCTATAGCTTTATAGATGAAAAACGTTCTCTTTAGTTAATAAAGTGTATGTTTATCTTCTTAAGTGATATATTAAGAAAATGTATTAAAAACATTCGTTTCGTCTAAAAGATATATTAAAAGTGTTAAATTAAGATATGTATTTGAAAATATGTAATTACTACTAAAAATTAAATTAAAATTCACTTATTTCATTAATCTTTCAAAAATAATGTCTAATAATATTTAAAATGAAATTAAATAAAAAAATAAAAAAGAGAAATCCCAAATTTCCTTAGGGTTTCCTAATGGCGAAGAAACATTCTTCTTATCAAAAGAGAAATTCATTTCAGCTTTTTCTTTTTTTACTTTCTTTTTATGTTGCCTGTCAGGAATAATATTAATATATTTATCAAAAGAGAATAGAATCGAATCAACTCACGATGAAGAAACGACAAGAAGAATCTGCAGAAATTTGGATATATGTTCGAGATACTGCCAAATTAAATAATATAATATGGTGTAATATTATTTTAAATTCATGTTTATAATATTTTTTTATTAAGGTTGAACTTTTTTATTCCTTATTTATAATAAATTAATTGAAGAAATTATCGCATAAAAAAAGGGTCTAGTTGCTTCTTGACCCCTACCGCTTCCTAAGGGTAAGGGTGTTTAGAATCCAATCACTCCAATAATTTCTTTTAATTCGATTCAATTTGATCTATTTTTTAATAAATTTAGTGAAACAGTCCATTGAATTGAATTGGATTGAATTTAAAAAAAAAAAATTTAATGAAACAAGTTTATATGAATTGTGACAAATTGAGTTGAATTAAAAAAAATTAATCTTTCAAATGATAGATTGAATATAAATTTTGTAAAATCTACTAATTTGAGATTTACTGAACAACTCCACCTTCATGATCAGTATCATAAATTAGTGCATCACAGTACAATACTTTCCCTTTTGATCTGTAATAAATTTAACTTGATAAAGTGTTATAATTATATTCAATAGAAATTTTAAGTAAATAAAAAATTAAATAATGGAGAACTTTGAGATAATAAAAAAATAAAAAAATAAAAAAAATAATATAATTGTCAATTTTTTTAAAAAGTTAAATAATTATAAATTTTAAGATATGAATAAAATGTCAAAATATATGCATCTTCATTCTTCAAAATGAAAAATTTTGAGGTTCGTTATTAATCTAATTAATAAAAAAAATTTCAATTTTAATAAAAGTTTTAATAATAAACTAAATTTATAAACATATAAAATATAATCCTCCTTTATTAAAATAAGATTAAAAAATTTAGCAAATATAAAAAATCATTAAATATTCTAATAAATTATTTTACATTATAATAGATTATTTATCTATATCAAGCAGTACCGAACGCTAAATATTGAAGGTATCGATCAATAATTATTGAGATTATTATCCCTATCGGAGGTTGCGACACACTACGACAATTATCGTGCATGTTCACTGATTCATTAAGAACAATATTAACTAAAATGGTGGAGATAACATTTAATTGTATAGATCGGTCAACAAAAATTTTAAATATACTAGTAATAATCTTAAACCAATAATGACTAAGAGTTTGTTCAGTATAACTTTTCAAATAAATTTTTTTAAAGTAGATATTTTACCTATAGAACTTTTATAAGTGAAAGTTTTAACAAAAATTTATTAATTGTTTAGTTGTAATAATATTTTTTGAGAAAATTTAAATAATTACGTTAATAGATAAATTTTTAATATTTTATTTTAAAAAAGTAATATAAATTTTTTAAAATAAAATAAGGGTATTTTAGATAATTTTACCCTTTAAAAAAGTTGTAGAAGTTTTACCATTAAAAGTCCAAATTTTGAGCTTCTTCTAGTATAAGGAAAACAACTTTTTCTAATTCCCAAAAGTTCTTCTCTAATGTCAACTAATATCAAAAAATTTAAAATGGACTTTTCATAATCAAAAAGGTCTTTGTAGCCAATAAAAAAACCTAATCAAATGGGCACTAATAGTGTCTAATAGTAACTTGTTCATAGAAATTTTTCATATTTTTTTTGCTATATTTTTTTATTAAAAAAATGAAAAACATATATTGCATGTTCATATTAGCAATTGTTTCGGGGTCTTAAAGGGGCGTGGAAAGACATAAGAACTCTTGAATAGAAATGGAACAGAGATGGAACTCCAGTTCCTTCGAAAATGGTAAAATCTTTGGCATAAGAAGAGGTTGATCCGTCTAATCTTGACTTACTTTTGATTTCTCTATTTTTTTAAGAATACCGTTTCTCCTTCCCGTATCGAATAAAACTTCTTCATGAAAAAAACCTACTTGATTTAGATTGGGAGAATCGTACAGTTTGATGAAAGCATGTGCTACGGTTCAAATCTATAGTCAATCCTATTTCTAGGAGCAGTTGACAATGGAATCCAATTTTTCCCATTAATTTCATATCCGTAATAGTGCGAAAGGAAGGCTTGGCTCCAAGTTGTTCAAGAATAGTGGCGTTGAGTTTCTCGACCTTTTGCCTTAGGATTATTCAGCTCTATTTCTTGGTGGGGGCAGGGAAGGGATATAACTCGGGGTAGAGTGTCATCTTGATGTGGTGGAAGTCATAAGTTCGAGCCTGATTATCCCTAAACCCAACATAAGTTGTGAGTTTTTCCATTTTGACTTGTTCCTCCGCCGTGATCGAATAAGAATGGGAATGGATAAGAGGCTTGTGGGATTAACGTGAGGGGGTAGGGATGGCTATATTTTTGGGAGCGAACTCCAGTCGAATATGAAGCGCATGGATACAAGTTATGCCTTAGAATGAAAGACAATTCCAAATCAGCTTTGTCTACGAACAAGGAAGTTATAAGTAATGCAACTATGAATCTCATAGAGAGTTCGATCCTGGCTCAAGATGAACGTTGGCGGCATGCTTAACACATGCAAGTCGGATGGGAAGAGGTGTTTCCAGTGGCGAACAGGTGAGTAACGCATAAGAACCTGCCCTTGGGAGGGGAACAACAACTGGAAACGGCTACTAATACCCTGTAGGCTGAGGAGCAAAAGGAGGAATTCGCCCGAGGAGGGGCTCGCATCTGATTAGCTAGTTGGTGAGGCAATAGCTTACCAAGACAATGATCAGTAGCTGGTTTTAGAGGATGATCAGCCACACTGGGACTAAACACGGCCTAGACTCCTACGGGAGGCAATAGTGGGGAATTTTTCGCAAGGGGTGAAAACCTGATGGAGTCATGCCGCGTGGAGGTAGAAGGCCTACGGGTCATGAACTTTTCCCGAAGAAGAAGCAATGACAATATCTGGGGAATAAGCATTGGCTAACTCTGTGCCAGCAGCCACGGTAATACAGAGGATGTAAGTGTTATTCGGAATGATTGGGCATAAAGCGTTTGTAGGTGGCTTTTTAAGTCTGCCATCAAATCTCAAGGCTCAACCTTGGACAGGCGGTGGAAACTACCAAGTTGGAGTACGGTAGGGGCAGAGGGAATTTTTTGTGGAGCGATGAAATGCTTCAGGATCGGAAAGAACACCAACGGCGAAAGCACTCTGATGGGTTGACACTGACACTAAGAGACGAAAGCTAGGGGAGCGAATGGGATTAGATACCCTAGTAGTCCTGGCCGTAAACAATGGATACTAGGCGCTATACGTATCGACCCGTGTAGTGTTGTAGCTAACGCGCTAAGTATCTCGCCTAGGGAGTACGTTCGCAAGAAACAAACTCAAAGGTATTGACAAGGGCTCGCACAAGCGGTGGAGCATGTGGTTTAATTCGATGCAAAGCGAAGAACCTTACCAGGGCTTGACATGCCGCGAATCCTCTTGAAAGAGAGGTGATGCAAACGAAATTACACAATCACATATATAAAAAGAGAAACTCACACATTAAGATAGAGGCACCAAAGGGCGATATCCAAACGATCCATTAAGCTTTTCAAGCAGACCAATCACAAAAACAAGAGCCAAGGAGTTGTAAATTGGCTTAAATGGATTAATTGAAAAGATATGGGGTTTAAATGCAGTTCAAGATGGACAACATGAAGAATTAGGGTTTGTAAGCATCATTCAAGTAATTGGAGCCTAAAAGTTTGAAAATTAAAATTTTAGTCAATTTGTACATTTTTAAGAATCTTAAATGATGTAATCGCTTACTTCATATACGTATGATGTCATTGCTTACATCAAAATGCATTTGATGTCACTACTTACATCATTATGTTTGAATTTTATATTTTTTAAAAACGTCATAAAGTATGTATTAGTTTGTCAAATTGTTAGGTAGGGTTGTTGGCCTAACATTGACATTGTCTCCTTGTATTTGCCTATAAAAAGGCTTTCATTTAAGAAATGAAGGAGGTAATTTGAGTTTTAAGATATTCCTTACAAATTCTATCTTTGAACTCATCAAGTTTAAATTCTTGTGGCGTTCAAAACAATTAAACTTATCATCTAAATTTTTGAGAGGTTCTTAAGAATTCTTGGTGTGGTATTTTAACAATCGTAGTCTTGGTTCTTATCTATTTAGGTAACGGGTCAGGTCTCAATAAATTTGTGTCTTGAGAAAAATCTTGGGGTTTATTACTACATTTGATGTTGGGTTTCGTCACGATATTAGTAAGGTTCGTATCATTTGGTATCAGAGCTTTGGTTCCAAGGCAAGTTTGAGTTATCCTTTTTTATATCTTTTATTATTCCTTAGTTCTTCAACTAGAATTTTGATATTGTTCTCTGCTTCCTCAATTAGATTTTTGAAAATACAAAAAAAAAAAAAAATTGTGTCCAACTACTTCCTTCACTAGTCCAATTCAAATTTTGTATTTTACTTGATTCAATTTTTTTTTAAGTTTGTACTTTTATTTCTAGTTCCTTAAAAGAAAAAGGAAAAAAAAATAGAAAGAAAAAAAGGAAAAAAATATAAAGAAAAAGAGAATTGTTGTTATCCATTACATTCAAATTTCTTATAGTATTGGTCTAATATTCCTTACTCTTGAACCAAGATTTTCATTTAATTGCTGGCACCATTTTTTTTTTTTAAAGAATTACTCATTCAATATTCTTGTGATTTGTTTTGATTGTTTCTCATTTTGAATTGCCACTTGAACTTTTATTATTCTTGAGTCTAATTAAGAGTGTAAAGAAGACGCAACGAGTGTGGTGAGAACATTTGAGTGCTCAAACATGAGAGTAAGTGAACCTTTCTTGAGTGAAAACACGTGAGGGAGTGCTTGTGAAGGTTTTTTTTTTTTTTTTTTGCAGATTTTAAATATGTCACACAATTAAGAAGAAAACTCAACTTCGGAGGTTAAACAACCAACCAATCCGAACCTACAATTACAAGCGTTGTTGGGGGAGATGAGACAGATGATGAGGGCTAAGTTAGAATGAATTCATGAGAGGATGGATAGGTTGGAAGAAGAGACATTTAAATGACAACCTCAAAGCTCTTCCATTAGACAACCACCAAGGCAAGTACATCCAAGGGTACAATGGGGCAATACTGAAGATGATGAGGAGTTGGATGAATCGCGGTAGGATTTTGCGTGGTTATGGGAATAAGGAAGCTAGGATTGGTAGGCCTAAGCTAGATGATGATTTGGGAAGCATTAAGGTAAAAATTCCACCATTCCAAGGTAAAAATGATCCTGAAGCTTATCTAGAGTGGGAGAAGAGAATGGAGATGGTTTTTAATTGTCACAACTACTCCGAGATCAAAAAGGTAAAACTTGCTGCAATTGAATTTACTGATTATGCTATTGTATGGTGGGATCAATTGATGAAGGATAGAAAGAGAAATCAAGAGCGTCCTGTCGAAACGTGGGATGAGATAAAGGCAATAATGAGAAGACATTTCATTCCAAGCTACTACCATCGAGAGTTGTTCAACAAATTGCAGCGTCTTACTCAAGGATCCAAAAGCATAGATGAATACTACAAAGAGATGGAGGTTGTTATGATCCGAACGAATGTAGAGAAGGATAGAGAAGCAACCATGGAAAAGTTCTTGCATGGTTTAAATTGTGAGATAGCATATATGGTGGAGATGCAACATTATGTGGAGTTAACGGATATGGTGCACCAAGCTATCAAAGTTGAGTAACAATTGAAGAGAAGGAACATGGCTAGGAGGGGAACAAGCACAACTTCTACAAACTCGTGGAGACCAACCCCAAAACGAGACAAATTTTTATCAACTAAGTCTAAGTTCGAACCCTTTAAAGATGCCAAACAAGTTGACACAAAAACAAGGTAACACCGAACCCAACATTTCTAAAAACGGTGACATTAAGTGTTTTAAATGTCAAGGCAAGGGTCATATAGCTAACCAATGCCCGAATAAAAGGGTAATGGTGATTAATGCTCAAGGGGAGATTGAATCGGAAGATGAACAAGAAGACGAAATAAATGACATGCCATCTCTTGAAAATGCCTATGAAAGGCAATATGCTATGGAAGGAGAATCATTAGTGGCAAGACGAGCTCTTAGCGCACAGATTAGGGAAGAAGAAAATAATCAGCGGGAGAACTTGTTTCATACTCAGTGTTTTGTGAACAATAAAGTTTGCAATGTTATTATTAATGGTGTAAGTTGCACCAACGTGGCTAGCACTAAATTAGTGGAGAAATTGGCGATACCTACCATGAAACATCCATGACCATATCGACTTCAATGGCTAAACAATTGCGAAGAAATCAAAGTAACACATAACGGTTATATTTTCCATTGGCAAGTATAAGGATGAGGTGCTTTGCGATGTGATACCTATGTAAGCATGTCACAGCCTATTAGGTAGACCATGGCAATATGATCAACAAGTTACACATAACGGTTTCACCAATAGATACTCTTTTACCATCAAAAAGCAACCTATATCGCTTGTACCATTGACTCCAAAACAAATTCTCGAAGACCAATTAAAGATGCAAAAGACGAGTGAAAAGAGAAAAGAAAAGGAGAAAGGCAAAATGTAAAAGAAAGTGAGAGAAAAAGAGAGAGTTGCGGCCTTAGTGTGTGAGAGAGAGGAAAAATACAATTTCATTGCAAAAAAAGTGAGATCAAGAGAGCTTTACTTTCACAACAGCCCCTTATAGTACTCATGTACAAGGGAGGCCTTTTTGTGTACTAAAGATCTTGCCGAATCTTTGCCGAGCAATGTTGTATTTCTTTTGCAGGAATTTGATGATGTATTTCTTGAGGAAGTGCATCCTGGTTTACCTCCAATTCGAGGAATTGAACATCAAATTGATTTTATACCCGGTGCAACAATTTCAAACCGACCAGCCTATAGAAGTAATCTGAGGAAACAAAGGAACTTCAATGGCAAGTTAACGAGCTAATGAAAAAAGGGTATGTTAGAGAGAGCATGAGTCCTTGTGCAGTTCCAGTGCTATTAGTTCCTAAGAAAGATGAGAAATGAAGGATGTGTATTGATTATCGAGCCATCAACAACATTACGGTAAAGTATCAACATCTCATTCCTCTATTAGATGATATGTTAGATGAATTACATGGATCTTGTATGTTTTCTAAAATTGATCTTAAGAGCGGATACCATCATATTAGGATGAAGGAAGACGATGAGTGGAAAACTGCATTTAAAACAAAATATGGGTTGTATGAATAGTTAGTAATGCCTTTTGGATTAACTAATGCACTTAGTACCTTCATGAGACTTATGAACCATGTTTTACGTGCTTTCATTGGCAAATTTGTAGTTGTGTACTTTGATGATATCTTGATTTATAGCAAAAATTTAGACAATCATGTTGAACACTTAAGACTTGTTTTAGAGGTTTTAAAGAAAGAAATATTATTTGCTAATCTTAAGAAATGTACCTTTTGCACGGATAAGCTTGTGTTTCTTGGTTTTGTTGTAAGTAGTAAAGGGATTGAGGTTGACGAGGAAAAGGTGAAGGCGATTCAAGATTGGCCAATTCCTACTTCGGCAAATCAAGTAAGAAGTTTTCATGGCTTAGCTAGTTTTTATCGACGCTTTGTTCGAGACTTTAGTAGCATAGCCGTACCCTTAACCGAAGTCATCAAGAAGAATGTTCCGTTTAAGTGGGGAGAGCAACAAGAAAAGGCGTTTAAAGTCATCAAAGAAAAATTGACAAATGCATATTTACTTGTTTTATCTAACTTTGCTAAAACATTCGAAATTGAGTGTGATGCTTCAGGTACAGGAGTTGGAGGCGTACTGATACAAGAGGGAAGACCAATTGCATACTTTAGTGTAAAACTAAATAGGGCAGCCGTAAATTATCCTACTTACGACAAAGAATTATATGCATTAGTTCAACTCTAGAGACTTGGCAAACACTATCTTTGGTCGAAAGAGTTTGTCATTCATACAGACCATGAATCTTTGAAGCATTTAAAGGGGCAACACAAATTGAGCAGACGCCATGCCAAATGGGTGGAGTTCATTAAAACATTTCCCTATGTGATCAAATATAAACAAGGTAAGGAAAATATAGTTGCTGATGCGTTATCACGTAGGTATGCCTTACTTTCAACTCTTGATGCTAAATTGTTTGGTTTTGAACACATTAAGGAGTTGTATGCAACAGATTCTGATTTTTGTGATTTGTTTAAGAATTGCACTAAGGGAACATGTGGGAAGTTCTATTTGCATGATGGTTTCTTGTTTCGAGAAAATAAATTATGTGTGCCACATTCATCCTTGTGTGAATTACTTGTTCGAGAAGCACATGGATGTGGTTTAATGGGTCACTTTGGGGTAGCTAAGACTTTAGACGTATTGCATGAGTATTTCTTTTGGCCACATTTGAAACGGGATGTAGAAAGGATTTGTGCGAGATGCATTACTTGTAGGCAAGCTAAGTCTATGCAACATCCATATGGATTGTATACACCACTTCCTATTCCTAGTACACCTTGGGTCGATATTTCTATGGATTTTGTTTTGGGATTACTTAGGACAAAGAGGGGGAGAGACTCAGATTTTGTGGTTGTTGATAGGTTTTCTAAGATGGCATATATTATTGCATGTCATAAAACCGATGATGCATCACATATAGCTGATTTATTTTTCAAAGAGGTTGTTAGGTTGCATGGCATGCCTAGAACTATTGTATCTGACTGAGATGCAAAGTTCTTGAGTTACTTTTGGAAGATTTTGTGGGGAAAATTGGAAACTAAATTATTATTTTCTACTACATGTCATCCACAAATTGATGGTCAAACCGAAGTAGTAAATAGGTCTTTGTCTACTTTGTTGGTGTTATCACACAAAAGAACTTAAAAACTTGGGAAGATTGCTTGCCACATGTTGAATTTGCTTATAATCGGCGTGTTCATTCTGCAACTAACTTTTCATCATTTGAGATTGTCTATGGTTTTAATCCACTAACTCCTTTGGATTTAACTCCTTTACCTTTAAGTGAACGTGTTAATCTAGACGGCAAGAAGAAAACTGATTTTATTAAGCAAATTCATGAGAAAGCAAAGCAACACATAGAACGACGGATGGAACAATATGCCAAGCAAGCCAATAAAGGACGTAAGAAGGTTATCTTTGAACCAGGAGATTAGGTTTGGTTGCATATAAGGAAGGATCATTTTCCTGAGCAAAGACGTTCTAAACTTTTATCAAGGGGTGATGGACCATTTCGAATAGTTGAACGCATCAATGATAATGCCTACAAGCTTGAACTACCAGGTGAGTATGGGGTTAGTGGAAGCTTTAATGTTTCTGACTTATCTCCTTTTGGTGTAGGTAATGATTTGAGGACAAATCCTTTTCAAGAGGGGGAGAATGATGCAAACGAAATTACATAATTACGTATACAAAAAGAGAAACTCGCACAGAAGGATAGAGGCACCCAAGGGCGATATCCAAACGATCCATTAAGCTTTTCAAGCGAACCAATCACAAGAACAAGAGCCAAGGAGTTGCAAAATAGCTTAAATGGATTAATTGAAAAGATACGGGGTTCAAATGCAGTTCAAGATGGACAACATGACGAATTAGGGTTTGTAAGCATCATTCAAGTAATTGGAGCCTAAAAGTTCGAAAATTAAAATTTTAGTCCATTTGTACAATTTTAAGAATCTTAAATGATGTAATTGTTTACTTCATATACGTATGATGTCATTGCTTACATCAAAATGCATTTGATGTCACTACTTATATCATTATGTTTGAATTTTATATTTTTTTAAAAGGTCATAAAGTATGTATTAGTTTGTCAAATTGTTAGGTAGGGTTGTTGGCCTAACAATGACATTGTCTCCTTGTATTTGCTTATAAAAAGGCTTTCATTTATTAAATGAAAGAGGCAATTTGAGTGTTAAGATATTATTTACAAATTCTATCTTTGAACTCATCAAGTTTAAATTCTTGTGGCGTTCAAAACAATCAAACTTATCATCTAAATTCTTGAGAGGTTCTTAAAAATTTTTGATGTGGCGTTTCAACAATCGTAGTCTTGGTTCTTATCTATTTAGGTAACGGGTCAAGTCTCAATAAATTTGCGTCTTGGAAAAAATCTTGAGGTTTATTACTACATTTGACGTTGGGTTTCGTCACGATATTGGCGAGATTCGGATCAAGAGGGGTGCCTTCGGGAATGCGGACACAGGTGTTACATGGCTGTCGTTAGCTTATGCTGTAAGGTGTTGGGTTAAGTTCGACAATGAGCGCAACCCTAGTGCTTAGTTGCCACCGTTGAGTTTGGAACGTTGAGCAGACTGCCGGTGATAAGCCGGAGGAAGGTGAGGATGATGTCAAGTCATCATGCCCCTTATGCCCTGGGCGACACATATGCTACAATGGCCGGGATAAAAGGTCGTGATTCCGCGAGGGTAAGGTAACTCCAAAAACCTGTCCTCAGTTCAAATTATAGGCTGCAACTCGCTTGCATGAAGCCGGAATCGCTAGTAATCGCGAGTCAGCCATACGGCGATGAATTCGTTCCCAGGCCTTGTACACACGACCTGTCACACTATGTGATACGAACCCACTAGGCGACCTGC